>OY747709.1:29139899-29467399 GCA_963556495.2 Valencia hispanica
ACACACAGATACACCTTTTGCCAGAGTAATTTCTGGCTCCCAGCGCTCATGTTTATGCTTGGGGACTGTTTTTTTTTTTTCTTCTTTTGCTTGACAAATACAAGCCATATTGTGTTAAAAACCTGGTGTCGTGAGATGTTGTATCAGAATGAACATCCACTTCTGGGCCATTGGGAGATCCCACTAGTGATGTGACTGTGTACCAGACACTTTTTATATCAGGCAGTGTAGTATTTCAAAAGAAAGTGGGCCAACCGGCATCCAATTTAGAGAACTCCAGAGGTCACACCGTGACCTTTTACAAGATATGCTTTACTGCAGCTGTGATTGGAATTGGGTATTAGTTTTTAAAAGAGATGGGGAATGGATTGTGAGTTTGAGAGGAAAAAATTGATCCACTTGGATGGATTGCTGGAGTTGGAAAAGTGGAATACCTCCCCTCCTTTTAATTCAGCCGCACCTCAGCGTGCCCAACCCCCCGTATCTCTCCCCCCCCCCCCCCCCCCCTCTTTTCTCTTGGGCTGCTGCGTTTACAAGCGAACAGGGCATTCTGTTTTACAAGTGAGCTCGGTGGGTCTTGGTGCGCTAGCAACATTAAAATTGAACCCGTCTTATCAGTGCAAACCGTGAGGCTTTACATCAGAAGCTGTCGTGTCGTCGCTACGAGGCCCCTGTGTGCTTTTATGTAATGTGATGCGGTCAAAAAACCCAGTGGACAATTAAAGTGGGCTGATAGATAAAGAAGTGATTGAAGACCAGAAATGTTAGTTTGTGGATCTCTCTAGATTTCAAGGTTTATTTTTTTTAGCAAGTCTGGAGGCAGCTTTCTGGGGTTCTGCCTGTTTTGTGCTGAGTTGCATATGGCAAAAAAAACTAATTTCCCATCTCACCATTAGCACTCTGGTCAAATCCCAAGCTTAATTCAGCAAAGGCTCGGGGAGGGTTGTGATCCTGCCAACACAGATTGTTGGACAGATTGGCAATCTTTCACTGTGTGTGGATGTTGCGCTTTTTTCCCTCCGAAACTGCCGCTCATTATAACAAATTACTTGCAAAAACACCATTAAAATAAATAAAAAGTGGTTCTAGTTCAGTTGCAGCTCAGTTATTTATCCATTGTGTTCTCATTTTCATTGTATTTTTCAAAATTTTTCTGTACTGTATATTTCCAAATTTCTTGAATGTGTTTCCTGCTGCCCAGGATCCTCCCCTCCCAATCTGCATCCTTTAATTTTGCTCTCTTTCTTGGCTTACCTCTCTCCTGCTCTTATTCCCCCCGCTGATTTCTTCTTCTCCTCCTCATTTTATATTTTTGGCTGAGCCGAGGACCTTTCCTGTTGCAGTGACCTTTCTGGTTTTAAATTAAGCCCCGCTGCGGCATGTCTCTCTTCATAGACCGCCAGTTATGAGCCTTCAGAGAACCGCAAAAAAAATAACGATTCTGATGAAATGGTCCCTTTAAAAACCTCTTCCAAATTTCTTTTTACATTTTCCTTACCCTCTTCCCTCCTTTCTGGTTGCATTAATATTCACTCTAATGAGGAACATCCCAGAGATTAGATTAGACCATGGAAAATGTTAGAGGAGACACATGCACATCATACACACGCATGCTTGCACACACACACACTGTTGCTTGCTGCTAATGGCTTCTAATCAAATGCCATGTATGTTTACAGTGATTTATGAAAACAGGGCAGTACATGCTTGCAATATGACTGCTTAATCAGAAAGAGACCATTTTTCAATACATAACCAAGTTTGTGGCCTTTTGTAGGAGATCATGTTTAACATGATGTGATTGATAGGCTTCTATTAAATCGGATTTAGATGATAAAGCAGCCTTTCTCCACTGAGGTCATAAAACTACAGGTAGTTCCATATCTGTCTTAATGGCTCATATGTTCAGAAGTTCTTAATGTCATTTAGATTGACCTTTGCTGTTCAAAGGAATACAGTTTAGTTACATCAGATTCCGTGGGTATAGAGGAAGAGGGTGGCAGTCAGACGCTGGTGGGAAATTTAGCGCCCAGAAGCAAACGGAGGGAAAATGAAACAGGACATTTCAACATCTTGCAAAAGTCAAACAGACAGGATTAGCAGGATTTTTGAGAATACTGAAGTCCAAAAACCTGAAAACGATTTTTTTTTTTTTTTTTTAAGAAGTGCTAAACTAAAGGATAAGGAGGTAATATCAGAAGAACTAGTAACAAGTATTAGAAGGATTTGTAGTGAGAGACTGGTATAGGGCATGGTGGATAGTCAGCAAACTTGGATCTAGAGTTGAGAAAGTCAGACTAATGGAAGCAAACCATGGAACACACCTAAGAAACATTACAAGAACAATAAACAAAAAGACTAAGAACAAATCATGATTATCCAATAAAAACAAATACAGTACCCTAAACTATTATTGGCAGAGAAAAGATGTGTAGCAAGCCCTAAAATAATATGAGCCTTTGTTGAAGTAGCAAAACTTTAGACTGGGTGAGTCAGATTAATAGAATATTATGAAAAGATCGTTGTTACAAACAAAATAGATGGTGCCACATGTATCGCCAATAAAACAGTAGCGAGTCTTCAAAATTAATTCACAGGGTTACAACATACTGTGAGAAGGATCTTTGATCATCCCTCTTTACACTATCTCTGCTGTAGACTGTCAAGAACCCTGGGTCCCCTTTTCTCACTGTTTTTGGACAGGACTTAGTCTAAGGACTTAGATGGCCATCGATGAAGGTTTAATTTGTGTCTGGTGAAACCAATTTTGTGTTAATTTGGGCACTTGTCTTAGATCTTTATCCTGTTGAAGAAGCAAATGTTGAGTGGTTTTCAATTCATCCAATTAACAATCTCCTGGTATTTCAAAGAGTCTGTGACGTCATGGTCCCTAGAAAAGCTACAAGGGCATTTAGAGGAGAAACAGAGCCACATCATCACAAATCCTCTACTATGAATTAACCACTTTCCCACATATCCATCTTCTGGTTTCATTCCAGACCTACCAGGAGTGTTTTTCTGTTTTTTTTTTCTTTGCTTGAAAGCTCTGTGTTAGTCTTATTGGACCAAACATTTTCACGCCTCCTGTTGAATTCCCAGGTTTTAACTGGAAAACTCCACAAGATGATAGTTCTGATAGCAGGAAATGCTTTTACCGGTGATGCTTCTCAAACAAGCACTGGAAATGTAGATATCATCTAATGCTTGTTATGTAGGCTTACCTCTTTCACCATTCTTCTCACTGTGTGTGGTGGCTCACTACTTATTTGTCACAGATGCAGTAGTTTTTAACTGTTTAATTATTGACTCTTTTTTTATGTCAGCATTTCTTGACTTGTGAGGATTGTTCTCTTGTCTTTCCAACATTGAAGAGTAGTTGAGAGAAATTTGTGTCACATCATGCTAATACTCTCACAAATGATTAAAACTTCATATTCGCTCTGATCAACTAAAAAAACATTAGGTACACATTCAACAGAAATATGTCAGTTACATTTATTTCATGGGAACTGTTAGGGGTGTTAAAATATGAGGCACCAATCACTTTGTAAAAAAACAAGTACTTTTTTCCCTCGCTGAAAACATGATGAGCAAATTAAACACAGCCGTTTCTTAATATATTTCACTGAATTTACCTATTCCAAATAAATAAACCAAATAACAATAACTTAACTCCCTAACATAAGATAAATAGGAGGAAACTCAATTCAACATCAAAGGCAATCTACCCCTTCAAACGCTTTAATGTAACATTCAGCTTTATTTTACAATTAAAAGTTAAGGGTGTTCACAAAGGTGCTACAAAGGCAAAGGTGTGACTGGTTGAGATTAGCAGAGATAAATGACAGGCAGTCTGTGGCATTGTTTTCTTATATGTTATCTCCATCTTAATAACTAAATCATACTTGTCCATCTTCTGAGTCCAAAAATCACGGAAAGGGAACCTGGAGAGTCAGATTTCCAAATTTAAGGGAAAAACAACGCAGCACCTTACAATAGCAACCATAATAAAACTTTAGCAGTAACAATGTCCTCTGTTATTATTCTAAAACAATTAGCTGCCCAAATTGAATTGAAAAATTCTGAGCTATATCTGCTTTCCAAAGCCGCTCTTGAACCACATCTACTAACTGAATCAATATAAATATCTAGACTGAGGAACAACTATTACAGGCATTAGTCAGATGGTTTAACTTCATCAGTGACTCAGGATGAAAATGTGCTTTTAGACATGACTTTATAAGCTCTTAGTGTTTACTTGTGGACATGAACTGTTTTAGAATCATGTAATTGTTTGAAACACATTATTTTTCTTACACAGTGATGGAAAGGTAGAAAAGGAAAACCAGCATTAGAAAAACTAACAAGTTTTCTTGGCAAAGAGTTTTTAATGCTGTTGAGAATTAATTCCAAACAACTGTAAAAAGCTTTTAGGTGTGATTCAGCTTAAAGTGTATACTATTATGTTCCTTGTCTCTATGCTAAATTTATTGTGTGTTATACGTGGGCTGCTAGTTGTAAGAATTGATCAGGTAGTTTGACTTTTGAGAAAAATTGTAATTCATTCATTCACCCCTAGGGGGTATTGAAACTCTTGGTGAATGTATATAACAACATTTATGTAACAATTTATGACTATAAAAAAAAAAAAAAAAAAAAACTTAAATAAAATTTTTTATTTGCCTGACCATATTGAATTAGTTAAATTTGAAGAGGTCTGTATTTATAAACCCTAAACTGTACTTATATTTACAGAATTCTTGTAATTTAGCCTCCAGTGAGACAGTCACATTTGAACACTATGAAGAAAAGTGTTTAAACATCAAAACAACCTAGGATTTACTGAGGGAATATACACACATCAAATATGCAGGTTGAAGCAGATTGGTCATTTGGACTAAGGGCATGCACATTGAAACTGTGAATATTAATGGATCCATATAGGCTGCATCTAGACACAGAGGTGATTTCTGGAGGCTATCTGCTAAGGTGCGCCTTGTAGCCTTGGTAACCCTAATGAATTATAGGCCAGCCCAGTTAAAACATGTGTGGTATTACTCCGTTCCAGGGTGTGTTCCCCTGGCTGTCTATGAATCACTGATCTCATCAAACTGGTTCTTTCTCTCTGTGTCTCTTCTCTCTCCTCCTTACATCTCTTTCTCTCTCTGTTCCCTTCCCCCCTCCTCGCTGTCACAGTCCAGTCCCCTGGGGCGTCCGTCTGGGATCTGCCAGGCTCATCAGTAAAGAGAGGAAAAGGGTAACTGGGAGACCTTGCTGGCCGTAAATCTGACCAGGCAGGGCGGGGAACCTGCAGCGGCCACGCTTCCACTGCATGCCCAGTGAGTCCAGCCCCTCCAGTATTAGGATTTAGGATGTCTTACTCACTTCAGCAAACTGCAAACAGACTCAAAAAGGCCATTTATTATCTGCTGCCTCCAATACCCAAATAATGGGGCTTTACTGAACTTTTTCAGGTTAAATAATCAAGTTTAATGTGTTGTTCTTGTCTCGTTTGAAAGCACTTCCATAGCAATGAGCATTTTTTCATCTTTGGGTGTTTATTTGATTGAAAGAGACTGGCAACAAATGTTTGGTTCTAAGGAGGATGAGAATTGTTGCTGTAATGGTCATAAGTGAGACGTAATATTTAATCCAATGTGCTATGCTGAGGTAATTCAGTCTCATAGTAGCCATTAAGTCCTGGAAGCCTAGCACAGATCTTGACTGCAATGCAGTGAATGTGGGCACCTTCCCTCTCATACATACATTTAGTTCAGTGTGATACTATTCCATACTCAGCGACACACACACCCTCCCTCTCCTTATCTGAGAAATAAGCATTTTTACAGAGTTTGAGCTGTAAAAGGAGAGGAGCAGATAGCCCATAAATCTAGCCATAAAAACGTTAAGTTGTCAGATGTGCCATCAGCTATCAATCGTGTGCGGTAAGCTGATGAAGGGGAAATAGGTGATAAAAAACAGCATTTTAGGGAAATTATGTCCAGTCTTCCATTTGCGAAGTGCTGCAGTCGCATCCCTGCAGAATCTTAATGACGGGGCTGGTGTGGCCAGGGGACGGTTCCTCTCCGTGACAGTGAGGAGGAGCACACCCTAGTGGGAGGGTGGGATACAGAGGAGGCAAGACGAGGCATCGCAGAGCAGGAGCAGCGTTGTAGAAAATTATACAACTACCATAAATCACTTCTGCACTACCATTTTTTTCCCCTCTCTCTACTTCTTTCTCGCCCCCCCACTTCCTCACATGCTCTTTGCCTCTTTCGCTGTTTCTTTCTGCACTTCATGGCTGTACATCTTGCTCTCGTCATTTGTACTCCTACACCAGAAGGTTACCCTGGGTTTCCACCCTTTCATTTTTCTCAGTCTC
Source organism: Valencia hispanica (assembly GCA_963556495.2). Lineage (NCBI taxonomy): Eukaryota > Metazoa > Chordata > Actinopteri > Cyprinodontiformes > Valenciidae > Valencia > Valencia hispanica. The sequence goes on from OY747709.1 coordinate 29,146,285, forward strand.
TGGCAGTGGGCTTTATATGAGGTACTGTCGGTTATCCTCAATGTCCCACTTTCTGTCCATTTCAAGTTCATTTACAACGTGGTTTGTTTACATGCTTTCTTTATTGATTTAGCTTTTTGTTGCCTTGCAGGGATTTATCCCCTGTGCATAGGATTGTATTAGCAGTCCTAGAAATAGACCTGTCTATCTGAGATGGCTCATCCTAAAATAAAATAAAAGACCATTGTGGCTGCAGCTTATTTCACCCGTTATCAGCTAGCTCCTTGACTGGAACATCTCACAATGCTTTTATATCCAAAGACATTTTATAGCAAGCTTTGTCTCCACACTGAGCAGTACCTCTTAGCAGTTTTTGCACTAACTTAGTAGAATAGACTCAGTGTCTCATTGACGTCACTGTGAAGCTCTGGAGGCTTGTAGCATTGATGATTCTCTAAAGAATCATGTGAGAGTATCTCTCCTCATTGAATTGATAAACGCCTTCATTGTATGATCTGCGACTCCCATTTATTCTGAGGTCATTTGTTAATTAATTTGAATTGCCCTGTACGCTCTGGTTCTGCTTCAGTGGTCTTGCCTGAGTGATGTCATTCTGTACTGAGCTGGCTTAAAGCACCATGAAATGAATGCAAAGATGCACCGTCTTTTGCATTCTCCAGTATGTTCTGCTTTGTGTCCATTCATCAACCCATGGTGAGCACAAAACACTAACCTGCAATTCTCACTTTAGAGTTATGGATACAGATGGTTGATTATATTGTGATTACACAGTTAAAGGTTTAATACAAAACTTCAGTCTAAAGTTGCATGTTATCTTCTGAGTGGATCTGTGGAATTCTGATGCTTTATTCCCACATGCCTTCTACTCGTAATCTTACAGCCTGGTCTTGTGCTAGGGTCTGTGCTGCCACCCTTAGTTGGACTGGGGTATTGTAATGCAGCACTCCCATCTCCACAGCATCAGTATTGGTGGCCTGTTTAGCAGTCAAGTCACATACCATGTGTTTTTGCGACAGAGGGTAGTTTAACAACACATCGGACCTTACTGCATTACAGCCAGAGAAACACTGAATATGCACAGTTTATGTAAGAAATCTGTGTTCCAAAACATGCAGCCCAACTGTGTTTAGTTGCTTCTACAAATCATGTTTTACAAAGTGTGTGAGTCCTGATGTGTTGTTCTTGCCATGCATACAGTTTGTGTTTGCATACTTGTGAGATTTTCTTACTTGTTAACAAGACAAAATCAAGTCAGCAATAATAATTTTGTGCAGACCCTCTTTATTAGCAGGGAAGGTTCTGATCTTAGCTAAGCTAGAAAAGTTTTTTGTGTATCTGTTGAACAACACCCACAGCAGCTGATCACCTAGCACAGTCTGACCAGGACTAACTAAAATTCATTAGGAATCTACCTCGTCTCCTAGTGGAACAATATATAAATCACATGGATGTTATTTACCAAATTATACTCATCTAAGTACATTTTGGTGTGTGCAGTTTAACAGTAAAAATGCTCATCTTAATTCAAAAGATGAAATCAAGTCACCTGTTTAAATGTCTTTTTTGAAGCAATATTTGTGTCTGTGAGGCTGTGACTGTATGCAGTGACTTGGTACTCATCATCAAAGATAAATAATCAAAAATAAATAATCAAAATGCGGGTGGAAAACTGCAAAAAGCTGGTCAACAATTATAAGAAGGGTTTGATTGTTGCAATGCTAATAAAGATTTCGTATAAAATGTGCGTGTGTGTGTGAACCTTTTGCAATATGTTTTTATTTTCGAAAGACATGTAGCTCATTTTCCATCAGAAACAAACTTCTGGGCTAAATAAAAGTAGGTTTTACTTTCTCTTAATGTTGAGTGTTTAAAGTGTACATTTTTGCAAAGCCCCCCCAAAAAAGTACCTTATATTTGCATATCCGATCAGTCCTTCAATAGGGTCTTGGTTAAGATTTTAAAGAACAAAATAAAAATAATAAATGGATTAATATAAAATAAATAAATAAATAGGTGTAATATTACACTTTTGTGGATCCTTACGCAATTACTATGCACGTATTAGGCAGCAACAAATAAATGAAGGGAAAACAGTGGGACAGCCCTGCACTGTAGTAATCTATTGCAGGGAGTGGTTTTCCATTCTCATGGAATTTTAGTGCAATTACAACTGCATCTGCCAGGGGGCAGGCAAATACACACATTGAGGCTGCTAAAAACCTCAGATACTCTTGCTTTGCAGATCCCCATTCTGACTTTTGTAGCTATATTGCTGTTTCTGATCTTATCTCTTGTTATCTGCTTATATCACTGCTTAGAAAATGTGCTAAACTGTGAATCCAATATTGTAAAGCCCTTTGGTATTGCCTACTGGTTTTATTTCCCCAGTTAATGTTCTTTTTATTACCTTCAATCATATTTATTTTTTTACATTTAGAGATCAGAGGTAGAAAAGTGATGAACGAAGAGAGGTTTTGGCAGAGCAAAGTCTGAAGAGAAGCGGTGTTATAAAGAATAAATTTGTATTTAGTGCTTAAAAAGCTGAAGCGGAGTCCACAGAAAGAATATTTATCCAGTCTCTAAAGTAAGAGTGCCAGCTACACTTCATTGAATTTAAAATGCAAAGCTGTAATTTTGCACCAGTAAAACAGTTGGAGGAATGTAATTCATTTTGCTACAACTCATTTTCCTTCTTGAGCTATTTATGAGTAATAAGAAAAGATATATTAACGTTACTGCATTTTTAAACAATGGTGCTTCACTGAGCTTTTTGTCAATGGTTTACAAAGGTTTTTTTTCATCTTATGGAATCAATTAATAAATGATCAATAATTCATGGAAAATAATGATTCTTTTTTAGCTTTTGAAACATTTCTTAACATATTACCCTTTTCGTTTATGATACAACATGAAAATACTGATGAATTATTTGTTTTCCACATTGTTGTACGTTTGCCACTGATGAGATGAAAATTTGTATGCATTTGCTCAGCGGGGATTTGCAGAAAACTATGTTAATTGCAGAAATGTAAGTGCATTGCATGCCGTGTACGCCTGTTTGCTCTTGTGCATTTAAGGTGATCAAAGCCGAAGTTAAAACAGACTTTTCAACCTCAATATCACATCTTTTTCTTTCACCATCCATGGAGGAAAAGTCATAAATTTTTTTTGAGACTACTGTGCTAAAAAGAACACCTGTAACTTGACACATAGACCTCTCTACCCAAAATGCCAGTGGTAGCTTTATGACACATGGGAATGAGGACACACGGCTAAATAGATAGTTTGTGCACAAGCCTGTCTTTTACTCAAGCGTTCTCTTGGTTTCTAACAAAACACGCACTTGGACAACATCTGAATGGTCGGAGGCCATTTTTGTCTGGCCTTATATTTACACAGTCCTGGGATTGTGCAGTCACTGGGGGGGAGGGGGGAGCGACTGCAGCTACCCCGAAGACTCCTGTTAATGTTTTAGTCATCCTGGAGCCTCTGGGCTGGGAGACGGATTCAGTCAAAGAGCATTTGAGACCCTCAGGTTCTAGGAGTGATTTACTGCGTATTTGGACATCTGCAGAGAGCTCTTGCACCTTGACACCTACACTCCCTCTCTCACTGCTTCTCTGTCTGTACCTCTTTGCACCAGTAAACCTTTGAAATGTTCTATCATACTGAGTCACCTTGAAGGTATTCAAGGTATAATCATGTTCTATCATCTTCTGCTTCTGTAATCCAGCTCTCCCTCCCTTACACCCCTCCATTCTACCTGATCACTTCTATAACCTCAGAACCTTCTGCTCCAGACTCAGCCACACCCCTCTCATCCTGGCCTTGAGACTTAGAGCTCCCCTTGCTACTTTCTCTCTTGGAGCAGACCTCACTCACCAGCTGCACACATCAATCCATGTGAGAGGTGCTTGACAGCCATCTCCTTACTGGTTAGCGGCCCGAAAAAGAATTTGATCAGAAGAGGATACGATGCATTTCAAAACAAGTGTAAAAAATTGCTAATCGTAGTTACAAGCCTTTGATGAAGCATGACAAATGTTCTTTTCTGCTTTTTTGCCTCTCAATTGGATGAAGAAGAGAGTCAATGGTGGTCATCCATAACAGGTCTGTGTGGTGTGGATGGTGCAGGCTGTGTGGCATGTTCTTTAGAAGTGATGGCCTGAGGTCCTCTGTGTCTGAAGCTCCAAAAACAAAATGGTATCATTAGCATCTGCGTCGCTATTACTGGGAGTGCTGCTGGAGAAGCCTGAACCTATCTGGTATGCAGCATTTAGGAGGCACACAGACAGGATAATTGCTGGGCAGAAACTGTCCACAGCTCCAGACTTTCAAGTGCTCAGTGCCTTTGAGCATTTTACACCCCAAGTGGCTGAATAGCCCCCAGGAAACAAGGTCCGTGGTGATTTATGGCGGGGCCCTTAAGTCTTTTGTTTGCCAAGACCAAGGACAACTTAATAAGCAACCTAAGTCTGAAAATGAAGCCTGTGTTATTGCTGATGTTGAGCCAGTTATTTCTTGGACTACCAAACCAGTGTGGCACAGGAGTAAACACTTATGGTGTGCTACTGTTTTATCCTTTACATCAGGTTGTTTTCTGACATGTTTAGCTGCCTTTCATAACCACAGCAGCCTCTCCTGTCTGTGATTAAACACAAGAACAGAGTGTTCTCTTTAAGGTACTTGAAGACCTGAAGTCTCGTCAGGATTTCTTAAACCTTAAGAGTGAAGGAAATAATTGATGATATACAGCACTGAAAGTCTGCAGCACACTCTTCTCAATAGTCCAACACAAATTCTGGGGTGTGATTTGAGCATTTCTTGGCATAATATATATATATATATATATATATATATATATATATATATATATATATATATATATATATTCTATATATATATATATATATTTGTAAATATTGCTAATACTTAAAAAATGATTTAAAAAGACTGCATTTCTCAGTCCCTCCATGTCTGTGCTTCCCCATATTTGTCTTGGATTCTTCATAATAAAAAAATGTATAATTAGTTCCAGATGGTGGTCAGCTGCCATTCCCATTTATCTGTGTAAGTCGAGGCATATTCATACAGAAAATTCATACAGAAAGATTCATACAGAAAATATAAGATGTTATGGGAAAATAAATCTATAGAGGTGATAGTGAGGATCCTTAGCTGACCAACCATATGATTATTTTTAAGTTAATACAGTAAATACAATCACTGCAAAAGTATTTGTACCCTTTTTCACATTTTGTCACACTACAACCTTAAACTCAATGTTTTATTGGGTTTTTACCAACACAGAGCAGCATATAACTGTGTACTTGAAGGGAAGTTATACAATGCTTATATATATATATATATATATATATATATATATATATATATATATATATATATATATATATATATATATATATATATATATATATATATATATATATATATGTATATATGTGTGTATATATATATATATGTGTATATATGTGTGTATATATATATATGTGTATATATATGTGTATATATATATGTATATATATATATGTGTGTATATATATGTGCGTATATATATATATATATATATATATATATATATATATATATATATATGTGTGTATATATATATCTGCATAAATTAAGATGTTCTGTGAAGGCTTCGGAGGTTTGTTGGAGAACATTGGCAAACAAACAGAAGTATATAAACCATAAGGATCAAGAAATACACCAGAAAGATCAGAGATAAAATTGTGGAAAAGTTCAGAACAGGGTTAGGTTGCAAAACAATATCCAAAGCTTTGAACATCTCATAGAGCATATAATCACTCTATCATCTGTAGATGAAAAGGGCATGGCATAACAGTAAATCCACCAGACATTGGTGTCACTGTAAAGTAGCATGCCAGGCAAGTGGAATGTTAAATAACAAAGGTCCACATATACGTTTGGATACTTCCATAATAGGACTAATATTGATGGTGCACTTCACAAATCTGGCTTTTATGGTAGAGTGGCAAGAAGAATGTCATTGTTGAAAGACATATTTAAGAAGTGAGTTTGCAGTGTGGTACCCACAGCCATGTACATATAAGAAGGTAAAAAAAGGTGCTTTGGTCAGATTTGGCCTATAGGGAAAATACCATGTACAGCAAACACTGCATTATCCAGAACAGACCCTCACCAGGGTGAAACGTGGAGGTTGCAGCTGGTCAGAGTTGCTGGGGAAATGTATGAAGATAAACACAGAAAAATAAGGAAGGAAAAACTATTACAAACTGCAAGGTGCACAAATATATATATATATATAATTTAATGCAGGTACTGTAGGGTTAATTCCCTGACATGTTCTGTTTGAGAGTAAATATATCAGTTCGAGCAGGACTGAGTCAATCGAATAGAATAATTCTTTATTGTCCCACAAAGGTGAAATTCAGCTGTAACAGCAGCAAAGTAACAGGTAATGGATGCATTTAGATTCACACAATAAAAGTATAAAAAACAGAATAGGGATTAATATATGTGCATTAATGACAAAATCACAAAACTAAAGTACTCTGCAGTTATAAAAAATAAAATGGCATAGTTAGATTTAAATGTTCAACTGAGTAGGATCATTTAAAAAAAGAATATTTAAATATTCATACACATATGAATAAATACGTCGGTTTTGCCATCTCAGTTCGAACTTTTCTTAATCAACGATGGCTTTGCTCAAATTAGATCTGGAATATCTATCCATCTGAACAAAACACAGCTTAGCCCTCTAAGGTATGACTTAAGGTATGCTAAACTGTAGCCAGGAACCATTCCTTGCCAGTGCTATAAATGCCCAGATGTAAGTACCTAAGCAAGTCCAACAGGAGGAAAACGGATTAAGACAGCCAAAGATTCATTGATGCATACAGAAAATAGTGACAGCCACTGAAATACATATTTACTTTGGGTTTTCTATCAGTTAACTCCAACTGTAATACCTGACAAGCTGAAACATTTTCAAACTTGAGCATGTTTTCATAGGGCTCAAAATGTTAATCTTTTTATAGGAATGTATGCTTTATACTTGTATGCTATGTTTAGCCGAAAAGTCAAAGCACCAAAACAGTTTGACAAAGTTGAACACTGGTACCTCACCTGCTTTGTTTCAAAGCAAAAAAAAGAAGCATATGTAGACATATATACATGAAGTCTTAGCGAGAGGGATTTCTCTTTGGTGTCATGTACAGAGGTGTTAGAAATTACAGGAAACATTTGCAAATAATTGTTAAGGGGGGACATGTGAAACAGAACTGGAAATTCCTTGGTGGAGTGATGTTATACATAAGAATGTTTCCCCCATTTAGTCAGGAGGCTTTTTTTAGCTCCACCCCCAGAACCATATAAGTCAAACAAAGCAAAGGAATTTGTAGTTGGATTAAAAATTTATTTTTTTCTTTTTTCAATTTACTTTATGACAAGGGTATATGCATGTACTTAAACTATTATTCACAGGGACAGATTAAAGCTCCAGACATAGGCGTGTGCTCCTGCAGACAAAAAACACCCACTGTAGTCAAGAAAACAGCTTACACAAGGAGAAGTATAAAAGGCTTGTCAAATGACTGTTAGTGGTTAACTCATGAGAGATACAGCAGCAGCACAGAATGTGGAGATACACAGCAGAAAGTCATTTTTATTAACTGCTTTTGCAGTTTTAGGTGACTTATAGGATCTGCGCAAAATCAAATTACAAATAAACAGAACAACTCCCACAAAAAGTTAAAACAAGGGATTGGAGTAAAATAATTCCAAACTTTATAGCTCAACGTCTTGATACAAAAACTGACAGTAAGTGACTGTTAAACTAAATTAAAAAACTCTTTATTGATTGTAAAATTTCTAGTAAAGACAACCTTTATTTTTGAGTTACGATGTGATGAAAAATCTGTGAAATGCAATGGCTCATGAAATACCTATAAATACTCAAAACACAGCTCAGATTTTGAATTATAGGTTTTGTTAAACCTACTTTTAAAGAGGTACACACATTCAAGTAGATTCTACACATCTGTCAGTCAAATACAAGGTTATATTTTAAGTTCAGAAATTAGTAAACACTCAGAAGGTCGACATATCTTGTAGGTTGTTTGGCAGAGATGTTCAAATCAAACATATATTTTTATTTTATGCATCCAATCTTACATTAGCCCTAACAACTCACTTATGACATAATTAGGATTTAAATGATATGCTGTTTTCTAAAAGTGAATTGTGGGGAAAAGTCAAAAAGTAAGAAAAAAAGTAAACTGCATCTTTTAATCAGGTTAAACTTTTCATATTTTTGGTCAGTTGGGATTTACAAAATGATTTCTGAGAATTTCCAAACATTTTAATTAATTTTTTTCTTTTAAACAGTTTGACAAAAATGTTTTGGGTATTCTTCTGTTCTTCCACAAGCTTTCCAGAATAGTTTGCTGGAAATTGGGCCAATTCTTCCCTACAGAACTGGTTTAACTCAGTTAGGTTTGTAGGCCTCCTCAATCACACTTGCTTTTTTACCTCTGCCCACAAATTTTCTGTAGGACTGAGGCTTTATTATGACCACTCCAAAACAGTGGTTTTCTTAGCACACATTGTCTCTACTTTGGCAGCATGCTGAAGGATGCTGTCCTTTCAGAAGACCAGTTTGCATCAAAGCTTAAATTTCATGGATAGTCTCTTGAGAATTTGCTTTAATATTTCCACATACAGTAGTAATGTTCTTCCCTCATGCTACAATCTATTTTTAGAAGTGCACCAGTACCTCCTACAGCAAAACACCCTGTCAGGATGATGCTGCCAACCCCCATACTTCGCAGTTTGAATGGTGTGCTTAGGCTTGCAAGCTCCCTCTTTTTTTTCCTCCCAAAGTAACAGTGGTCAATATAGCTAAACAATTTAATTTTTGATTTATTAGATCAGATGACATGTAATTAATAATTAAGGTATTGGTCCCTGAGTGCATTTGTAAACTGTAAGGGCATTTTCTGTTACTTTTTAAGTAACGGCTTCTTCCTCTCTGAACTGCCTTTCAGCTCATGTTTGTACAGGATTCAATCCACTGTGGATATGGTAATTCTTAGCTTCAGCAAGCATATTCACAAGCACAAAGAAAAACAGTCATCTCTGTGACAGAGAACCTGTCTCCTTCCTGTATGGCATGATTAACATTCCCGCAGCGTTATACATGTAAATAAGTATTTGAATAGATAAACCAGACTTGCTGAGGTCCACAGTTATCTTCTTGATATCAAGGCTGATTTCTTTAACTTTCTCCAGGAAAACACAAAAGGAGGCAATAAGCTTTAGGTGTTGTCTTAAAATACATCCTTAGGTGTGTCCAATTCTTTTGAATGTTTTGAATTAATCAATCAGAGCTTTACAATGCTGTGACCTCCTCATCTGGGCATTCCTGAAGTGCTTATACGTACAACAATTTTTGTTTGTGTAAATTCCAATTTCGAAAAAAGTTTGAAAAATCTCTGATAAAATCTTTTTCCCATTATTGTGACAAATAGCAAATTGAAATTTTTTTGGTAATCCTAACTAACCTGAAAGAGGAACATATTATTTAGTACTATCTGACAGTTTCTGCAGTTTTGTTAAAACTAAGTCTCCCTCACTTAAAGTGGAAGCTATAAATGTGAATGTGTATTTGTTTGTCCTAATTTTTTTTCTCCGGACGTCTTTCCATCTGTACAGTAAACCAATAAAACTGAGGAGACCAACCATGCTGATTTATGTTCCCCACTGCAGCTGGGTTTGGCTCTCCTACATCCATTTACAGATTCCCCCTCCCCCTGTCTCTAACACGCACACATACACTCTCTCTCTCTCTCTCTGACACACACACGCTCTCTCTGTGCACGCATGATTTAGGAAAACATTTTGATTGACTTTAGTGCAATTCATCATTGCTTGAATATTTAGCTGTTTTGATTGGACTGCACAGGTATTATGTGACTCCACATAGGTTATATAATGTTCTATATGTTAATTATTTTCTGTGAATATTTGAAAAAGGAAGGTTCTTGAGTTTAACCCCTGAAATTGTCTGCTTCAGTCTTCTGTTTATGCATTTGTATACTCTGGGAGAATTCCCTCTGTACTCTGACTTGATTAAAACATCCATCCATCCATCCATTTTCTTCCACTTATGCGGAGTCGGGTCGCGGGGGCAGCAGCCTAAGCAAAAAGACCCAGACTTCCCTCTACCCAGCCACTTGTTCCACCTCCTCGGGAGGAACCCCAAGGCGCTCCCAGGCCAGCCGAGAAACATAGTCCCTCCAGCGTGTCCTGGGCCTTCCCCTGGGCCTCCTCCCGGTGAGACGTGCCTGAAACACCTCACCAGGGAGGCGTCCAGGAGGCATCCTGACCAGATGCCCGAGCCACCTCAACTGACTCCTCTCGATGTGGAGAAGCAGCGGCTCTACTCTGAGCCCCCTCCGGATGACTGAGCTTCTCACCCTATCTCTAAGGGAGAGCCCAGACACTCTGCGGAGGAAACTCATTTCAGCCGCTTGTATCCGTGATCTCGTTCTTTCGGTCACCACCCAGAGTTCGTGACCATAGATGAGGGTAGGAACGTAGATCGGCCGGTAAATCGAGAGCTTCGCCTTTTGCCTCAGCTCTCTCTTCACCACGACAGACCGGTAGAGCCCCCGCATGACTGCAGATGCCCCACTAATCCGTCTATCGATCTCCCGCTCCATTTTTCCCTCATTCGTGAACAAGACCCCCAGATACTTAAACTCCTCCACTTGGGGAAGGACCCCATCCCCGACCCGGAGGAGGCACCCCACCCTTTTCTGGCTCAAGACCATGGCCTCGGATTTGGAGGTGCTGATTCTCATCCCAGCCGCTTCACACTCGGCTGTGAACCGCTCCAGCGAAAGCTGTAGATCAAGTTCTGATGAAGCCAACAGGACCACGTCATCTGCAAAAAGCAGAGACCCGATCCTGAGGCCACCAAAACGGATCCCCTCAACGCCTTGGCTGCGCCTAGAGATCCTGTCCATAAAAGTTAGGAACAGAATCGGTGACAAAGGGCAACCTTGGCGGAGTCCAACTCTCACCGGAAACAAGCCCGACTTACTGCCGGCAATGCGAACCAAACTCTGGCACTGGTCGTACAGGGACCTAACAGCCCGCATCAAGGGGCCCGGTACCCCATACTCCCGGAGCACCCCCCACAGGGCCCCCCGAGGGACACGGTCGAACGCCTTCTCCAAGTCCAGAAAACAGATGTAGACCGGTTGGGCGAACTCCCACGCACCCTCCAGGACCCTGCTGAGGGTGTAGAGCTGGTCCAGTGTTCCACGGCCAGGAGGAAAACCGCATTGTTCCTCCTGGATCCGAGGTTCGACTATCCGTTGGACCCTCCTCTCCAAAACCCCTGAATAGACCTTACCAGGGAGGCTCAGAAGTGTGATCCCCCTGTAGTTGGAACACACCCTGTGGTCCCCCTTTTTGAACTGGGGGACCACCACCCCGGTCTGCTAATCCAAGGGAACTGCCCCCGATGTCCACGCAATATTGCAGAGCCGCGTTAACCAACACAGCCCCACAACATCCAGAGCCTTGAGGAACTCCGGTCGAATCTCATCCACCCCCGGAGCCCTGCCACCGAGGAGCTTTTTAACGACCTCGGTGACCTCAGCACCAGAGATTGGAGAGACCGACCCCAAGTCCCCAAACCCTGTTTCCAGATTGGAAGCCGTGCTGTTGGGATTGAGGAGGTCTTCGAAGTATTCCATCCACCGACCCAAAATGTCCCGCGTCGAGGTCAGCAGCACACCATCCCCACTGTAAACAGTGTTGGTGGCAGACCGCTTTCCCCCCCTGAGACGCCGGATGGTGGACCAGAATCGATTCGAAGCCGTACGGAAGTCGTTTTCCATGGCCTCTCCAAACTCCTCCCACGCCCGAGTTTTTGCCTCAGCAACCATCCGAGCCGCATCCCGCTTGGCCTGTCGGTACCTATCAGCTGCTTCAGGGGTCCCACAAGCCAAAAAGACCCGGTAGGACTCCTTCTTCATCCTGACAGCATCCCTTACCGCCGGTATCCACCAGCGGGTTCGGGGGTTGCCGCCACGACAGGCACCGACCACCTTGCGGCCACAGCTTCGGTCAGCCGTCTCGGCAATGGAGGCGCGGAACATGGTCCACTCGGGCTCAATGTCCCCCACCTCCCCCGGGATGTGTTCAAAGTTCTGCCGGAGGTGTGAGTTAAAGCTCCTTCTGACAGGAGACTCTGCCAGACGTTCCCAGCAGACCCTCACAACACGTTTGGGCCTTCCAGGTCTGTCCGGCGTCCTCCCCCACCATCGGAGCCGACTCACCACCAGGTAGTGGTCAGTGGAAAGCTCAGCCCCTCTCTTCACCCGTCCCCCCACCCGAAGGCGGAGGGAGGCTACCCTCTCGTTCACCGGGGTAAACCCCAATGTACAGGCGCCGAGATGGGGGGCAACAAGTATGCCCACCCCAGCTCGGCGCCTCTCAGCAGGGGCAACTCCAGAGTGGAAGAGAATCCAACCCCTCTCGAGGAGACGGGTTCCAGAGCCAGAGCCGTGCGCCGAGGTGAGTCCGACGATGTCCAGTTGGAACCTCTCAACCTCGCACACCAGCTCCGGCTCCTTCCCCACCAGAGAGGTGACGTTCCACGTCCCGAGAGCCAGCTTCTTCAGCCGAGGATCGGACCGCCAAGGTCCCCGCCTTTGGCCGCCGCCCATCCTGCACAACACCCGACCCCTATGGCCCCTCCCACAGGTGGTGAGCTCATGGGAAGGGGGGCCCATGTTACTTCTTCGGGCTAAGCCCGACCGGGCCCCATGGGTAAAGGCCCGGCCACCAGGCGCTCGCCAACGTGCCCCACCTCCAGGTCTGGCTCCAGATGGGGGCCCCTGTGACCCGCGTCCGGGCGAGGGAACACTGAGTCCATCTGTCTTGTTCATCATAGGGGTCTTTTGGGCTGCACTTTGTCTGATCCCTCACCTAGAACCAAATTGCCATGGGTGACCCTACCAAGAGCAAAAGCCCCCGACAACATAGCTCCTAGGATCATTGGGACACTCAAACCCCTCCACCACGATAAGGTGGCAGCCCAGGGAGGGGTTGATTAAAACAGTGCCTTGAAAAATATATTCACATCCCTCTTCTGTCTATCCACCCATCCTTTAATTCATCCATCCATCCATCATTTATACCCACTTACAGTTGGGCAAAGAAGTACTTGGCAGCCACTGATTGTGAAAGTTGTTTATGATTTTTAAAGAATTTATTTGTATAATGGTGCATAAAATAAGTATTTATCAACTACAAACAAGCAAAAATTCTGGCCCTGACAGACCTGTTACTTCTTCTTTAAGAAGATCTTCTATCTTCCACTCATACCTGTATTACGGGCACCTGTTTAAACGTATTATCTGTCTAAATGACACCGGTCCACACCTTCAAACAGTCAGACTCCAACCTCCACCATGGCCAAGACTAGAGAGCTGTCTAAGAACACCAGGAAACAGATTGTACACCTGCACAAGACTGGGAAGAGCCAATCTATAATAGGCACACAGCTTGGTGAGAAGACATAAACTGTTGGAGTAATTATTTAAAAATGGATAACTAACAATCTCCCTCTACCTGGGTCTTCATGCAAGATCACACCTTGTGAGGTACACATAATCTTGAGGACAGTGAGGAAACAGCCCAGTACTAGATGTAGGGAACTGGTCAATGACCTGCAGAGAGTCAGGACCACAAAGGTTACTATTGTAACACACTAAATTTTCATGGATTACAATCCTGCAGCGCTCTTAAGGTCCCCCTGCTTAAGCCAGCACATGTCCAGGCCCGTCTAAAGTTTGCCAGAGACCATCTGGACGGTATGTTCTGCAACTTTCTTTCTGTAAAGGGGACAGGTCGACTGATTGGGGCATTTATTGTGAGATTTTGAGCAAACACCTTCTTCCATCAGTGAGACCATTGAAGATGAAATGTTTCTGGATCTTCCAGCATGACAATGATCCCAAACACACTGCCCAGGCAATGAAGGAGTGGCTAAGTAAAAAACATTTAAAGGTACTGGAGTGGTTTAATTAACATTCCTAAATATGACTGAAAAACTAAACTTTTGGGTGTAAATAAAGGCCAAACCTGGATCACAGGCTCCTGAGCCATCCTTCAAACCGCCCTCTCACCGTCCCTCCCCCTCTGTGCGTTCCCCTCTTTGTGCACGCATAGTGTGTTCTCGGCTTGGAGCACTAAACAGGAAGTGAAGCCAGAGCTGGGTTTGATGTTCGCTATACCTTTATGTAGGTGTGTTATGTTAGGAATTATGATGTTAAATGTGCCAACAACGAGTCGAAAATTTAAAACTGTATTTGCAAAGGCTATGACCAAAGAAAAAGCTGATGAAGAGTGGAAAAAGAGAAGAGCAGAGTGTGCATCGGTGCTGCAAACAGATGCCATGATGGATGTATATTTCCGTGATTGCTAGGATAACGTTATTTTTGCAGTTGCTTGACATTACCCGTTCTGTCCGGCATTATATTAATATTTTCAAATGTAGACCCAGATGGTATAAGTCTTCTTTAAACAACATTAACCAAATAACATAAAATTTTGTTTATAAACTCAGCAAAAAAAGAAATGTCCCTTTTTCAGGACTGTGTATTTCAACAATAATGTTGTAAAAATCCAAATAACTTTACAGATCTTCATTGTAAAGGGTTTAAACAATGTTTTCCATGCATGTTCAATTATCCATAATCAATTAATTAACATACACCTGTGGAATGGTCGTTAAGACCTTAACAGCTTACAGAAAGTAGGCATTTAAGGTCACAGTTCTAAAAACGCAGGACACTAAAGAGACTTGTCTACAGACTGTGAAAAACACCCAAAGAAAGATGCCCAGGGTCCCTGCTCATCTGCGTGAACGTGCATTAGGCATGCTGCAGGGAGGCATGAGGACTGCTGATGTGGCTAGGTCAATAAATTGCCATGTCCGCACTGTGAGACGCCTAAGACAGCGCTACAGGGAGACAGGAAGGACAGCTGATCATCGTCACAGTGGAAGACCACGTGTAACAATACCTGCACAGGATCGGTACATCCGAATATCACACCTGCGTGACAGGTACAGGATGGCCACAACAACTGCCCGAGTCAACCAGGAACACACAATCCCTCCATCAGTGCTCAGACTGTCCGCAATAGGCTGAGAGAGGCTGGACTGAGGGCTTGTAGGCCTGTTGTAAGGCAGGTCCTTACCAGACATCACCAGCAACAACGCCGCCTATGGGCACAAACCCCCCTTTGCTGGATCAGACAGGAGTGGCAAAAAGTGCTCTTCACTGATGAGTCACGGTTTTGTCTCACCAGGGGTGATGGACGGATTCGTGTTCATCGTCGAAGGAATGAGCGTTACACCGAGGCCTGTACCCTGGAGCGGGATCGATTTCGAGGTGGGGGGTCCGTCATGGTCTGGGGAGGTATATCACATCACCATCGGACTGAGCTTGTTGTCGTTGCATGCAATTTTAATGCCTTGTGGTACAGGGAAGACATCCTCCTCCCTCATGTGGTTCCCTTTATGCATGCTCCTCCGGAAATGATCCTCCAGCAGAACAATGCCACCAGCCATACTGTGCGTGAGTTTCTGCATGACAGCAATGTCAGTGTTCTGCCATGGCCAGCGAAGAGCCCGGATCTCAATCCCATTGAGCACGTCTGGAACCTGTTGGATCGCAGGGTGAGGGCTAGGGCCATTCCCCCCAGAAATGTCCAGGAACTTGCAAGTGCCTTGGTGGAAGAGTGGGGTAACATCTCACAGCAAGAACTGACAAATCTGGTCCAGTCCATGAGGAGGAGATGCACTGCAGTACTTCAAGCAGCTGGTAGCCACACCAGATACTGACTGGTACTTTTGATTTTGAGCATCCGTTCATTCAAGGACACATTATTCTATTTCTGTTAGTCACATGTCTGTGAAACATTTTTAGTTTGTCTTATGGTGTTGACTTTTTTAGTGTTTATACAAATATTTACATACATTAAGTTTCCTGAAAGTAAAAACAGTTGAAAGTCAGAGGACGTTTCTTTTTTTGCTGAGTTTATATACGCACACACAAGCACACGGACACACACATTATATATATATATATATATATATCAAATCAAACTTTATTTATAAAGCGCTTTTCAAACCAAAACAAAGCTTCTCAAAGTGCTTTACAGATTAAAAATGACCCACAACCCCCCCTTCCCAAAACCCAAAAGTAAAAAACATCACCACAGCTATAGAACCCCCCATGCATAAAAGCAACAATAAACAACAGCACATTAACAAAAGCAGAACGGGCTGAGTACAGATGAACCAGGAAACGTCATCATGGGAGCCATCTACATCGGCAGCAGCAGATCAACAGCAGCAGCCAAGGCACTGACCCAGGGAGCCCAGAGGAGGGAGGGCTGGTACCCCCACCTCCACCCAAGCACCACCTGGAGAGCACCAAGGCAGCCACAGCCGACCACCACCCCCGAGGCAGAGGCCTCCCACAGAGGAAACACTGGAAGGAAAACTAAAATAAGTTAAAATATTAAAATTAAAACAATTTTAACATATGATCAAATAAAAATGGAAAGCAGATAAACAATAATTGATAAATAGCCAGCTAAAAGCTAAACTAAAAAGAATTCAATTAAATAAAACATGCAGAACAATTAAACAGATTTAATGAATAATAATCAGTTAAAAGCTATGTTAAAAAGGTGAGTCTTGAGCCTGCTCTTAAAAACATGAACGTTCTCTGCGGCCCTGAGGTTCTCTGGCAGCCTGTTCCAGAGGTGAGGGCCATAATAACAGAAAGACGCCTCACCATGAGTGTGTGATATATATATATAAGGGCTGTCAAATGATTAAATTGTTTTATTTAATTAATGACAGGCTGTGATTTAACAAACGTGCAGTAGAGCAGGGAGGACGTAATCCCTCTATCTAGCCTGTGACAGACAAGAGACCTGCACATGAAACTGTTGATTGCAGTTCAGGTCTGGCATGCTGTTAACATAAAGAGCACTGAACACAACGCGGGCTGAATTGTAGGATAAACAGTACGGGGTAAATAAAAAAGCAGTAATTAAACAACAATAAAAACAAAAAACACAACATCAGAAATATAAAGAACATTAAAAATTACTGTTATGACATTCTGGCTATAATCAATCAGGTATTGTAGCAGCTGTGCGCAGTGAATGCCAGGTCAACATGATACTGATTACTCTATTCACATACATTTTTCTTTTACTTTGCCAGAGACAAATGCAAATGTCTGACTTTATGTGCTTGTTTCTACTTTTGCCATCACACATTTGAAAGTGTTGTATTGGTCATTGTTTAGTTGAATGAACTTGAACAAATAATGGAAATAATTTCCACACCTCAAATTTATTTAATTTCAACACTAAACATTTTAGTTGTTTAAACCAAATATTCTTAGTTTGGGTTAATAAAATATATACTGGTTAATAAAGCTTATTTTTCTATGGTTTAATGTATTTCTTGTTAAAAACAGTGAGGAACATAAATATTTGAACACCCTGCAAGTTCTCTCACTTAGAAATTATGGAGGGGTCTGAAATTCACATTATAGGTGCATTTCCACTGTGAAAGACAGCATTTTTTTATTCAGGTAATCATATCGTCTGATTTTTGAAGAATTTATTCATTTATTTATTTATTTTATTGCTGCACATTGAACACCTCACAATCAGCAATAATTCTGGCTCTCTGTTACTCTGCCTTTAACCTCTACTCCACTTATTATTCTAAATTAGTAGCAGCCTGTCTGAGCTCGTTAAAGACACCTGTCCACCCCATAGTCAGTCAGACTCCAACTACCATGGGTAAGGCCAAAGAGCTGTCAAAAGACACCAGAGACAAACTTGTAGACCTCCGCAAGGCTGGAAAGGGCTACGGGACACTTGCCAAGCAGCTTGGTGAAAATAGATCAACTCTTGGAGCAATTGTAAGAAAATGGTAGAGGCTAAAGATGACTGTCAGTCTCCCTCGGACTGGGGCTCCATGCAAGATCTCACCTGGTGGGTAATCACTGATGATAAGAAAGGTGAAGAATCAGCCCAGAACTACACGGGAGGAACTGTTCAATGACATGAAGAGAGCTGGGACCATAGTTTCAAAGGTTACTGTCGGTAGAACACTACGCCGTCATGGTTTAAAATCATGCATTGCATGGAAGGTTCCCCTGCTCAAGTCATCACATGTCCAGACCCATCGGAAGTTTGCCAATCACCATCTGGATGATCCAGAGAAGGCATGGGAGATAGTCATGTGGTCAGATGAGACCAAAATAGAAATTTTTGGTCTTCACTCGATGTGTTTGGATGAAAAAGAAGGATGAATTGCATCCCAAGAACACCATCCCTACTGTGAAGCATGGGGGTGGAAACATCATGCTTTGGGGATCCAAAGGGGACAGGAGGACTCCACTGTATTAAAGACCCACTCCAAAGAAAAAAGTGTTTTTCGTGTTGTTAACGTGTTCTTGTGGCATTTTTCTGATGCCAGAGGACATATCTTAAGAAAATTTTGCTCAAAATTGCTTTTCTGAGTATTTCTGCTTTCAAATCACTGTGAATCAGTAGCAGACGCCGAAAGGCCGTCTAAAACAGATTGTGCTTTTGACGTAGCAACCGCACTGGGCAGACTACAAGCTCCTGCTCCTGCTCCTGCTCCTGCTCCTGCTACCTGCTCCAGCTCCAGCTCCTGCGCCGCTCTGTCCTGCCCGCTCAGGTTCTGAGGAATAGAGAAGATGATGGCGGATCAACACCTGTGTGCTGTAGCGGGTTGCAATGCTAAGAAGAATGATATTATTAGCTTTCATACTTTACCAAAACCATCTGCAGTGAGAGAGAAATGGATTAGGTTTCTTGGTTTAAAAACCGCACATCAGTTTGCCGTCAACATTTCAGAGAAGACTGTTTCACAAACTGGCAGGGGAAAAAAAGGGCTTCGCTAGTAAACTACTTTTGGAACATTATCTTTTATTGAGTTTTTCAGTTATTAACAAGAACAATAATAAACAAGCTAACAAACAAAACAAAAAACAAAACAAAAAAAACAAAAACTAAACAGATGGATCTTTTTGAATGTCCTAAAGACAGCAGTGATGAGGTAAGTACAGGATGTCTTAGGATATGTGCATAATAATAGTAACAATGTACCCATAGTATATACTGGTAGTAATATTATTACAGTAACAATTACTTAGTAATGAAGAGAGCAGTAAATAAAAAAATGGAATGAAAAAAAAGGTACATATAAAAAATTATACATATATACATGCATGCATACATACCCACAACATATACGTACATATACATACACATGCATACATGCATACATACGTACACATATATACATGTATACATACCCACATTCAGATACACATGAAAAAAAGGGAAAAGAAAAAAAGTAGATACAAAAAGTTAAAATAGATAATAAATAATAATAATTTAAAAAAAGATAGAAAAAATAAATAATTATTGGAGGAGTGCAGATTTGAGTAATCATTCATTTATTAATCTATGTTTCCTGGTAGTCAATCCAAGCTTGCCATGTTTGGAGGAATCTTTCTGGCTTGCCTCAAGTTATATGTAATCTTTTCCAGTGGCATACACTGATTAAGTTCATTCACCCACTGCAAATGGTCAGGAGGATCTTCAGAGGTCTAATAAGAGAGAACACACTTTTTACCAGCTGTCAATGCTAATCCAGAGAAATGAGCTAGGTGTATAGACTTTCAACGGAGACCAGAGTATTCTCCCAGCAGTACTTGTAACAGTGACAAACTAAGTAAACTACTTTTAAAGCCAGGTGCCGTGCCTTCCATCAAGATACCATCAAGTGGACATCCTGTATCTTTAACGGTAGGTTTATTTTTTTCTGTCGGGAGCTAATTCAACCATCCACTTGTTTGCTAGCATTATGTCAGCTATTTGTGGGTCAACAGCCAGTGCTGCATGCTGCTGTGTGAAAGCAATGTATATTATAATATTAAGTAATGCTTTTTAACAGGGTCTTTTTAAAATCTTTATATATATATTTTTTTTTATACAAAAGCAGGGTCAGATGCACAGACAGAAGCCACTGCTGGGGGGAAGAGGTAGGGGTCCTCCGCACCAATGGTTCCGCCCTCAACACAGAGGCGAATCGCTAATTTAAAAAGGCTAAACAACCTGATAAAGAAGGCTGGTTCTGTTCTCGGGACAACCGTGGAACATCTGGAGATGATAATACAAAGAAGGATTCTTCATAAAATCAAAAAAATTATGGACAACCCTGAGCATCCTCTTCGTGAGACTGTCATACAACAACAGAGCCTCTTCAGTCGGAGGCTTCTTCAGTTTCGCTGCAATACAGACCGCTACAGGAAATCCTTCTTGCCCACAGCCATCATCATCTATAACAACTGCTTAAATAATTAATTATATGAGCTATACCAACACTTAATTTCCCTCCGGGATCAATAAAGTATTTTTGAATTGAATTTGAATTTGAATAATGAGCTACTGCCGCTGTTCTGAAGCTATGTCCTAGAAAACTGCACAGGTTTTGTGATTTTGGCTAAAAACGGCTTAATCATAATTTAAAGACCACTGAGAACACTGTAAAATAGCTCAAAAAGATGATTGGAGTGGGTTTTTAAGGAGAGGATGAATGGGGCCATGTATTGTGAGATTTTGAGCAACAACCTCCTTTCCTCAATCAGAGCAAGATGGGTCATGATTGGGCTTTCCAACATGACAATGACCAGAAGCACACAGTCAGGATAAACAAGGAGTAGCTTGGTAAGAAGCAAATCAAGGTTTTGGAGTGGCCTAGCCTGTCTCCAGACCTAAATCCAATAGAAAATATTTGGAGGTAGCTAAAACTCCGTGTTGCTCAGTGACAGCCTCGAAACCTGACAGAGCTAGAGAGAATCTGTTTGGAGGAGTGGGCCAAAATCCCTGTTGCAGTTTGTGCCAACCTGGTCAAGAACTACAGGAAACGTTTGACCTCTGTAATTGCAAACAAAGACTTCTGTATCAAATATTAACACTGATTTTTTCAGGTCTTCAAATACTTATGTGCAGCAATAAAATACAAATAAATTTTTTAAAAATCAGACAATGGGATTTCCTGAATTAAAAAAATGCTGTCTCTTACAGTGGAAATGGGCCTACAATGTGAATTTCAGACCCCACCATAATTTCTGAGTGAGAGAACTTGTAAAATCGCAGGGTGTTTAATACTTATGTTCCTCACTGTAAGTCTTTGGAACTTGTTTTTTATTAGTTTAGACACATTAGTCTCAAGTTTATTGATTCAACTGAGTCAAACTAGAAAAACATAATTAAGCTGAACAAATTCAAATAAATAAGGTTCACCGAAATAAATTATATTGGATTGATGTTATGTGTTTAATTGTGTGGAAATCCCTTCTATGATTTTTAAAAAGCCCATTCAACAATTAATTGTTTTGAGTGTACAGCAAGTTCTAGCCTTTCTATAAAAATACTGTGATTGACTGTGTCAATTGCAGCTCTGAGCTTTAACAGGACAAGTACACACATATCTGAAGTCATGAGAATATTATTAGAGATTTTCCCCAGTGGTGTTTTTGTATCATAATGAGCTCTGAAAATGGACAGAAATTGCTCACATGGGCCACTACTGTGTAAATGCAGTCACAATTGATAACAATTTCTGTT
This sequence comes from Valencia hispanica, assembly GCA_963556495.2. Classification (NCBI taxonomy): domain Eukaryota; kingdom Metazoa; phylum Chordata; class Actinopteri; order Cyprinodontiformes; family Valenciidae; genus Valencia; species Valencia hispanica. The sequence continues at coordinate 29,168,074 of OY747709.1, forward strand.
TAGAAATTTTAGATAAGAAAAAAGGAATAGATATAGTTCTATAATTTATTAAAGCATCCTGATCAGGAGAAGGTTTCTTAAATTCAAGTTAAATTACAGCAACCGTAAAACTCTGAGTACATATCTGTTTACTAAGGATGAGTTAATCATATGGAAAATACGAATGGTAATAATAAAAAAAAACGTATCGTTAAATAATTTGGCTGGGATTGGGTGTAAGATAGATAGATAGATAGATAGATAGATAGATAGATAGATAGATAGATAGATAGATAGATAGATAGATAGATAGATAGATAGATAGATAGATAGATAGATAGATAGATACTTTATATATACTTTATTCGTTGCCTAGGGCGCCAACTGTGGAAGGGGGTGCTGCTGCAACAACTCCAAAAAGAGGTTAAAAAAAACATAGAAGGAAATAAATAATAGCGACAATGTGTAGTTCTGACCAGTGCCCTTTCCTGATGCCTTTCATTAAAATCAACAATTCAAAAAATGCAAACAACCCCTTCCTGAAGTTCCTCATTCTGATGGATATCCATGCTCTCTCAATCAAATGCACCAAAAAGAAAAACTTTACCTGTCGATACAAAATCAGCTGATCCAAACTGAGTAGTTAAAGACATGTTTAAATCAATTAGTTTGTGTCTAAATGAATTTGCAGTGTTAAAGAGTGAACACTAACCTTTATAGAAGTGTTTTTCTACTCAGTTCATCAAGGCGCACTACTCACCACACCTGAAGCTTTCAACTTCTATCTTATCATTTATATTAAATATATTTAACAAAATAATCAATTTTTCACATTCTTAGTGTTAACAGAAGATAAAGTAAGATAACAAAGCTTTGTATGACATAATAAAGAACATTTGGCCCCTATTTGAATATTCCCCAGGAAATAGTTATGGATAAAATTATTGGACCAGAAAATAGTTGAAAATAAAATGATTGAACAGTGTCTTTATGCTTGGTGAAGACAACTGCTTGAAATATTTTTTTAAGGAATATCTCCCTCTTTGTCAGGATATTTGTGCTTTTTGAATGTAGGAAATGTTCCATCTCTGCTGTTGTTTTATGTTGAGGCTGTGATTTTCTTAGGCTAGATAAAATAAGATAAAGCGAAGTTGCCTAATAATGCTACTTTAGATGCCATGCAATTCTATAAGTGTATTGGAACCTTCTTTATTTTCTAAATTCATGAGCTCAATAATTAATGTTGAAGACATCAAGCTGGAGCTCCAGGTTTTGCTTGTACGGTTCAGCAAGAGGTAAATCTAATCTACATCTGTCCGACAGATGCACTGAGGACATAATTACCACATCTATCCACACATGGTTGCTCTACAAGTCCATTTTTACCATGTCAATAAATGAATGAACTTCAAAGTTTTCTAAACCTCCATAGGAACAGAAAACAATGCAAACTGTAACTTCACAATGGTATTATGGAAATATTATTTAACAAGGATGAGAACTGATTCCTTCTCAGTTCAAGAGCTTTAATTCGGCTTGTTGATCAACAAGGAGTTCAGCACATACAGCATGGCAGTAACTGACCTGCACCCACATCTTAACATCTTACTATATAGAAATGAATAAAACTAAGACTCCTCCTTCATAGACAGGTGTCTGTCTTCAGTAAGATAGAATAACCTTAACCTCGTTAGTAAGACACCACTCAGACACTCTGGGTAAGGGAAAAGATAATGGAGTGGTTCCTACGTCGGTTCCCATGTCCTCCAGTCAGCATGCAGACACATCTCACAAGTTGGTGACCCAAGACACAGAAAGTATCCTTGAGCTCTCACATGATGGTTCAACATAATAAATTTCTCAGTTAACACAGAGACTTAACCTTTAACTTGAAGAGACTTAAAGTTTAACATGATCAATATATTTTTTGCCACATCAATGGATTCTAGTTTTTTTCCTTTTTAATATACAGTAGTTTTACGACATATAAGACCTTCTGCAAATGAGTACACTTTAGCAACCAACAGTATCTATTAATAAAATCTATCTTACGACATTCTACTATTATTCTAAAAGTTGTGAAATAAGATACATTTGATGGTAAATATAGTTTACACAAAGTTTCTACATAATATATTAAAGCTTGAATACTTTGTCAGTCTAGAGTCGCCTCTGTGCTGGGGGGCAATAAAGTATGGCAAGGCAAGGCAAAGCAAGGCAATTTTACTTGTATAACACTTTCAACAACAAGGTATTTCAAGGTGCTTTACATAATTAGGGGATAACATCAAAAGAGCAGTAAAACACAGACAAAGCATATAAAGTAAACATTGCAATAAAGTAAGAAGCGCACACAAAACATATGATACATGAAAACATTACTCAAAGGCTGCTCTAAACAGATTAGTTATTAGCCCTGATTTAAGAGAACTCAGTGTTTCAGCAGCTTTGCAGTTGTTTGGAAGTTTGTTCAAGATTGGAGAAGCATAGAAACTGAAAGCTGCTTCTACATGTTTGGGTCTAATTCTAGGGATGTTGAGTAGACTGGAATTAGATGACCTGAGTCGTCTGGTGGGTTGGTATAGTAACAGTAGATCTTCAACATACATTGGTGCTAAGCCATTCAATGATTTATAAACTAGTAAAATATTTTGAAGTATATTCTCTATTTGAAGTCTATTCTCTGAGCTACAGGGAGCAAGTGTAAGGACTTTTAAGGACTTGTAAGGACAGTAATCAATCCGACTAAAGATAAACGCATGGATGGGATTTTTGAGGTCCTGTTGCAACATCAATGCTTTAAAGCAACACTAAGTAAGTTTTGCTCTATGGGTCCCCCTACAGTTGGGAAAAATGTATTGTTTTCTACTACTGTCGTAAAATCTGTTATGTTACACCAGGGGATTCACATTTACAAGCGATACCCTCTAACGTTACAGATTTTTACGTCTTGGGCAGCCTTTGTGTCAAATGTCTTCATCCCAGGTACATTTTCTATATTTCAGCATGTCATATGTACGGCGGTGTGGAGCTGTCAGCCATATAATAATGAAATTAGACCGTATCACGTTATAACGTTGTTGTAAAAACGTGAAAACCACTTGAAACTAAAATGTTATAACGTGATAGTTTCACGTTTTTACAATAAACTATCACGTTATAACGTGATACAGTCTAATTTCTTTATTATATGGCGGACAGCACTGTTCTGACGATCTGTGGTACCTCCTCAGAATGTCCTACTGTAGCACATATCTGTCGGTGCTACCCCTTGAAAAGTATGTTTACATGCCGAAAACAACAACTGTTAGCTTTGATGTTAAACATAATCATCGGAAAATATTTTTCAAGTGACGGGATCGAAGTGGCAGTTTAGCAGTAATGCCTAACATAGCAAAAAATTATGAATAACAAAAACTTTTCTTTCAATCCACAGAACATGCTACCAGTTTAATATAAAGCTAAAACTAGCACACAAGTGACTCAGATTGTGACGTAACATCAAAATGTGCATGCGGGTAGCACAGATAGTGGAACACCGGTGTACAGATGAATACAATTTCGGCTCCATCATGATGACAATTGTTCAAGCAACCTGCTGCTAGGTATCTTCCATTTATATGTACCTGCCGAGAATGCTCCACCCAGAGAGCCTTGCAGGACGCTGCACCTACCGGCTTTTGTGAAGCCTGCCGTAAAGCAAGTCGCATTTGAACTCCAAAACCGCTACCCGACGACCCAAAGTTACATAGTGCTGTTATGGCCGATAGAGGGCGCAAAGCGAATGCAGAAGTGCCGTTTCACCCTGTTATGAGTTGATCAACTACTGACACGAGTTCGGAAACAATATTTTAAGGTAAAAAAAAAACTCTTTAGTGTTGCTTTAATCTTAGAAATGTTCTTCAGGTGATAGAAGGCTGACCTTGTTATTGCCTTTATGTTACCCTGGAGGTTCAGGTCTGAGTCCATTACTACACCTAGATTTCGGGCCTGATCAGTAGTTTCTAGCTGTATTAACTGAAGCTGTGTGCTGACTGTTGATTGTTCCTCTTTAGGTCCAAACGTAATTACTTAATCTCATTGGTTGTTGTAATCTGGGCTAGTGGGAGCATGTAGGTATTAAATAAGAGGGGGCCCCATGATGGGGCCCTGGGGGACCCCACATTGGATTTCTGTTCGTTCTGATGAAAAGTTTCCTATTGAAAAAAAGAAGTCCCTATTCTTTAGGTAAGACTCTAACCAACCAAGTACTGTACCAGAGAGTCCGACCCAGCTCTCCAGTCGTTTCAATAGTATATAATGATCAACAGTGTCAAATGCTGCACTGAGGTCCAAAAGTACCAGCACTGTGATTCTACCACAGTCTGTATTTATGCAGATGTTTTTGAAAACTTTGATAAGTGCAGTCTCAGTGCTGTAGTGAGCACGGAAACCAGACTGAAAAACATTAAAGTAATTGGTCATTGTTATGAAGCAATTTAACTGCTGAAACATAGCTTTTTCAATAATCTTACTGATGAATGGAAGATTAGACATTGGCCTGTAGTTCTGCATTAACATGTTGTCCAGATTATTCTTCTTTAGCACTCGTTTATTAACTGCTGTTTTTATTTCCTGAGGGAAGACACCTGACAGGAGGGATGAGTTCACTATTTGAATCAGATCAGACCCAATGACAGGGAAAACTTTCTTAAGGAAAGCTGTGGGTAGGATATCAAGACAGCAATAGGATGAGCTTAATTGTTTAATTATTTCTTCAAGGTTCTTTTGGTTTAATTCATGGAATTCTGACATTTTCTCTACATTGGTGTTAATTGGGTATAACAATGGTAGTGGGTTTGGTATTGTGGTACAGACCGACCATCTAATTGTTAAAATCTTTTCAGTGAAAAAGCTGGCAAATTTGTTGCAGGCCCTGGTAGAATTTAGTTTAGGGACTACTGCCACTGGAGGATTAGTTAGTATTAGTCTTCCCACTGTTGCAAACAGAGTCTGTGCATTATTAATGTTCCTGTTGATGATTTCAGAGAAGAAAGTTTCCCTAGTATATTTTAAAGTTAACTGATATCTGATTAGTCTCTCTTTGTAGAGCTCACAGTGAACCTGGAGTCAAGTTTTTCATTTTCTCTAGGCTCGGCGACAATCCCTTTTTTCACTACATACCAGTGGATTGCTTGTCCACGGAGACTTCTTTCTATCTGAGACTACTTTTACTTTAGTTGGAGCAATGGAATCAATGTTGTCTGAGATTTTTGCGAGGAAATTATCTACCAGCTTATTTACTTAGTTAGAGTTGGGAGGGGGAATGTGTTGGAAGGATAAATACGTTTAAAGGTTTCAACTGAACTGCCCCCGAGAAAACGCTTTTTTACAGTTGTCTCACTGTGGCAAAATATTTTAGAAGAGATGGTACTTTCAAAGAAAATACAGAAATGGTCAGATAATGCAATATCAATTACAGAGATGTCAGATATATTTAAACCTTTGCTGATAATTAAGTCCAGAGTGTGTCCTCGATTGTGTGTTAGTTGTTTGACATGCTGGGTCAGGCTGAAGTTATGAAGAGTGTCAATTAATGTTTTTGCTTGTCTATCCTGGGGGTTGTCAGTATGGATGTTGAAGTCCCCCACAATGATTAATTGGTCGTAATTGATATATATTACAGAAAGAAGGTAGCTGAAATCGCTAAAAAAGTTATAGTTAAATTTTGGGGGTTTATATAAACTTAGAAATAGAGCTTAGTTAGACTTATTTTTCTGCGTGGCTAGGTATGCAAAAGAGTCAAATGTGAACAGCGAAACCTTTTTAAAGTTCATTGAGTTATGAAAAATTGTGGCTATGCCTCTACCTCGTCTGTGTTTCATGCTCGCGATAAAAAATTTATTTGGAGGAGTAGATTCTATCAATGCAGATGTTTCATTATTTATGTCTAGCCAGGTTTCTGATGAAAAGGGCGTGTATATATCATGTTCAGTGATGAATTCATTATTTTAGGAATGACTTTCCTGATAAAGACCTAATATTTAATAAAGCTAACTTAAGTGGTTTGATGATGGGTAGCTGAACCTTCTGGCAGGTGATCAATTTGAGATTTGGTTTAATGTGAGAACATTTGGCTTTAGTTTATTGTTTTCTGCAGCTAATATTTGACTTGAATGATTCTCTCCGGGATGCTGGAGAACTTCTGGGAGAAGATGGGAGTCTAATTACTGTCCGGTTCTGTCATGTTGGGTAGGATTTAAAGACCCAAATGCAGCAAAGTATAAAGAGGATGATTTAATAACAAAACAAGGAACATGGATTTACAAACTTAGGAGGATCCAAAAGGCAGCAACGGGAAAACAGGATCAGGCAGTAAGATGGACGACAGGGAAGCCAGGGACCAAACAGGGAAGAATGAGGACGAACCAGCGAGTTGTGACTGAGTGAGAACCGAATATATACTGAGGGGAGAGTGAGGATGTGAACAGAGAAGGAGCAGGAGACCAATTAGTGAAAGCAGATGCAGGTGAGGGCAATGAGTGAAACTGGGTAAGGAGCAGAGTGGCAAGGAGACAAGAAAGGCAAGGAAAACAGAAAACTCTTAAGAAACTATCTAAAGATAAGACTAAGGAGAACTCTAAGGGAAACGCTGGAGAACAGAAGGAAGAATTAAATAATGAGATAAACTAAGGAAACACAAATGAGAAGGTGGACACGCTGGTGAGCTTCAGCACAGACTGCCTCTGTGTGAGCCTCAAAGGTCAAGCAGTTGTGGATAATTGTACCAAGGTATTTGTAATGTCATACAACTTCCACTGCCTGTCCATTGATAAAAACTCGATAAAAACATCGGTAAAACATCAATAAAAATTTCTTTCTGAAATCTAATAAAAATTCTTTGGTTTGCCTTACCTTGAATTACCTTGTTGTTGAAAGTGTGCTATACAAATAAAATTGCCTTGCCTCGTCTTGTCTTGCTGTCATTTAGACCAACTTCTACCCCATGTTTTTTCCTTGACTGGTGACATTTCAATAATTCCAGTTGGACGTTTACTCAGCCATGTTTTTCTAAATACACTTGGTAACAGTTACATGTCCTGTCTAGTTAAATAAAGATTAAATAAAAAATCATGAAAGAAAATCATGACATTTGAATGCTGCAGGAAAAACGTGGGAAAATAATTGCACAGGATGGTCGTACGTAAACACAACACATGATTAAACAATCACAAGTTAATACAAAACATATAGAAAAGTACGAATGAACTGAGCTTATTGGGCTTAGGCCCGGGTTGTTTTTTTCAGAAGCCCTGGGTCCTTTGGAGTGTGTCATTTTTTTCATGGTAAGATGTCTGACTGACAACTGTATAAAACAAAAAACTACACACAATATTAGAAGCACATAGCACACAGTCATAAATTCCCTCTAATATTGGTATGATCCGAGTTCAGGGCAAGCACTAGCTCACTCACTGTATGTCTTTGTGCACAGCACTTACGCATGGGAGTGAGTGGGGAGACACGCTGCCCGTGAATTTGCTGTAGGAGAAGTGCAGGTAGACAGAGGAGAGCTCAAGTTTGACCAGGTTCCAAAGCAAATCACTCACAATTATAATGTAAATATGACAATGTATCACAAAGACGGATGTCGCACTGCTCATCTGGCGAATATTACGTTATTTGCTCTTTGTATTTTTGCTAGCTCTGTCAGGGCTAATCAACCAATAGCGAAATGAAAAGCCGAACAATAATGCTGTTTTTGTTGTTGTTTTTTTTAGCTTACATGTGTGTTTATTTCATATTTTCAGTTGCTATCCCCTATGGATAAATAAAGCACCCTCTAAATTGTTTTCAGTTATGTACTGATGTACAAAACAATGGACATAAGGGGCTTCTTTTAAAGAAAAATCTCAAGAAAATTTTATTACATATATATATTATGCCTTATATATCGTTCATTACATTTCTATGCAAAACAAGAGGAATTACAATACAACAGTATATTCACATTTGAAACCAGATATTTACATATACTTCAGGAAAAAAAACAAAAAAACATTTTTTCTCTACTGTTAAAATCAAATTATAGTAAGCCTTTTTTGTTTTAGCTAAGTTAATATTTACATATTTTTTGAATTAATTAAATGTCAGAATAAAGAGAGAGAGTTATGTTTTTTTTAGCACATTCATCAAAGTCAGGAGTATTATACGCTAAATTTATTGCATCTTTAATCAAAAAGAAAACTCCCGATTATTCCATTCTGGGCTTAAGAAGCTTCTGATAGGTTAATAGAGTCCATGCTTTTTAATTGGTGGCATCCCTGTGGATGCATATTAAGGCACCCCCAAAACACAGAACCTATTTCTTTAACATGGGAAAATCAAGAGTAACCAACCAAGACATCAGAAAAAAATTGTGGACCTCCACAAGTGTGGCTCAATTTTAAATACAATCCCATTAAAAAATACATAAAAATTCCTTCCTTATACTTAAATTTAACAAATACAATTTTTTTATATTTCTTAATCTAAAGAAAATAAAGGTTTAGTCTGATTTGATGTTTGACAGTAAAGTGTTTTTATTTGAAGTGTATGTAAATATCTGGTTTCAACTGTATATTTAATGTTCTCGATGTTTGGCTTGATTGCTAGCACAAACAGGGAGAGAGAAGAACAGAGAGGGAGAGGAGAATGAGGACAGAACAGAGACGGAACAAGATCCAGGGGAGAAAAACATATTAGTCAAAGACAGTTGTTTGCCAAAACCCCCTAGAAGATGTTCACAAGTGTATCTTATTAGGTTTGTAATTTTTCAAATTCTATATCAATAGGTCATGAAGGCCTTTTTGCACAGCTAGGCTAAATAGTTATATAAATAGTGTAGTGCTTTGGCAGAATTAAAAAAATAATATGGTACAAACTAGTAACTCAGAGAGACGAATACAGAGGTGTCATTAAATAGTAATGACTCTCTTTCTGATCATTCAGATAGGTCAGGGGAAATCAGGAAAGAGAGAGAACACCAAAACACACCTGAAAAGGAATACTTGAATGATATTGACCCTGAAAATGTCATTGATAGGTCCGCAAAATTTAAGCCTAGAAGATACAGTCTCATGTTACCACAATAAAGAGGTTTTGATTTTCATTGCTACTATCATCTAGCTTTGATTCTGGTTCTGTCTTGGTTCAGTCCTGAAGTAGTCCTGAATTAGAACTGTTACAGTTCTTTTTTAATCCCGGATCAGTTTTGGGTTTGGTTGAATTGTGGTTTTGTCCTGGTGTCTAGATACAGCCCTGGTTCTGTTCTGCCTTGTTGCTTAATTAATAATCTAATGTGATCTTAATATGTCACATGTATGTAATGTAATTTGTTTTCTTATATAAAGTTATGCCAGTCAAACACAATTTAAAACATCCTATAGGGCTAAGCCCCTGGTGTATAAAATGTCTGGCTCCACCAGCTGTAGATACAGTGCTGGATTTACAAGGCACAAAACAGAGACCAATAAATAATCAGCAGCATTGACCATAGTGTTTTTTACAAAATGAACTCTATAAGATAAAATTAGGAATACTCCCTAAAGAGAAGGCCAGAAATCAAAATTCAGGGCACAATGACTTGAAACAACAAAAAAATTTCAGTTTCTAATCTCTTTTCAAACATTGGCAATTCCTTATTTGTGAGAAAATTATCTGTTGGCAACTCAGACGTTTATCAGAGGTGAATGAAAAGACCCTTTTGGATTATACTTCCCAGATAAACACGCAACTCTTCTTCATGGATTACTTTGTCATTCACCTTACACAAATTGCTCTGGGCTATCAATGTTTTCAGAGGATGCAGTTTTGACTGCAGAACCAAAAAGATGTAGTGTTCAACTCATCCAAGTAATATCCATGAAATATGTGTCAAACCATTCCCCTACACCAAATAAACTCTTTCTGAGCTCTGTGTCACAATTTTTATGGTGAATGTCCAAGATCATTTTGTGCTTCAAATACAAGCAGTTGATGTGGTTCTTTCTCAATATGTTATCACCGTAAGATACTGATGAATAACTTATTTCTCAGATTGAATGGAGACTTGTTGATCATAAATGTCTCGCTGCTTTATATTATTTCACTATGCCAATCTCTTACTCAATCTCCACCTTACCCTTTCATCTAGTAGTTGTTACAGCTCTGTAGCTACCTCCTGAAGTAGACTGCAAGTGCAACAATGGTGGATTGACTTCAACCACCCATTCCGTGTTGACAACTGTCAGCTGATTGCAAGTTCAAATCAGTATTTCTTAATCCTGATCCTCAGGGTTCACTATCCTTAATCTTTGAAATGTGTCTCTGGTCCAGCACACCTTTTAATGATTGCAATGCCTCCTCAGCAGTCCATCAAGTGCTGAAGGAGCCTGTTAATCACATATTCATTTAAGTCAGGTTTTTGGCAGCAGAGGAATACCTAAATCATGAAGAACAGTGGGCCTTGAGGAGCAGTGTTAAGAAACACTGGTCTAAAGGAAACATCTCACGGATTAAAAGTTTAGCACCTGTCAGATCATACACTCAATCTGTGATTTACACTTGTTATTCGTGCGTCCAGCTGAAAGATGCTGACACAGAATGCCTCTGATTCACCTCAAGAGGTAGTTGCAGAGCTGTGTCTATCATAGCTCAAGTGGAAAAGTGATTCAATTTAAATCAGTTTAAAATAATATAAAAATTGGTAGTGCATCCATTTCAAGATTGCAAGAAGAAATTGATTGTTTTAGTCACTTCTTGCATTTGGTCAACTTGAAGCTGACAGAGTTTGTGTGTACCGGAATTTGCTTCTCTGATCTGCACCAGAATTCGATTGCAGATTTACATCTTTCCAAACAACTCAAACTTCCTGAGCAAATGATCCTGAATTCCATTTAACAGGGCTGGTGTTAAGGAAACCTATTATATTTTAAGTTGCAGTTGTCTTAGTTTTAGGTATCAGTTTGACCCACATGCATAAAACTCTCAGGAGACCAGAAAGATTTTAAAATAGTTTATTTGAATATGATGAATGTGGATCCGAGAGGTAATGGAAAACTGTAGGGAGCTGCTGGGGACCGGGAACTGAAGCACTAAAATGAAGCAGACGATGGATGAGTTGAGGAAAAGAGACTGAAACAAGATCCATCCATCCATCCATCCATATATTTTCTTCCGCTTATCCGGGGTCGGGTCGCAGGGGCAGCAGCCTAAGCAAAGAGACCCAGACTTCCCTCTCCCCAGCCACTTGTTCCAGCTCCTCGGGAGGAACCCCAAGGCGCTCCCAGGCCAGCCGAGAAACATAGTCCCTCCAGCGTGTCCTGGGCCTTCCCCTGGGCCTCCTCCCGGTGAGACATGCCTGAAACACCTCACCAGGGAGGCGTCCAGGAGGCATCCTGACCAGATGCCCGAGCCACCTCAACTGACTCCTCTCGATGTGGAGAAGCAGCGGCTCTACTCTGAGCCCCCTCCGGATGACTGAGCTTCTCACCCTATCTCTAAGGGAGAGCCCAGACACCCTACGGAGAAAACTCATTTCAGCCGCTTGTATCCGTGATCTCGTTCTTTCGGTCACCACCCAGAGTTCGTGACCATAGATGAGGGTAGGAACGTAGATCGACCGGTAAATCGAGAGCTTCGCCTTTTGCCTCAGCTCTCTCTTCACCACGACAGACCGGTAGAGCCCCCGCATAACTGCAGATGCCCCACTAATCCGTCTATCGATCTCCCGCTCCATTTTTCCCTCATTCGTGAACAAGACCCCCAGATACTTAAACTCCTCCACTTGGGGAAGGACCCCATCCCCGACCCGGAGGAGGCACCCCACCCTTTTCCGGCTCAAGACCATGGCCTCGGATTTGGAGGTGCTGATTCTCATCCCAGCCGCTTCACACTCGGCTGCGAACAGCTCCAGCGAAAGCTGTAGATCACGCTCCGATGAAGCCAACAGGACCACATCATCTGCAAAAAGCAGAGACCCGATCCTGAGGCCACCAAAACGGATCCCCTCAACGCCTTGGCTGCGCCTAGAGATCCTGTCCATAAAAGTTAGGAACAGGATCAGTGACAAAGGGCAACCTTGGCGGAGTCCAACTCTCACTGGAAACAAGCCCGACTTACTGCCGGCAATGCGAACCAAACTCTGGCACCGGTCGTACAGGGACCTAACAGCCCGTATCAAGGGGCCCGGTACCCCATACTCCCGGAGCACCCCCCACAGGGCCCCCCGAAAGACACGGTCGAACGCCTTCTCCAAGTCCACAAAACAGATGTAGACCGGTTGGGCGAACTCCCACGCACCCTCCAGGACCCTGCTGAGGGTGTAGAGCTGGTCCAGTGTTCCACGGCCAGGACGAAAACCGCATTGTTCCTCCTGGATCCGAGGTTCGACTATCCGTTGGACCCTCCTCTCCAGAACCCCTGAATAGACCTTACCAGGGAGGCTCAGAAGTGTGATCCCCCTGTAGTTGGAACACACCCTGTGGTCCCCCTTTTTAAACAGGGGGACCACCACCCCGGTCTGCCAATCCAAGGGAACTGCCCCCGATGTCCACGCAATATTGCAGAGCCGCGTTAACCAACACAGCCCCACAACATCCAGAGCCTTGAGGAACTCCGGTCGAATCTCATCCACCCCCGGAGCCTTGCCACCGAGGAGCTTTTTAACGACCTTGGTGACCTCAGCACCAGAGATTGGAGAGCCCGACCCCAAGTCCCCAAACCCTGCTTCCAGATTGGAAGGCGTGCTGGTGGGATTGAGGAGGTCTTCGAAGTATTCCATCCACCGACCCAAAACGTCCCGCGTCGAGGTCAGCAGCACACCATCCCCACTGTAAACAGTGTTGGTGGCACACCGCTTCCCCCCCCGAGACGCCAGATGGTGGACCAGAATCGCTTCTAAGCCGTACGGAAGTCGTCTTCCATGGTCTCTCCAAACTCCTCCCACGCCCGAGTTTTTGCCTCAGCAACCATCCGAGCCGCATCCCGCTTGGCCTGTCGGTACCTATCAGCTGCTTCAGGGGTCCCACAAGCCAAAAAGACCCGGTAGGACTCCTTCTTCAGCCTGACAGCATCCCTTACCGCCGGTATTCGGGGGTTGCCGCCACGACAAAGTTCTGCCGGAGGTGTGAGTTAAAGCTCCTTCTGACAGGAGACTCTGCCAGACGTTCCCAGCAGACCCTCACAACACGTTTGGGCCTTCCAGGTCTGTCCGGCGTCCTCCCCCACCATCGGAGCCGACTCACCACCAGGTAGTGGTCAGTGGACAGCTCTGCCCCTCTCTTCACCCGAGTGTCCAAAACATGCGGCCGCAGATCAGATGAGACGACAACCAAGTCGATCATTGAGCTGCGGCCTAAGGTGTCCTGGTGCCAAGTGCACAAATGGACACCTTTATGCTTGAACATGGTGTTTGTTATGGACAATCCATGACGAGCACAGAAGTCCAATAACAACACACCACTCGGGTTCAGATCGGGGGGGCCATTCTGCCCAACCACACCCCTCCAGGTCTCACTGTCATTGCCCACGTGAGCGTTGAAGTCCCCCAGCAGAACAAGGTAGTCCCCAGGAGGAGTACTCTCCAGCACCCCCTCCAAAGACTCCAAGAAGGGTGGGTAATCTAATCTGCTGTTTGGCGCGTAAGCACAAACAACAGTCAGGACCCGTCCCCCCACCCGAAGGCGGAGGGAGGCTACCCTCTCGTTCACCGGGGCAAACCCCAACTTACAGGCGCCGAGATGGGGGGCAACAAGTATGCCCACCCCAGCTCGGCGCCTCTCAGCGGGGGCAACCCCAGAGTGGAAGAGAGTCCAACCCCTCTCGAGGAGACGGGTTCCAGAGCCAGAGCCGTGCGCCGAGGTGAGTCCGACGATGTCCAGTCGGAACCTCTCAACCTCGCACACCAGCTCCGGCTCCTTCCCCACCAGAGAGGTGACGTTCCACGTCCCGAGAGCCAGCTTCTGCAGCCGAGGATCGGACCGCCAAGGTCCCCGCCTTTGGCCGCCGCCCATCCTGCACAGCACCCGACCCCTATGGCCCCTCCCACAGGTGGTGAGCTCATGGGAAGGGGGGCCCATGTTACCTCTTCGGGCTAAGCCCGACCGGGCCCCATGGGTAAAGGCCCGGCCACCAGGCGCTCGCCAACGTGCCCCACCTCCAGGCCTGGCTCCAGAGGGGGGCCCCGGTGACCCGCGTCCGGGCGAGGGAACACTGAGTCCATCTGTCGTTTTCATCATAGGGGTCTTTTGGGCTGCACTTTGTCTGAAACAAGATATAAAAATAAATGCTTACAGGAATGATGAAGTGGAAACATCAGGGGAGAGTGAGTGGAACTGTGTGGTGACTGATCAGAAGCTGGAGGTGAGCTGAGAAGGTGAGATAGAGATTTGGTAATGACAAGATTGATCACGTTGAAAGAGTTTCTTACATACAGAAATTGGAGGGCAGACAAAAAGCACACTCTGATGATGATGGTGATAACTGAATCCAGAAGGACGACAGAGAAGGTGAGTGTGAGTGAAGTGATCTGCAGCAGGAAGAAGTAGATGGAACGGGGAAGCCGATAACCAGTCATGGAGATGAAACCTAATATTCCTTATAAGTGGGAATGAATCCGGAGACAAGGGATCTGGAGCTCAGGAGCTAAAGGACATGAAACGGTTACCTGGAGGAGGATCAGAAAAAAGGTTTGACTCAGGAGTAACATGGGCAATAACTGGGAGATGGAGGGCTAGAAATGTTACCACTCAGGCAAACACTCAGGCAATGAGTGACTGGCTTCTTCCTCCCTTTATCCTCCTGATGATCTTCCTATGAGCTGCAAGTGTGCAGAACCACACCTGCAAATCTCCACCCACCGGAGCTGAGAGGTGAAACTGGTGCCTCCGCTGCGCCCCCGGTGGATCACCTGTGGAACTGATGTTAAATCACAACCACTACACAGACCAAACCTCCAGACTCATAACAGCAATCACTATGCTACAACATTAATCTGTTAAGTTTGAACCTTTTTGCAGATTGTACTTCATTGTTGTGTTCATGGACTTCATTGGTTTAATTATTCCTTTAATCTGACAATTTATTTTACCAGTTTTTACTCCAACTGTTGGTAGTAAAAAGTGGAATAATGAGTCCAGCTGAGAGGTAAAGTGTCAGACATAATTTTAATTTGGTGTTTCATGTAAATGGCAAAAGAGAGGGGAAATTCAGCACCTTATGTAAACGTATTCCGTACAGAGAACAAAGCAAATCTCTGCATAGAAGCTCTGAATTGATTCTCTGAATTGAACTCAATTACATTTCATTAATACCCAAAATTGCACCTTAAATCACTTAAGTAATACTTAATTATAATGACTTGAAATTGCATGGCCTGCCATCTATCGCTGCCAGCTCTGCTATTGATTATGTTTTTTATTTAATTTTCATGAATAGTATCTATTCTTGATTGGAGTTTGAATGCCACACTTTGCTGGATATTAGACATTCAGTCAGCAGATTGATGGTATTTAACCGAGACGGACTGAAAACGTTATGTTCACGGCTCCTTTGTGGTGTACCTATGTATCTGTGTAAAGCCGCATCTGGGCGCAGGAAACTTCACAGACACCGGGGGAGACGTGGCAGTCAGCTAGTGAAATTGCAGACTGGCCTATTATAGTCTTCATTGGCCACTGTGGAAGTGGATGATTTTGGCACTCTGTCATCTTGCTGAAGTCTTCTGGATACTTCACGGTTCTGGCTGATACCGGTTGTTGGGTTGGTGGAACAAGCCTGCAGGGCAAAGGATGGCCCTTTCTTCTACTAGGACCATTCTTATCAATGCCAGATCCCTTTTAAATAAAACGTTCATTTTAAATAATTTTTTGTATATACCTCCCATGGATTACACCTCCTCTGCTTGACTGAGACTTGTGTTGGTGCTGGTGAGTCCAATGTTTTTCTGAATGTATCCACCCTGGCTGCTTATTTTTTTTATAATTCAAGATTGTCTGGTCAAAGTGGTGGTACTGCAACTGTTTTTAAAAAGAACACCTGTTGCACTCAGCTTGGCATAGCAGGATTTTTTTCTAGCTTTGAAGCAAACTTGTTTTAGCTGGTTAAAAATCTACATGTGCTTTGTGCTGTGGTGTACAAACCACCAAAGCATAATAAGGATTTCCTCAAAGACTTTTCAAACTTTCTGGCAGACATTGTACCAAAGTATGACAGGCTTCTGATTGTCTGTGATTTTAACATACATGTTTGTTGTCCTGAGAAGCCACTAGTCAAAGATTTTAAATATTGATTCATTTAATTTGTTACAATTTGTATCTGGTCCTACCCATGGTCATACCCTTGATCCTGGTCATATGGACTGTCTGTATCAAATTTGGTAGTTTCTGAATCACTGTTTTCTGATCACAGTCCCATTTTGTTTGATATTTCACTTCCCTGTAAACCTCTCACTATGTGTGCTCCTGTGCAGTAGCACAGGATTTTAAATTCTTTAAGTGCTGAATTGTTTTCGAATGAATTTTTAGGAACTCCGTTGTGTAAGGCGGGTTTAAATGTTTTTCTACTGCTGGGGTTTTGTCCCATTTTAATAATATTTGTCACAATATTCTGGATAAGGTTGCACCGTTAGAAATCTGCCACCTTAAGCCTAAAATGGAGCCATGGCTAAATGATGTAACTCGTGCATCAAGAAATGCTTGTAGAAAGGCTGAACGAAGATGGAAGAAGGATAAGTTGCATGTATCTTTTGAAATTTTGAAGAACTGCTGGGATAATTACCAGAGGACTGTGAAGAAAGCTAAATCGACATATTTGGCAAGTGTTATCCTGTCAAACTCTCAGAATTCGTGTGGTCTTTTCAGCACTATAAATAGAATCCTGAATCCTGATTGTCCTGATGATCTGGATCCCTTATCAGCTGTTTGTGAGGAATTTCTGGCCTTTTTTATTGAAAAGATTGACATCATATTCACAAATCTGTTCCCAGTCCCAAGCACCACCTGATGTCTGCCACTGCTCTGCTGTGTTTCAGCAGTTTGAACCTGTGTCCCTCAGGGTGCTAGAGGATGTTGTAGAGCAATGTAAACCTTCGGGCTCCAGTATGGATGCTGTGCCTACCTGCCTTTTCAAGGATGTTCTTTGTATTATTGCCCCTGATGTCCTTCAAAATTGTGAACAGCAGTTTGCCATCTGGTGAAGTGCCAAAAGACTTTAAACATGCAATTATAAAACCACTTATCAAAAAACCTGGCATGGACCCCTCAGTTTAGTCCAATTTTAGACCAATATCTACACTTCCTTTGCTTTCCAAAATTTTTGAAAAAATTGTTGTTATCCATCTGAAGACATTTTTAGATAGTTTTCACATTCTTTAGGTATTTCAGTCTGGTTTTAAAAATGGTCATAATATTGAAACTGCTCTAGTAAAACTGTGCAATGATGTTTTACTTGCTACAGATGCTTGTGATAGTGTTCTTCTTTTGTTACTGGACCTGACTGCAGACTTTGACATGGTTGAACATAAAATTTTACTGTCGTACTTGGAAAATTATGTCGGCATACGAATTTCTGCCCTAAGTTGATTCAGGTCATATCTGTCTGAAAGGAGGTTTTCTGTCAGTCTTGGAGACTTGGTTTCTTCCTCTGCCCCACTTAATTGTGGTGTGCCAAAGGGTTTAGTTCTTGGCCCTATTCTTTTTAATCTCTATTTGCTTCCCCTTGGCATCATTTTTCACAAATATGATTTGTCATTTCATTTTAATGCAGAAGATTGCCAGATATATGCTTTATTAAAAAAGACAAAGGAGAGAGTCCTGCAGTACCTTAAGAACATTGAAGAGTGGATGGACTCAAATTTTATAAGTATTAATGAACAGAAAACTGAGATTATTTTGTTTGCTCCTAATGGTTCATCGACTGCTTTGTCTACATCTCTTGATTCATTGTCACCTTTTGTAAAGCCCATTATTTCTAATTTGGGCTTTATAATTGACTCTGAACAAAACTTTGACAAACAAATAAAAGTGGAAAGAGGGACTTTGAAGAGCACATTCATGAATTAATCACAACAAGGTTGGAATACTGTAATGGTCTATATGTTGGTGTTAGTTAAGTTTTTCTCTCCCGCATGGAGATGGCCCAGAAAGCTGCGGCTCGCTTGCTGAGGGGCATCCTGCAATCAGAACACATTTCGCCATGTTTGGCTTAACTTCTATAGCGTCCAGTGGTTATTAGAGTCCATTTTTAAATTCATCTTTTAACATATAAATCCTTGAAATCACTTGCACCTCCCTATTTATTGGACGCACTTCAGCCTACTCCTTCACATCTTTTAAGGCCTGCTGACCAGCAGCTACTCGTCATTCCTTAGACTAGGAAGCTTAGAGGTGATAGAGCTTTTGCTGTAGCAGCACCTAAGCTGTGGAATCAGCTGTCCTCTACCATTAGACAGGCTTCCTCACCCTAAGATTTTAAAACTCTCCTTAAGACCCACCTATTTTCATTGGCTTTTAATAGTGATTGATTTGATCACTAATGTTGTTTTGATTTTAGTATATTTATGTATTTCATGTTTTTTTTTCTCTGATGACTGCTGTTTTGTTGTTTTAATCTTTCAGCACTTTGGTCGACATTGTTGTGTATGAAGTGCTTTATAAATAAAGTGGATTAAATTAGATAATGTTTCTTTAAAATGCTAATATTTGTATTTCTGCAAGAAACATTTCAATTTGCTTTATTCTTTATCATGACTTGTGCCAGAATTATTGATAGCAACCAAATATCTCAGGATCATGGAACAAAAAAGTTGCATAGATAATTTTGACAGAAAAATACAATGTGAACAGAGTCGGTAAAACACTTTGCCACATGTGATGTGTTATTCTAGAATGTGGCAAATAACAAAAAAATTAAACAAAGAAAAATAAATGTTAATCTTTACTAATGCTACTTGTCCACTGATGTTTTTCAGCCTTCACATTCATTATTGTGATTGATGTCTGAGAAAGGAACAGACTGAGCCTCATTCTCTGATTGCCTGTTTACAGGACTCTGACACTTTTATAGATCTCCTAATACCATTACAAAGTATTACTTCAATAGTGTGCCTTGCACATTTCCAACAGAACTGGGAACAAAAGGCTTTCACTGTTTGTGGCAGTAGTTGTTAAATGGGGTAAAAATTAGAATTTGTCTTTGTCTTTGTCTATCAGAAATATTCATTTAAAGTTTTCGCATGTTAGAAATTCCAAATATATTATGAAAATTAACATGAATTTCAAATGTTAAAAGGGGTTCAGTATTTTCAAGAACTAGTTGTTTTAAAATGAAAACTAAAAATGTTATCTAATGTTCGAGGAATATACCTTTACACAGGAAAAACCAATTAATCTTCAAATATTTTATGTAACTTGATGGATTATTATTAAGATTTTATGGAGACGTTTCATTACAAACCTGCAAAGTCATTTCATTTTAACTGACAATCAAAAGAAAGAAATTAAGTGCTCTCTTGTCTAATAAAAATTTAAGGCAACTACTTTAAAATTGCTCAGACAAATACAAACTAAAAATGTATTTTTTTTTAAGTCAGTGTATTAGAATAATATAGACTTCTTTATGTTCGTAGTAATTTATTTCTTTCTTTAAAACTCAGACAAGAAACAGCAATATATTTTCACAGGTTGCTATGTCACTAACTGCAGCATAATGTGTACTGGGTACTGTAAAAACTGTGCTCTGAGCAATCATGAATTCAAGCTTGTTTCCTTTATACATTCCAGTCCATGCTGAATTAAGCATGTGTGAGGGAATGCCAGACTCCAGTCTTGCTTAAATATCTAAACCGATATAATATACAAGTATAGCTCAAAATGTTTTGAATGTAATGAAAAAAAAATCTGCACTAATTTTATAAAGTGAAAGTCAAATATTAAATAGATTCATTACATAGTTTTGATGAGTATGGCTTACATATAATGAAAACCCCAAATGTTGTGTTTTGGGAAATTAGAATATTATGAAAAAGATATTGCATAGTAATAGAAAACTATATGAAAGGGAAAAGTGTGGTAGGAAAAGGTGCACCAGCAACAGGGATAACTGAAGCCTTGAAAGGATTGTCAGGCAAAATCCATTTAATTTGGGGAATCTTCACAAGGAGTAGACTGAGGCTGGAGTCAGCTCATAAAGAGCCACTATGCACAGACAAATCCTACATATGGGCTACAAACAGGCCCAGAGTGGCTAATCGGGAGGATTGGGACAATTCCTGGTGGGCTGGTCGGATGTTTGAGCCGCAAGGTTCAGTGTACTATGGCAAGCTGAGTTGTACTAGTGTGCCAAAGGTGCAACTAGGCAAAAATGAGTTACTGGTTAGAGTATTTCTGAACTAGTTTGCCAAAAGTTCAAACTAGTAGGGGAAAATGTTTAACTAGTTCCCTGTAGTCGCATACTAGTTGGCATACACAACAGTTGATATCAAGGATATGGAGTTCTTACTGAAATGGCTTGCAATACTGGGCCTTCGAAGTAATTAATGATCAAGTCAATGAATTGTGTGATTTTGTGACAACTAGCATAACATGATCCAAAGTCACACAACTTGGATACTTTGTCTTGCAGCTCCACAGTGTAAGAATTAAAATCCAGCATCAAGCAATATAAGCCTAAAAGTGCAGAGTGGGCAGGATTACTTATTGACGACTATTTTTAGTATTAAAATAATGAAGAGCATGGTGTAGACCTGCTCCATATGAAAAGTACCTTGCAACGCTACCTGATTCAGCACTACAATTATAAAGCTGTCATGAATTAATCAGAGGCTTTGTGAAATTGGGAGATTTGTGCTGAGAAGTTTGACCATTTTTAAATGTAATTTTGTTTCAGAAGCAGTCAGGAGTCAGTAGTGATGAGGGGGTTTCTCTTGTCTCTCGTTTTAAAAAAGATCTGAAGACTTGTATATTAAAGAAAGCTTTTGGTTGATGGGTTCCACTAATGTAACTTTGATTTTGCATGTCTAAATATTTTTATTGTTTTGTTTTACCTTTCTCTTGTACAGCACTTTGTGATTTTTATCTGTGAAAACCGCTTTATAAATAAACTTTACTTACTTACTAGTATGGAAGGAACAGGTGTGTGAACAAGTCGGCATTAGTTCCAATATACTTTCAATGCTCAAATGACAGTGTGATCTGTAATATTTTTTCTTTAAAAGTAAGACAATAAATACACAAATTACATGATTTTAATAATAATAGGTTGTGCTATAAAGTGGGCCAATCTGAGGCACGAAACTCCAGGGCTGAAAATTAGTCCCACTCAGGTCCTGGTTACAAATGTCACATTTCTAGTGTCAAGCCCCACCTGAAAGCAGATACAGAAGCATCTTAGCTTGACTAAGGAGAAAAAAACTGGACTGTAGCTCAGAGGTCCAAAGTTCTTTTTTCCGATGAAAGCAAAGTTTGCATTTCATTTGAAAATTAAGGTCCCAGAGACTGGTGGAAGAATGGAGAGGCACAGAATCCGTATTGCTTGATGTCCAGTGTAATGTTTCCACAGTTAGGGATGAGCTGAAGTGCCATTTCATCTCAAATCAAATCAAATCAAATCAAGCCTTATTTATAAAGCGCTTTTCATACTGAAATTTCAGTTCAAAGTGTTTTACAGAATTAAAATGAACCCACATAAACTACATTCCCATCCCTCCCCCACAGATTTAAAAGCATGGTTATACCCCCCTCCCCCCCAGCCTAACCCTCATGCAAGCACACTCTTAAAAGTAACAGTAAAAAGGACAATGGTTTCTCTCTCTGAGCCTTCAGTTTTGTCCTGGTTGAGCTGGAGAATGTTTTCTACCATCCAGGATTTGATGTCTGAAATGCAGTTAAAAAGTGCATCCATTGGCCGTGTGTCATCAGGAGACACGGAGATGTACAACTGTGTATCATCAGCATAACTGTGAAAGTTAACTCCATGTCTTCCAATGACACTGCCAAAAAGGGAGCATATAAAGGTTGAAAAGCACTGGGCCTAAAATTGAATCCTGGGGCACACCACATGTAATCTTGTGGACCCTGGGGGAGCAGGTTTCTAAACTTACCATAAAAGTCCTGTCTGTGAGATAGGATATGAACCATTTGTTAACAGCACCAGAGAGGCCAATCTGTTTTAAACGGGTTAAAAGAATAGTGGTCCACTATATCAAAGGCAGCGCTACATCCAGTATAACCAACACTCTCACCCTCTGTGTGTCACAGTTTAATCTAAAATCATTTAAAATCTTCAAAACGGCTGTCTTGGTGCTGTGGTTCACCCTAAAACCAGACTGAAATTTATGCAGGACATTAGCTCATTAATAAAATCATTAAGTTGAAATAAAACAAGCTTTTCTAAAATTTTGCTTAAAATGGTAAGTTAGATACAGTTTGAAAGTTATTAAAATCATTGAGTTCTGAGTTTTCTTTTGCAAATGTACAACTTTTCAACATCAGAGAATTTGAGTTTTCTAGAAAATATGTGAAATTTATCTCTAAATCTTTTTTTCTTTCACTAATTTACAACTTTTGCTTACAAAATTTAGCTTAAAAATGGTAAGTCAGATACAAACTTGCCTGACCTGAACTCCATAGAGAATTGATTCTCAAGAGCAAGAAATCTTAAATTACATTAGAAAAATGGATATGCACTTGAATTACATCTTCATGTTTGTCTGGTCACTTGGTTTGTATCCGAATGTAATATACCTGGATGACTATGGCAAGGCAAGGCAAGGCAATTTTATTTGTGTAGCACACTTTCAACAACAAGGTAATTCAAGGTGCTTCACATGATTAGGGGGTAAAATAAAATTAGCAGTAAAATACAGACATAACATAGGAAGTAAAAACAGCAATAAAGCAAGGACCACACACAAAACATCTAATACATGAAAACATTACTCAAAGGCAGCTCTAAACATATGAGTTTTTAGTTGTAATTTAGAAGAATCAGTGTTTCAGCAGCTTTGCAGTTGTCTGAAAGTTTGTTCCAGATTAGAGGAGCATAGAAACTGAAAGCTGTTTCTCCATGTTTGGTTCTAATTCTAGGGATGTTGAGTAGACTGGAATTAGAAGATCTGAGTTGCCTGAGGGGTTGCATAGTGAGAGTAGATCTTCAACATACTTTGGTGCTAAGCCATTCAATGATTTATAAACTAGTACAAGGATTTTGAAGTCTATTCTCTGAGCTACAGGGAGCAAGTGTGAGGACTTTAGAACTGGGGTGATGTGCTCTACTTCCCTGGTTCTAGTGAGGACGCGAGCAGCAGCATTCTGGATCAGCTGCAGCTGTCTAACTGACTTTTTTGGCAGATTTGTGAGGGCGCCATTGCAGTAATCAACCCGACTAAAGATAAACGCATGGATGATTTTTTCAAAGTCCTGTTGCGACATCAGTTCTTTAATCCTAGAAATGTTTTTCATGTGATAGAAGGCTGACCTTGTTATTCCCTTTATGTGACCCTGGAGGTTCAGGTCTGAGTCCATTACTACACCTAGATTTCGGGCCTGATCAGTAGTTTCTAGCTGTATTAACTGAAGCTGTGTGCTGACTGTTGATTGTTCCTCTTTAGGTCCAAAAGTAATTACTTAATCTCATTGGTTGTTGTAATCTGGGCTAGTGGGAGCATGTAGGTATTAAATAAGAGGGGGCCCCATGATGGGGCCCTGGGGGACCCCACAATGGATTTCTGTTCGTTCTGATGAAAAGTTTCCTATTGAAACAAAGAAGTCCCTATTCTTTAGGTAAGACTCTAACCAACCAAGTACTGTACCAGAGAGTCCGACCCAGCTCTCCAGTCGTTTCAATAGTATATAATGATCAACAGTGTCAAATGCTGCACTGAGGTCCAAAAGTACCAGCACTGTGATTCTACCACAGTCTGTATTTATGCAGATGTTTTTGAAAACTTTGATAAGTGCAGTCTCAGTGCTGTAGTGAGCACGGAAACCAGACTGAAAAACATTAAAGTAATTGGTCATTGTTATGAAGCAATTTAACTGCTGAAACATAGCTTTTTCAATAATCTTACTGATGAATGGAAGATTAGACATTGGCCTGTAGTTCTGCATTAACATGTTGTCCAGATTATTCTTCTTTAGCACTCGTTTATTAACTGCTGTTTTTGACAGGTCTGACTCCATTACTACACCTAAATTTCGGACCTGATCTGTATTTTCTAGCTGTATTAACCCTTTCAAGCACGGATTATGAGAACAATTCCTACAGCTGAAGCTAAAGCTGTGTGCTGACTCTTAATTGTTCCTCTTTAGGTCCAAACATAATTACATCTGTTTTGTTTATGTTCAGCTGGAGAAGGTTATGGCACATCCATCCATTTGGATATTCCTTCTCATACTCAAACAGACTGTAGGTCAGTGCACATTTTCAAAATACTGCTTCCAGAAAGCATCTGAAAAGGCAGTCAATTTTTTAGACCTTGAAGTCCACTTTGTCTTTAAATACACATTCCTGTTACTTTCATTTTTACTTCAATATCCGCTCATGTAATTGCATACATGTGCATATATTAAACATGTCTGTGTTGTGTATTGTAATTGTTTTCACATCACTAACAATTTCTGAGCATACTATTGTTGGGACTCATTTTCTTTCAAACACTGAACAGACTGCATTTCCCAGCATTCATAGCATTTGGGATTACAAACTGTTATTTATAGAAGATACTCCTTATGCTCTGTGCTTATTCCACACAGCTTTATGCCTGTTAGGAAGCACATTCACTTGTAGATTTCTCCTTTCTGACCTGCTGGGTGGGAAAGAAGACTTTTTAAAAGCTTCGAAGTACAAGCTGAAATAGCGTCAAGATCTTCTGTTTGAGTTTCCAGAGTGTAACAACCACCACACTAATTAGAGATTTAAACTGGATGGAGCGACCAAAAGGATCTCTATGAGTAACAATAATATATCAACCAAAATATAGCGCTAATCAAAAAAATAGCAATCCACAGAAGTGAAGTTATATCAGAAACTGTCGTATGTGCACTCTGGCACTTATAGGGTTAGCATTAGTGCTACCAGCATACAGAGATCAATTAAACATTAACTAGGCATGCTAGAAAATCACAACAGATACAGCTGACAGTTTACAAAACATGCAACTACACAAATGATTATGGGTTAAGACATTAGCTTTGTAAAAGAACACAGCTACATTTGATCTGAAAAACTTGATTTGAGGCAACACAACTTAGTATTTCCAAAGCAGAAGAAATGATTTTCTTGGCTGCTGAAGAGAGGTTAGGTTTTGTTTTGCCATTTATTGGCTTGCCTGGCTATACCTGTTTTGCTCATAAGCTAAACGGTTGTATAGGTGATGTTAAGTAACTCATTATGGCTCAGGTAGTTTCAGCTAATGTTTTAATAATCCATTATATAAGAATGATCGTACTTTAAATTGTATTCTTGACTAGATTCACAGAAGGTGAAAAGAGAAGCTGCTTCTCCATGCTTGGTTCTAATTGTTGTATGGTGAATGTAGATCTTCAATATACTTTGGTGCTAAGCCATTCAATGATTTATAAACTAGTAAAAGTATTCTGAAGTCTATTATCTGAGCTACATGGAGCCTTTGTAAGGACTTTAGAACTGGGGTGATGTGCTCTACTTCCCTGGTTCTAGTGAGGACATGGGCAGCAGCATTCTGGATCAGCTGCAGCTGTCTAATTGTTTTAGTCAGAACAACAGCAGCAACTCTAAATGGTGATCTAAAGGTTGCAGACATCAGCATCCCAACTCTAGAAGAAAATCCAGAGATCATGGGATCAAGCATCTTCATGCTTGATCCAATGGAGAGGCTGGAGGGCATTTCAGAGGACACTGGATCCAAAGATGAGTTTCGAAGAGACTGGAGGGCAATTCAAAGGACACTGGATCCAAATATGAGTTTCTGGAGGCCTGCAGGTTATCAAATCAAATGAATCCAGCAACAGCACCCAGGAAGGTAATCTATAGGCCACAGGGTTTGAAAAAGGAAGCTCTGGAAGGTGACCTAGAGGCAGCACTGGTTGGAAACCCTGGCTACAGTTGATAAGGAGGTTATCTGAAACTATTTCAGAGACAAGAACATTCTCAAACTGACGAAGATCACTTTGAGAACTTTTAAATAATCCCTGGGAGATGCTGGTTTCCATTGACCCCATTTTAGAATCTCAGTGATTTAAGTTGAGAAACCTGTGGACTAAAGGCACGTTTACACCGGTCAGCACGTCCACGCGTCAAATTGCTCAAACGGACGAAAGTTGACGCTATAAAATTAAAACCCAGCTGCTTGCACACTTTGTAGTCTGTGTCGACGCATCAGTGTGTCACGTCCGGTAGTTGCCCTAACCGGGTTTGGCTAGTGTTAGCTAAAATAACAAAGTTAAAAGAAAATATTTAACTGCTTACCTGGCATTCCAATATCCTCCAATATCTTTCTCCAAATAAATCAGATATCTTCCAGTCTTTGTAAAAAGACGAAGACGGGTCATATAATTCACGGAAATTACAGACAGCGACGATTAGTTGATCCTCCATTTTGAATCAATTACTTGCCGGTCCACATCAGTACAAAGAGTCCCTATGATTGGTTGACGCCTCGCGTTTGCTGCCCCAAAGTTCAGTTTTCCCAACTTCACGCAGCAGCTGCTCCGATGGTCTGTCAACACGTCAGAGCAGCAGCTCCATGGACGCACTGATGCCAGTTGCGCAGATGCGCGCGACTTGCTGCGGGGCAGCTTGACTCCCACTTGATGCGTAGGTACCGTAGACATGCATGTAATCTAGCTGCCCTGCTGCCTGGATGTGCTGACCGGTGTGAACGCACCATAAGGCCAGAACCCATGCCAGCACAAAGACAACATCCAAACTGCAGAATGTTCCTGAAACCCATGACCTTCTTGTTGAAAGGCAACAGTGTCAAGAACTTAGCCACTGTGCAGCACTGGGTTAAACTTTGCAGGTTGCAAGATTTATTCTCCTGCCTGATGTGTATTGTGACCGATCTGACAGACTGACAGATGATGAGTGAAGAATAGTGAGGACAAACTTTTAAGCAAGATGAACATAAAGTGGGCGTTATAAGCAAACAGTGACTAGCCACACCTGGAGGGAAGTCCTGTCAGACAAAGGGAAAATAAACAATAAGCAACGAATACAAATGGAAAGGCTGTTAAAGTAATGAGAGGGCTTTGCAAAACACTGAAAAAAGATCAACAGTGCAGTAATTACACAGAGCAGAGCATGCAGCTACAGCTAACAAGCAAAGTTTTCTTATTTCTCATATTAGCTGGATGCTCACATTTTCTTTCTTTTTTTAACTCTTGGCTCTAGATTTTCCGTGACTTGTAAAATCCCGGATATGCCAAAGACGCTGTTTAGACTTGTGCCAAGCAACACAAAAATGCTACAATATTCTACATGGTTCGATAGAAAATGGTAAACTTCCAAATTAAAAATTCTGGTAACTTTTTAACTTAATCTACAATCACAACTTTACTAAAATCATGTTTGTGCAATTCAGACATTTTGCCAATAACTGAACTATTCTTATTGAAGATTTTAACTTATGTGTGTAACACTTTGCGTACTTGCTGTTGGTGTAAGAGAAGGAAAATTGTCACAGAATGCATAACACAACAAAAAAAAAATACTTTGTAGTTGGAAAGTGTTTTGAGAAGAACTATATATAATTACATCCAAGCTCACCATAAACAGGCAAAAGTTGCCTTGATACTCAGAGAGGAATGAAAAACTGACAAACCACTTAGCTTTAAATTGTGTTATTTGAAGAAATTGAAGAAGTATTGCAGCCAACTGGACTTGAAAGCTAAGCTAACATGGTGCCAAACCATTTTTGAACCAAAAAAGCTTGACAAGCCCTCAGTGGAACTGGATACCATTTAAGGGGAACCACTTTTTCTCTAAATACTTTGTGTAAAAAGAATTAAATCGTTCTGGAGGAAGAGTCTTTGTTTGTTAAACCATGACAATTAATTGCAAACAAGTGGGGACTAACCTGGGATAAAATAAAATCCCTTTTTTTGTAATGTCTTATGATGAACCACTGCAGCATCTTCAAATCTGTCACGTGACTATACTTAACGTATTTTGTATATTTTGTATATTTGTTCCTGTGGTCCCTGTGTATATATCTCTGTCCACAAGTTATGTCACAGAAATGAAATGACTGCAGAGACGTTTCATTAATACTAATGATGTTTAATCCATAATACTATGAAGGAATAGCAAAGATATAGCCTAAGAGTCTGAGAGCTTTATTCTCTGTGTATCATGGACATAAAATGTTATTGCTTCAGCTTTAAATAACTGTTGGGATCTTTCTGACTGGTTCGAACAGACAGACGGAGCCATGTGCCAATGTGTCAAAAACCAATCTAGCAGCAGTCAGTCACCATGACAACACTTCATTTGGCCGTCTCACTGTAAGTGTGCTCCCTTTTACAACATCAATAACTTGACAGCAGGAGGTTTTATAGCTCTGACGACACAGCAAAAAATGGTGCACCGGAAAAGTTGTTTGTTTGCCAAATATTAGCTCAGCTTAAATCAGTATTTTTCCTGACACTCACATTTTTCTGCTTAAACACAATCTATTTTAAGCATAAAAGGATTTCGGTTTGGGAGCTGGTAACTAGATGATATTCAATTCAAATTCAATTCAAATTCAAAAATACTTTATTGATCCCAGCATTGATATATATATAAAGTACTACTTTAAATTTCATATAACACATTTTTGGAACTGAGGGATTCTAAAATACTGAACCCCTGGAATGTCTTCCTTTTTTCTGGGTTCATTCATCCTGCTTGGCATAATTTTAAGTGTCATTAATGATGCTACAAGGATTTGGAAGGGGCCTAGAGGATATGTTATTTTCATTTCCCTGCTTGAATTGAATGAGCCAGATTTAAATGAATTTAGGTTCATTGGTGCAAAAACACAACTTGGAGAACACTAGCCTCAAGCACCAGAATTGCCCAACTCTGTGCAAAATCAGTTCAGTGACATATGATTTTCATTGTCCTCATGCTTTGCGTTACTAATATTTATACATTTTTCCGTTTATCATTCCATGAACTTATTTATTAACTAATTATTTTTGTTGCTTCCTAAATGTTTGATGTTGGTTATCAGTTGCATGTTTTGGGCCACCATGCATTTAAATATCATTCTTAGATCAACTATGCATTTAAATATCACTCTTAGATCAATCACACTGTAGGTAAATTATTTTGAATAGGACAAGCAGGGTGTTTGAAAACTCCATATACCCTCAAATAAAATAACAAGCAATTGTAAACATTGAAACTGATCCTAATAGAGTTCTGTTTGGGTCCTACCCTTTGATTGGATGGGGATTTAACATATTTCCCCATCAAAATTGTTGTTGCAGACTAAGTTACCCTCTATGACAATGCAATCGCCTGATTCTAGAACATGCTTTGATACCAGGTTTCCAAATCCCATCTTGATTGAGCATGCACTGGCCTTACTTAATTGCACTGGGCAAACTTATTTCATGGAAACACAAAACTCATGACCGGATTTTTTAGATACATTTGTATCTGCGGTGTGTTTTTGTGTTATAGAGCATAGCCACTAATAATACAACTTAAGGTCTTTTGTTGCTGCAGCTGTAAATGGTAATAATATGAAACATTTTTTCTGCCAATGGCCGGCCGTGTTTCTTCTGTGTTCTTTGTTCACAGCCAACTTAAACGTTAACTTGTATTTGCTGATAAATACCAAATGGAAATGTTCATTTAATTGAAATCTTTACTCAGAAACAAAGCAAAACAAACAATAAAAAACTAAACAAAAGGGGGCATTGCATAGCGTCGTGTAGTGTAGTGGTTGGTGCAGGCGCCCCATGTACAGAGACCTCAGTCCTCGATGTTTTTGTCCCGGGTTTGAGTACTGTCCTGGTGGACCTTTGCCACATGTCTTCTCCCCCTTTCTATGTACTGCCTTCTTTTGAATAAAGGCCACTGTTGCCACAAAGCCTTAAAAAAAACATGAATGTGTGTTTTTGCATATCTTATATTATTCAGACTTATTTGCTAAAGACAAATCTTTAAAAAGAGTGTTGCTTTAATCTCTTTTGTCAGTTACTGATCTTAGATATAAAATGGGAATGTTTTAAGGAGATTTATCACCATTCAAAATGTACCTTATGCTTGTAGTTTTCTTCACAAGTTTAATGCAAAATCTTGCATTCAATGAAATGTTTCTTCTTGAACTTATATCTTGGGAAGATGCATCTTAAACTTAGCTTTTACATCTAATAAAACTGATGTTCATAAATGCAAAGAAGGAAGACTTCCAAACTTTAATAAACTCAATATGTTTTAGGTAAGGAAAAAAACAAACAGTAAAGACTACATGGCAAGTTAAAAAGTTAAAGAACCGTGGCAGCATGTATTTGTTTTCCACCTTTAAAATGAATGCAAACTGTGCTGCAGGGAATTTGATGCTGTTTTCTCCTATAGACTTATTCATGTTAAATTTGTTTTTTACTAAATACCGACTTGCTTTTAACAATGAGTCAAACATTCCTCCATCCATCCATTGTCTGTAGGCTACTTTGTTATCCTTGCAGGGTTGTGGGGGCGCTGGTGCCTGTCTCCAGCAGTCATGAATCCAACAGATTATTACAATCTCATTAGGATAAAGAAAGAAAAACAAATATATCAGAATATTGATAAAAAATTTGAAAGGATCAAATTATATATATACCTGAATCTAAAAAAACATATTTACCATGGATTATGCATTTTATTTTATCTGCTGATTGCAGAAATGAATATGAAGTCAAGGTTAGATGCTTGCATGTGTCCCTGTGAAAAGTTGTGGAATCTGTGATGTTTAGAGAACATAGCAAAATGTGACCTTGTCAGGTTGTCTTTTTTATGTATCAACTCTTCATGAACATAGAACAGTATATCTTGACAATACTTAACACCATTTCTATATGTGTTGCTGTACACACAGCCTTTGATCAGAAACAATTTGTCAATACTTTTTGTGATGTAGTTTAATTTTTTTGCAGGTCACGATGGGAATGAAATGTGTTGAATTGGGCTGTATGTTATTTAATAAAAAACTGACCGGTTTACCTTCTCTGTATAGAGTCCTTTTGAATACAACTGCATTGAACAGAAGAGAGCAGAGCAGAGCAGAATTGAAAAAAACTTAGGTGAACTGAATAAAATAAAAAAATAGGTAAAACTGCATAAATGCAGGTCTTACTCTGACATTTTGCTGCAGCAGTCTTATGAAATTTTTTTTTTTCTGTCACTGTTCAACTAATTGATGCTGCTTCATTCCAGGCTTTAGGTAAATAGATATTATATCAGGATCATTGGAGTGCATATGTCACACTAACATCTTCTCATCAACTCTGACCAGATTCCCCGTGCTGCTGAATAAAAGCTTCCACACAGCATGGTGCTACCACCACTTTTACAGTGAACATGGTGCATTCAGGATGTTAGTTTTCTGCCACTCAAAGCAATTTGCATGTATCCCAAAAAATTTAGTTTTGGTCTCATCTGACAAAAGCACCTTCTTCTTTATGTCTTTGCAGTATCCCTTGTATATCTTGTAACAAACTGCAGAGGGAAATCCTTTTTCTTTCGACAGGTTAACAATCTGGCCATGCTTTCAGAAAGGCAAGATTTTCAGAACACATGACTAATAGATCTCCTGTCAACAGATTCTCCCTGCTGAGTTATGAATCTCTGTAGCTCCTCCAAAGTTACCATGGATGATATTGCTGCATCTTTGATTATTGCTCTGATTAATGTTGGCTTTTGTTTGTGGTTACTGTGAGACAAAATGGGAAAAGTTTTGTATTTTGCAAGGCATTATTTGAACAGACTTGGAAATGGTTTATTTTCCAAAGCCACAAGGACGATAAAATCAAACATTATCTGACCCAACATATCTGTTATGTGAAG
Organism: Valencia hispanica; assembly: GCA_963556495.2. Taxonomy (NCBI): domain Eukaryota; kingdom Metazoa; phylum Chordata; class Actinopteri; order Cyprinodontiformes; family Valenciidae; genus Valencia; species Valencia hispanica. The sequence goes on from OY747709.1 coordinate 29,200,069, forward strand.
TATTACTGTCCTATAAGTGCAACAAACTTTAAACGAACTCACACATTCATTTTTAGATGACTTTCTCTTTTTTGTATTGTGTATGACCTTGTACCTTAAGGTCAATTCTATTATTTTACTCTTTAGATTTTTTTTAACCCTACTTTCCAAGTCTTGTTTCTACCAGATTTTTAATTATTGAAAAAGTCACAAAATAAAATGTTTTCTTTAAAACTTTATGATAACTCTTACATTAGTTTAGGTTCTGCTTAATACATTTTCCATCAATGCAAAATATAATTTCTTAGTCAGGACTTACTCCTAATGTATAAAAAGCAGTGATGCTTGATCAGATATGGGTCACATCCTGTTTTGGCTTAAAACTAACTGGACAATCCGTTTGTCTGAAAGGCTGAGACTTGCAGTCAGTTCAAGCTATTAATACAAGTGATTTAGTTGCATTTTATGTGTAACGGTTGGATGAAGAGATATGAAACAGCTTTAAATACATGTCTACCAGTTCTTTGAACAAGAAAAAACGATTTCCAGCCACATTTTAGCAAGAACTAAATGTTCTCTTTGTCTTCAGCCTGACTTTGAGCAAAGTCCTGAAATTTCCTTCACTGGGATTTTTTCCAGGATTCCACAACAGTCAGAACAAGCTGGAGAAAATCATTTACACATAGAAATTATGCCTGCAGGGCTTTTTTTTTTATGTGGACCACCAAGATTCATTGTGAAAGATAAGTCTGAACATTTTAAATGAATGGAACCTAATGGAGAATGCAAATAAAGGACTCTAATAAATGATATAATATAATACAAATATAATCATGCACAGTCCTTTTAATATCTGAATGCTTGAATCATTATTAAGCTCTCAGTAGAAGCTGCATGTCCGGCTGTAACCTTTCAAACTGGGGGAAAAGCATATGAAGTAATTTGCTTTACTCTTGAGGTGCAGGCTACAAGGAATACCTTAAAAAACAGAAAAATAACAAACAGTGAGTAATTTGAATCATTTTGCAGTGTTTTAAGAAAAATCGTTATGTGCTTTGGGAATTTAGGCAAAAATATTTATGTTCTATCAATTCCTGATCATATTTGCCCTGAATCATAACACAGTATTCTTGAAAAATGAATTTAATTCGTTCCATATGTCTGTTCTTTTATATAGAAATGAGCAGATCTTCGTTGCATATAAGAGATATTTTATTCTATTGTTATTTCTCGGGTTAGTCAACAGGTTAAAAATCGGAGGGCCTGGTGTGAATTAGCAGCTTTTGTCTTAGTCCCGAACGGACTTCCATAACAACATATAAAAATCCCTCACGCATTTAATATTTTAGCGATGCGGGTTATTTTACCGCCAGCTGGGCCGTTAATTAAGCAATTCAACCGAATTTTTTTCTTAGGTTTTTAAGCACAGATTAGCTCATATGGTTACTCAGTGTAGCGCCGTTTAAGTCTGAGTTCTTTGTATTTGATGCTTTTTCAATGAACAATCATAGAAAACAAAGCAACGGCAATGTTGCTTTTCGTTTAGATTCCGTTCATCTTATATATATATATATATATATATATATATATATATATATATATATATATATATATATATATATATATATATATATATATATATATAACATTTGGATTGCAGTTGGATCTTATCTGTGTAATTAAATGGAGCACATGATTTTTTAAATGTTTTAAATGTCTAATTTAAACGAGAAAATAATCCAGTTTCCTACAATGTACTGGCCTTTGTTTATCAAAAACATCTGTGTTTATACATCAAAATACTTCATATTTTTGTGAATTTGTCTTTCTTGAATCAGTTTAGTTCTAATAAAGAGTGATGCGACTAAATTGTTTTCCCCCCTGTTACTTTTATGTGCATTTTCTGGTTTTAAGGTGAGAAAATGTGTCTGCGTGTTCTTCATACCTTCTGCCATTTAGTTTAAAAACAATAGATAAATGACAATGATCAGTGGTAATGTTGATATTATCTTTCAACGGCAAACATTTTAAATGTAGTTTTATATTCTGTTAGATGACTTGAAGCAGCCCCAGAATTTTGTTTATTTTGAACGTGGATGTAACTTACGTTATTTCTTTGATTCCTGTTAAATGGTACTCTATACATTTATATGTGTGGAGGTCATTTTTCTTTAGCATGAAATAAGTAACTCGCATGTGCAAATGTAACCCTTTTTCGTTAACAAGTGTGGTGTAAAATGGGATTGAATTGCATGAGCGCACCCAGCTCTGTCTGAGCGCAGGGACTTTGAACTTGAACTTCGCCTTGTTCTTCTTTACAGTCGTTGCATTACACTGAAACAAAGGAGGCAGCACTGATTTTTGCTAGTTTGCTTCACTAGTGTATCGATCCCATTCTGTAATGAGTGCACAGACGAAATAACTTTTTTTAACTCTCAAAATCTAGCATTTGTGACAACTTTTGTGAGAACCTGTACCAACGGACACCCCATCCCAAATCTAAACATACACTGCAATGCAAACACCGTTTGCTCATTGTAATTTCACTTGTGATCTGTTGAAAGCGTTACATAAACTATATCTAAACAGTGTTACCGAGGAGAGAGCCGATGTTTGGCCCTACAATAAGGGAAAGTAACTAAAACGCTCATCAGTCGCCATACTCTCGATATGATGAATTTGCAATTATTTAGTTTGGAAAGGTCCCTTTATTTTAAATGGTGCTCACTATTTCACAGATGTAATTCTATTGGTAAGGGTCAATTTCCCCTGCATGCTTCATTCTAAATAAATATGGCTATTTTGGCCTCTTTTTCAACCCCACAGTATATATTATAAGGTCATATTTGTTCCTTGAAAGAGGTGAAGGCAAGTAGAAGAGAAAGACACTTGAAACCAATGAGTGAACATGTGAATGCGCTACCGGCTTAATATCTTCCTTATAGCTGACATTAAAAGCCCCAAATAGATGTGCGGCTCTCATGTATTTAGTTGGATTCATCCACTGTCTCTAAACATTGTTTGGTGTCTTTTGTGTGTGTCTTGTCCAATTACGCTCCAAGTTGAAGTGGTGTAGCTGAGGTTTTCAAAAAGCAAAAATATTTATTTTTCATTTTAGAAGATGTGTGTACCTTGCAAAAACCTACCGAAACATTTTCAGTCCCACTCTTCAAATGATAGATTCAGCCAAATGTAGCAACAACAATCCCCACGTCGATTCGCCGGACTTCACATTTAACATGAAAGGAACAAGGCGTGAATTCTAAGTATAATTTTCATCCCTATGTGACCGCTTTGCCACATTTCTGATGACTACCCAGCTCTTTGCGTTTGAAGCGGCGTGGACTCACGCAGCGCTGCTTCCTGCTGCAGTCTGGCCCTGCATGTTTGTCACATAAAGACGTTCACAAACAGTTTGGAGCAAACACGGAGCCTCGGTTTTGTTCGGGTTGCCGTATGTGCGGTTACGTGTGGATTATGTGCTCCATTTCACATGGGAAGGTTTACGCCATCTCAACTGCAAGCAGGTGCTGACATCTTTTTCCAGTCTGCCACTTCTCCAAAACCCGCAGCCTTGGTGATTTTCGGCTCACTGCGGATTTTTTTTATGTAAATGAGGAGGTTGCGAGTTCTTTTTTAATTGCTCTCAGTACATTTCCAGTATTTTGATTTGATTTGTCTTTTTTAAAGAAAAACATTATGTAAAGCGTCCCATGCGCAGATAGGCCTGTACTTTTGGCTCTGTTTCATCTATGGTTTATTTGTTGTTCGTTGGGGGAAAAATAGGCTATTCAAACAGTTTTACCAATGATGATGTACCAACAGAGAAACTTTGTTCACTCAATTTTGCTCTGTGAGAAATAAGAAACAACACAGGCGCCTTTTGAAAAAAATAGTAATGGAAAGAGGAAACTACTAGTATTATATAGTAATTTGAGAAACAAAAGGGTAAAACCTGGTGATTTATTCATTTTATATGAATACAAAGAAAGAAGTAGCTGGAGGTTGAGTTGAGGATTACCTGCAAGTCCGTTCATGTTGCTTATCCTCAGTGTTCACCGTTCAAAAAAAAAAAATCCCCCCAAAAAACACACCTTCCAATGTGCATTTTTTAACTCTTGCACATGTTGGCGAAGGCTACATGACCACATTTAAAAGTTAATTTGGTGATATGTTGCAATTCCTGTCATACCGTGTGTTTTTGGGACTCTCAGTGTTTCTGGCACATTTTTATTTATTTATTTATGGACACTGATGAAACATTGCCTTCAAACTTGTCATGGTGACCAAAGCATCAATATTTATGAAGATGTTGTAGCTTTCTTTATTTAGGTACTATTTCGAACAAACATAATTCAGATTAACCATCCTATTCTAAACAGGCTAACGCTAAAAAAAGCTTTACTTTCCTCGCTTAAGCAATTTTTACCTTACTGCTATTCATTACCGTCTTGAGGCTTGATTCGTTTAGGTTTTAGAAATGCATCCAGAAAGGAAACGCTTAAATTGTATTAAAATGGAAGAGCATTCGCATGCTTCCTCTTAAGTCAAACTGCAGTCAGAAATATGCCCAAAAGGTTTTTATGCGAATGTTTATTCCATGGCAGAAGAAGTTGGATGATTAATGATCAGCGTGTGTGTCTTTTGTTTTGCTATCCAGGCGAATGGACCGACCGCCTCCCTTAACTTGAACTTGGACTTCCGACCAGACGTCAGATGGATTTATTCTGTCTCTTTTGGTACTTTGCTCTCTGGACGGCAGCAGGAAAAACTGTTTTAAAGCAACGTGTTTGAGCGCAGTCTACTATGACTAATAACAATTCTACAGTTTGGGACAATTCTTTATCATATTTCTGTTTCTCAATCAAAGAAAGCATAGGTCTACTTTCCGATATCCTACTGGTTGTTTAATGTTAATGGAGAGATGGAAATAACGCCAGTTTGATGTAGTACTGAAATATACATTTATGATATGTTTAAGTAAATTATCTTAGGTGCAGTGTTGTGACATTTTAAACTGTAACATATTATGTAAAGATGTGCTCTGGTTTTCTAATGTGGGGTATGAAACACATATGTCATATTTTATGAAACTAATACCCCAGTTTTTACCCTACTATTTTGTGCTCAGGGTTATTGCACGCTGTTAAAAGAGCGACGTTCAACAAATGTTTGCTGTTGAAAAGAATGTTTCAACAAACCAGAGTTATGTATGTAACACTTTTTATGTTTACTTTTTGTTTTCATTAATATACAAAATGGTCAAACCTTTCTAAATACATTTCGTCAAGTGTCAGAATGTAATGTAATCCAATTTGCACAAGAGTTTCTCAAAATCTTAGTGGTCTGCTGAGGTGATATGGCTCGCATTTTAATAACAATAACAAATGCAGCAAATAAAAGGGCTGTAAAGCCTGTGCTGTATTTTGTAAATCCGCACTGGCCTTGCAGCCGCGGTGGTCTGCCAGCCTGCCCTCTGTCATGGGCGCGGCTCCGCCCGGTCTGCTTTATTTTGCGGTTAGCCCACAACCTTCCGCTCATAGTCTATCTGCTAAACGAGTCAAGTCACAAGTAAACCATGCTGTAGTAGTTTATGCTTCACATGGTACCATGCATTGCTTTGCAACAGTCCAGTTACAACCATCCATTATATGTGCGGTATATAAAGCTGACTGAACAGTATTGGTAAGGTTTTCTATAGAGTTTATTTGATCTGTGATGAAAACATTTTTAAAACGTACAAGGCTGAAGATTCACTTCCAAACACGACCTAAACTCAAGCCCGTCACTTCACAAATACCAGTCCAGTTGGTTGTCACATTGCTTGTTAAATCCAAACTATTCGTGCTTTTCTGTTTATATCACATATTTGACCCGACAGTCTGTCTGTTTTGCTGTGGTCGGTTTGTTGAATAAGCTACACACAAAACTTGGAAGTCAGAAGGAATTTTGTCTATTTTTATTTAACTTTTATGTTACGGTTGTTTTTGTTAAGATCACATGAGATTTGACATTTTAAAATCAGACATAGTGAGATAGTTAAGGTAAGAGCTTTGAAATACGTTTCTCACTAGGAAGCTAAAAACCATGTAGTAACTAGCCCAAATATGTTTGTTACGAGCCCAATTGCTGTTAGTTATCTCACTGGTCCTGCCAAAGCTGCATGGTTGCATGTGGTCCTAAGCACAATTTATTCTGGGACACACCTTCAGCTAAACCCAGCGTACACCACTACACCAATGGTCTCCCATCTAATATGTCCAAGCATCATTTTTTTAAATGTTGTATTCACACACTATCATGGCTGAAAGGTTGCTACTCACGATTTAATTACAATCCACATATGCATAAAATGTTTTCCTAGCTCAGATACAGGCAGCAGACATCTTTATTTTTATTTTTATTTTATTTTGACTTTTAAGGTTTTGTACAACTAGTGCATTTTGTGTGAATCCACATTCTCCTGGGCCAATCAGGCAAGTGTGGGTCCTAAGAAGTTGCAAAGTTCGCATTTACATTGGGCCCCGCTGGGTCCTGCGGGTAGTTGGGACCAATATGCATATACGTTTTGAAAAGTGTCAAATTCTTCTACCTTTTTGTTTAAAGTACTGTAATTTATCTGATTTACCCAAATTTAACTGTTTATGTAAATAACAATTCACAATCATTTAAAGAAATCATCACTTGCTCAAATTCGTGCTTTAATTACAAAGTAGATTAGGTAGTATCCATATGTAAACATACGGATATTTCTATCTGAAAGAATACTTTTTTGTTTTGCTATATTATAGCAGGACAACAACCCCCATATACCCCGTGACAACAAACCCACTATGGGGTTGGTGATCTGCATTTTTGTGTGTAATTAACTGGTTTATTGGTTTTCATTTAAATGAATTGCCAAACTGAATAAAGATACCTACTTTGAGTCAACACCTTCAGCTTTGATTTTATGATAAAATGGTTTCGGTGTATTGCAATTACAAACAATCCATGAAAGATAAAAAATGTTACAAACAACCCGTGTCCATCCCTAGCTGTTTCTTAAAAATGTAAATGTTTATCCCTGGTTTGTTTTGCACATAACTGTATACATGCTCCATACCTGCAATTTAAAATAGGCTTGATACGTGATGTAAGAAAGCAAGCCGCTTGGAATGGGTGGATCTTAAGGCGATCTAAATTTACACGCTTCTTTTTGCTGTGGCTCTAAAATGCGCTCGTATTTTAAACCAAGCTTTAGGGTTTTCTTGACAAAAATACCATGTGCTATTCACTGCTGGCACTGGCGTGTTCTGCCCTTGGCCTGCAAGGGTATGGACCGTTCTGGTCGTAAACTGAGAACTGAATGCACGAAATAAAGAAATAACTTGAAGAACAAAAAGAAAAAAAAATACCAGATTGAGTTGCTGTTTCAGTTAAGTTTCAACCTTTCTGACAGTGGAGCGCTTTGCTGTCCTGCGTACAGAACAGGAGCCTTCCCTTCTTTCACGCCCCTCCACCCCCACCCCCATCCACCTCTCTCTCTCTCTCTCTCTCTCTCTCTCTCTCTCTCTCTCTCTCTCTCTCTCTCTCTCTCTCTCTCTCTCTCTCTCTCACATACACACACACAGGCATGTATGATGATTTATATAATTTAGAGAAATACATGTATGATTTAGGTTTTGCAAAGAAAAGCAAGTTATACGGCACACATTTGCATGCGTCCAAAGGCCCACATCTCACACATGCTCCCGTAAACTGATTATCAAATTCAACTCACAGTTAAATTACTTATACAAACCTCACTCCTTCATTTTTGTTCATATAGTTTATTTTGTGCATTTAATACAATGTTTGGCAATGTAAGGGAGGCGGGAGTTTGTCGTCACACTTTTATACTTCTGTAATAATTGTTCGGAATTAAAATTTTGTTTAATAACCCCTCCATCTTAAAATCAAAACTTAGTGTGCTAGCGGGCTCAGGATGTGTATCCTTTTCATTTTTGCTATTGATTGTAATACGAGTAAATAACCATCAATGACAACCAACCTATGTTGATTGCCTCCACCTTGCCTCAGACGTTAGCAACGGGGTAGCAGTAAAATATGTCTCTTTTACAAAAAAAAGTACAAATTTTCTTCTTTTCAGATCAGAAATCGATTACTTTGAATTGGATACCAGCTTCATATTTGAAGCAGGATTTTGACCCCGTCATTATTTCTGTAAGCTATTGTAAGCTATTCTGTGCGTTAGCAAATTAAGCAAAACCAAGGCATATACAACGCTTTAGTATTGTATGTTTTTTACAGCTTTGAAAACACCTAAGACGAAATTTCACATTAAATAACCGTCATTTAATCTCAGGAATAGCCTACAGTTTAGACAACTAACCCCAGAATCAGAAACAACCAAGCCCAACTAAGCTCGTGGCTAACACTGTTAGCTAGAGGGCTCAAGCCTGCCAGAGAAAAATGATTACAATCAGTGATTTACCCTTAGCTTATTAACAGGCTTTTGCGTTTTAAATGGATATTACTGTGAAATGTTTGAATTAAACAACATACCGTGTTACATTAATATTACATACTATTGCATCCCCTCAAATTGTTATTTGGGTTTCAGGTTACTGCAAAGTGGACATACGTTAAGGTCAAATGTGTGATATCAACAGAGCTTCACTGCACTTTATAGAGTTTTAGCAACAAGCAAAGTAACAAATAACCACGATCTATCTTGATGTAGCCTGAGAATAGACTTTTAGATATATTGCTATAACACCTTTGGTTAAAAACTCGCGCGCCCAACCATGAGGAAGGTGAACGGGGATTGTTATTCAAATACTAAACCAACTATCCGGGGGCTGGCTTGAAACTCACGAGCATGGTCTGATTCCAGCGCCATGCCGTATACCTGCAAGCGGTCAGCAAATTCTTGGGTCGATACATGGTGCGAATACTAAGCATAGGCCCACATAAAGGGAATACAATCATTTTGGTTCTATGAGTGGCTAACTGTTTTTAAAATTAATCTCTTCTTTTAAGACAAAAGTAAAAGCAGTTGGTTTATAGTTTATTTTGTGCATTTGTCTTATTTGTATGAACATGATGTGGTAATGCACATGTAGAGAAAATGTGCAGGCAAGCACATTTTTAGAGGTATACATGGCTTGCTTTTGCTGCTCAGTCATGGCGAGTTATTAAGAGATCTGGTGGCTGCAGGTAAGCAGCATGCAGTTGCATAGAGATGGATTCTCTCCCCTCCCCCACAATCTCTGCATCAGAACGAGTCTTTCCCTGCTCGACAGGACTCGTCTGGAGGGACATGATGTCTGCTTGTCATTTACAGCCCAACATCATGGCTGGACACTGCTGTTGCCCCGATTTAAAATTCTGAAAGTCTTTGAAACCACTGTTGTGCAATGCTTAAAAAATAAAAAGTATTTGATTTTTTAACCGTATTTTTTGTATCTATATTTCATCCATTCAGTAACTAAGATGTGGTATAAATAGACCATATGGATATTTTAAAAAGTATTTGTGTAGAAAGGAAACACATAGTGTTGAGTAGATTGCGCATGTTTCCTCTGTACCTTGTATAGTCAAAACACAAATATGTATAAAACGTGAAAAAAAAACTTTTCAGTGTGGTTTACTTCTGTGATTAACCCAGGGCTTCGCGTTCAAATCAGCAACACTAGTATTTCATTTGATTTTGGAGTAAGTTGAACGAAAGTCGAATAGAAACGGACGCAGTTTTTTGTCCGTTTGCAGCAGTTCTTTGCAAATGAACGGAAAAAAAACATTACTAATCCAGCAAAAATGCACCAGTTCACTCCATTTAAAGATGTTGTTCTAACACTCTCCCCCTCTCTCTTTCACACACACACAAACAGACACACATATATACAAATAAGAAATTGTTGGGTCAAAAATGGCAGAGCAAGTGTCAGCGCGCTACATTAGCTCTCTGATAAAGTTTTTATTTCTACAGGTCCCAATAAGTGGATAGTAAATAAACATCTCTGCACCATGAAATGTGAGCATGTGCTAATCCTGCAAGAAGCCACGTCTTTATCTGCAGCCTTTGCGCTGTTTATAAACCTTATAGATATATTTAAAGTAAACTATTTCAGTTGGATATGTCACGGAGCTCATTATCTTGTTGGCATTCGTGGTGTATATTTGTTCAATAATAATGGCATGTTATAAGACGTAAAAAAAAAGAATTGTATTTTGAACATTTGTTATTAGGTTTATCGTGTCCTCCCTTATCAATTTATTGTATATATTAGCCATATTAGAGCAAAGTGATGTCAAAAACGTCCATTGTTTTTATTATTAGACTTACCCCACAGTTATATTATTCTGTTTCCTTTAGGACCAAGAGAACATTAAGTTGATATTTGAGTTTAAGACAGAATCCCACAATATGTACACTGTCGGGATTTTAGAAGGGTGTTTATTTCACTCAGATCAAAGTATTTCTCTGATAAATCTCCGCTGATCTGGACAGATCCGAACGTCAGTGGATATATATATATATATATATATATATATATATATATATATATATATATATATATATATATATATATATATATATATATATATAATTCTGTGACTTTCCAACTTATATTTAACATGGGCTCATTAAAAGGAAGCAAGGTTCTTTGCTGGTTTTGTTTTAAATTGAACTCATTTCGACTCCTTAAATAAGACTGCAACAATCTTGATCTCATTCTCTAGGAATACATGTATATTCTTGATATTTTGATGTCTCATGCACAGCTCTCAACCCTCCGCTCTCACAGCAAATATTTTAAAGCGAGGCTCTCCAAATAACGGCTAGTTTGCATGTATACTCTAGTGTGAAGTTCATTCTTGTCTGTCTAGACTCTCCTTACGACCCTGTTTGTCTGCGTTTTTTTACCTTGACCTTGGACTTCCGTGCAGCTGCCATTTGGATGAGCCCTCCGTCGCAGTTGTAATTTCCCTGAGACAAAAGAAGCACCAGCCTCTGACTGAGGGAGGGAGCGGGGGTCCAGCTTTCTCAGGGATGTGTATACAAATACTAATCGGTGGCCACTTTATGCCTGTAAGTCCAAAAATGTTGTTGCACTTCGCGCCCTTTTTGCAGGGGCAGCTCGGAGCCTGCTTTATGGGTGACTCATAGGATAGGCATTATGGATGTACTCTGGGCCTATCCCAGCTATAACAATTCTTACTTGATCCTGCAAACAAGCTTTATAAATTAACTTATCATGAAATGAAATGAACTCAAATGAAATTAGGGATTTGTTGAATGTATAGGGTTAGGTAAAAGTTTAGCACTCTGAGGCATTTTTTTCACGCTGATCGGAGCTGTTGCCAATTGCGTATGTATAAATAGCAAACTAACTTGTTGTGCATTTTTAGCTTCCAATTAAATGTTATTAGTGGTCTGCACATAGTTCATCTGAAAGAGGAAGTCGTTCTTCCTGTCGCCAGGAACAATCAACAGCACATACTACAACTAATACTAATAATAATCGAGTGTCCCATGGACATCGCATGCTTCTGTTGAACGTTTAAGCTGTCTTGTCTCTGGAAGTAATAATTACGGAATTTTGAAAAAATTATTCAGGCATCAGAAATAGCCTCTCTTCAAAGAACAGAGGCTGGTGTTCATTGTAAGCGAATTAAATATAAATTCTAACTGAATTAATCAATGGTATGAGTCCGAATTGGTAACAATAGTGTCTTACATGCACATCTTCTGTCTCGTTCTTTTGCTGTTGCTGGAGATGAGGTGCAACGGACAGTCATGCAACACCTTCAAGTTTTTTAGTGTTTGTTTTATTTTTTTGAGGGGGGGTATACCTTTGAATCACACACACATTCATAAACACGCGGCCAAACACACCGAGGATGACAGATTTGATTTGATTTTAAAATCCTAATTTTGAGATGTTATAATTTGATTTGTTTCTTAATTGTAAGACTTTTAGTAGTCTATCAGTTGTTGAAATATTTTCTTCTGAAATAATTAATTCACACATTTGAATGCAGAATGCATTCTTTGTATGTTAATGTGAAACATAGGTCTCATGTAAAGAATGCGCGCTTTCTGCATTGATAATTTCCCATTTCTAACTCACTATATTCACTTTACTAAAAGTCAAAGTAGATTTATGAAATAAAATGTACTTTCAGTTAATTTAACACAAGGCTTGCGTAAAACAACGAACTACATAAACTTTGCGCATTGCGCTTCGACCCATGCAAACCCATAAAAACATATTATTTTTTTTTTAATAAAACAAACATTATGTTTTACATGTGTAAACTGCTTCATGTATAGCGCTAGTATATATTCTTAGTCAGTTCACAGAGTCGGCTAAATGTTTCAGATAATTTTCCTTTGGCCCTGCTGTTGAGCGTCTCCAGAACTTCCCTTTAAGAGTGTGGGTCTAGCTGACTTAAACCAATGGTGTGACTCGGCTTTCTGTGGGGGGGAAAAACTGTGACATGCGAGGCAGTGGGTCTTTAAAGGAGCTGCTCTGCCCCTGCTCTCAAGCCCAATCTCGCAGGACTTGTTAGCGTATCACGTGCCAGACTCTTAATGAAGTGGACACACTGTTGGGCCCGGTTTGCGCATGCGCTCGGTGTAAAATGTAGTTGGAAATGAGGTGTCCGTCTTGGAGTAGTCGACTTTTAAAAAGCATCGGCAGCCCGTGATATGACGACTTCGCTGGTTCTGCATCCACGCTGGGCGGACACCTTGATGTACGTTTATGAAAAAAGCCCGAATGAAAGCAGCCAGACTAAAAGCCAAACAATGGAGGGACTGAGCGGTAATTGCCCGGCGACCCACTGCAGGGACCTGATGTCGCACCCCGCGTTGGGACGACATTCTGGCTCCATAGCGACCCACCAGGGCTCCGTCTACTCGGATATTTCCTCTCCGGATAGCGGCCGGCAGTGCCCCGCTCCCCAAACGTCTTCGAGCGCGTCTCTGAGCTACGGCTACCCCTTTGGAAATCCATATTACGGCTGTAGATTATCCCACTCGCACAACGTGAACTTGCAGCAGAAGCCCTGCTCGTACCACCCCGCGGAGAAATACGTGGAGCCCAGCACGTCTCTCCCCACGGAAGAACTGTCCACCAGGGCGAAAGAGTTTGCTTTTTATCCGAGTTTCGCCAGCTCGTACCAAGCCGTCCCAGGATATCTTGACGTGTCCGTGGTACCCGGAATCAGCGCCCATCCTGAGCCGCGACACGACGCCCTGATCCCCATGGAGGGTTACCAGCACTGGGCTCTCTCCAACGGTTGGGATGGACAGGTGTACTGCTCTAAAGAGCAAACACAGTCAACTCATCTATGGAAATCACCATTCCCAGGTATTGATATATTACAGTTTGTTTTGTTTTACAAGAAATTCCACTAAGCAGGCTTGTTCAACGTTTTAACACGTGTCATCAAATTAAGAGCATTAATTTAATGGGATCACACAAGTGTTCTCTGGGAATATAAAGCCCTACTTCATATTTATTTTGTTTTGTGTTGAACTATCTCTTCTATGCTAAAAACCAAATACATTTTAAGACATAAATAACATTTATATAATTTTACTGAGTAATTGTGTGGACAAATTATAAACTTATTAAAAGACTCCAGTCCCCGTATTTTATTCAATTAAATGCTAAATATTCAGTATAAAATTAAATAAATTGATATGGAAGATGCACTAGAATGCATGCATAATATTAGAATCAATCAACTTTTTAGCTGCATGACCCTCTGATAATATACTGAGCATTGTGCTTTGCACAGTCACATGATGAATGGGGCTAGGTTTGCTGTCACGTAGAATATAAAGGTACATCACTGCACATATCTTTGCCCCCTGTATGACAATAGTAACTGAGCTACAGCCTGCTGGATTTGGACTGTGGCAGAAAAGATCTGGCCCCTGCGGTGCGTGTTTTGCATACATGCCAATCTGGACTCATGTGGAACATTTGCAGCGCCATCAAACAGATAACTGCTTCACAATCTCTAATCATTTCACGTTATTTATCAAATAAGGGTTGCGTTTTGTTATCATCCAGTTAAAATGTCATTCGCTTTCACGCAGCTCAATTTGCCTTTGTGGTCTTTGTGAAATCTGTAGCTATTTTAATTGAACATTGGGAAGCCCCCCCCCCCCCCAATCTCCCCCTGCAGCCCCCTACTCTCATTTTTTTTATTGCAAATATATTGGAGCAAGTCACGCAAGCACGGGCACGCTGTCAAGCAAGCGCGCACACGTGCTCAAACACAGAGTGACGTCCTTCCACTTGAACACAACTACAAGATAAAAGAATAACTGCACATAAACACTCTGCAACACTCTATATTTGCACTTAAGTTGTAGTTTAATATATCATTTAGGAGAATATTCAAACCAAAATATGAAGTTGTTTGAATACATACTGAATTAGATTATTATTATTTTAAGATTTAGAGAAAAATCATGCTCTACGTTTTTCCGTTTTTCTTGCAACTTAAGGTGGAACCATGCTTTATTTCTCGTTTGGCAGCTTCAAAACAATTTTTTAAGAATGCTAGTAATTTATGAAACCATTGCAAATACGCAAAAACAATTTGCAAGTTTTACACTTCAAGTCATATGGATTTAATAAAAATGAATATGGTATATGAAGTTAAACTCTTAAATTTAACTTAGAAAACGTAAAAGGTAATTAATACTATATATATATATATATATATATATATATATATATATATATATATATATATATATATATATATATATATATATATATATCGATTCAATTCTAAATGTTGTTTTCTTCCTGGGGTACACTGCTCTGCAAACAAAATATACAGTGCCATTGTTATCCCTATCTTAACCACAGATTTATCCAGTATGCCATTAACGATAATTGTTACAGTGGTCTGTAGATCTAATCAGCTCGTACATTGAAGTTTAAGGGAGAAACAATGATCACTCCCTGCTCAAAAGGATGTCTTTTTGTAGAGCTGCTGCAAGTTGATACTTTGTGTTATTTACAGATTTTTTAAAATAAATAAATGAGTCAGATGAGCCGAAAAGACAGGTGCACCACACCTGAGGGCAACCCCCACCTCCGATCCACCACCCCCCCCCCCACCCCCCATCACACACACACACACCCACACACACAAGCGCGCAGTTTTCGTGATTTCCTTCTTTTTACAAACTGGAGTTCCCCTGGTTGTGTGCATTATATCCTTTAAACAAATGCTGAAATTTTCCACTCATTCTTTTGCAGACGTCGTGCCCCTGCAGCCCGAAGTCAGCAGTTACCGTCGCGGGCGCAAAAAGCGCGTTCCTTACACCAAGATCCAGCTTAAGGAGTTGGAGAAGGAGTACACGGCAAGCAAGTTCATCACCAAAGACAAGAGAAGGCGCATCTCGGCCGCAACCAACCTTTCGGAGCGCCAGGTCACCATCTGGTTCCAAAACCGACGGGTCAAGGAGAAAAAATTCGTCAGCAAATCCAAGAACAATCACATCCACACCACTTGATATAGACAAGGCTGCACCTCGAACCTTCCCAAAACAACACGCCATCTGTTTACCTCTGGCATCGAAGATCGTGACTGAAGAACATACAATGTTGTTGTTGTTTGTTCTCAGTTTAGAGATAACCCTCTAAAAACTTTAAAGTTCACTTCGATTTTGTTTTATAGGAATGTACATATATAAATATATAATATTTAAAACGCTATCTGTATTTCAAAGACAAGTATTGCGTGTTTTATTTTTTCTTCTTCTTCAAGCCTGCATCTTGACTAACGACATCCAAAGTGCTTGCAACGGGGGAGATCAAAATCACGGTTTTGGTTTTAGAGAGGATGATCGCTGTATGGACAGCATAACTCGAACTTCCGACTTTAGTCAGTTTCCACAACTGACATTAAAGACTTTCAGCCGAAAGAATGATTAAAAAAGGAAGAAAAAAATCGTCCTAATTTTAAAAGCAATGTTCCTCTACGTGGGATGTGTTCTGTAAAGCCTGGGCTAAAACATAGGCTGCTATGTTGTTAATCTGTATAGTGCAATGCCTCCATTATTTAATTCATATTATCTAGTACCAGAGTATCATAAACCTGTATGTTTTCCTTTATCAGTGAAGGACTCTGTCATGCAACTGGAATGATTGTAAACCATTAAAGTGAGTATTACATATAGATGCACAATCGTTTTATTTTGTTATGACCTTGTTCTGTGTAAGATTGGAGCTATGCTCACACGCTGTGTATACAAAGTCTGTATCATTTCTACTTTGGTGCAGTATGTGAACTGTATTGTGGTGTTGAATTGCGTTCTGGTAACAGTGTTTCATAAATAAATGATGATTATGAAAATGCTCGCTCATACTCAAGTCAATTAAGCATCTCATCCGAAGAATTTCAATTTGTTTCGAGATACAAAATGGTAATGGGCTGCAGAACTACTGTACTTTTTTACATTACTACACCAGTACTACTTTCTAATTATTGAACATCGAGTAAAGACATTATAATGCATGGGGTGTTGCTAATTTATGAGGAGGACCTGACCAGGTTATTCACAATATTTAATATTTTGCACGACCTGATGCAACGGCTTGGATATGTTATCAGCGCATCAAGTTAGATTTGGTTCAATGTAATTACATAAAGCCTAATTCTGAGAAAAATCAAATGCCTCTTTATTCATACATTCCAGATTGTACGGTGCGATAAAAGCCGGGAGAAAAATGAAGCGAGTTATGTTTTAATCTTCACCACACAAAAGCATATTCAGCTTTTTCCATTTTACAAAAGTAAAAACGTATTCTGACAAAACTGGTATATTCTCACGAACCTTTAGCCCAAACAGCACGGGTTGATTTGAATTCAACGCGTTTTTCCAGTTAAACACGCATCCTCAATGTGTATAGCCTGTTTGCGCTGCTGAATTAAGGATAACCTTGGCATTTAGATAAATTTGCATTATTTTCCCTCTGTATACCACAATCTAATTTGGATTGCGGTCAATGCTTCTGAAACAGGTAAGTTGTGCGCAAAATCTGATGATACATTGTGTGCTATAGAGGCTAGTCAGTACAATTATTGTTTTGTTGATCTTACCTGTTCTTATTGTTAAAATCAAGTCGTTTCCATGTAACTTGTAAATAAGTCATATATATTCTCAGTTTAAATACCATAATACGTCGAGTAGCTACATTGTTGTATTCTTAATTATTTGCGTATGGAATACACTGACATTTGTTTTTGCTGGAACTGGTTTATAAATAAAGCTTGATTGATCAACTGATTAACATTACAAACAGCCTCTATTTCTTGCTTATTTTCTATATAAAGTACAGATACAGGACATTTGTGTATTGTTGCAGGAGGGTAATATCTATTTTTTTGGGTTTTTTTCACAGCTGCGTGAGTGTCTCCTTTGCTCAGTCAGGCTACCTATATTAGCCATATTTACGAAAATGATTGGAGGAAAATACGTTTATATTAACACCCACGCACAGCTGTCCCAGGAATCAGATACAAGCTGGAGCTAGTTTATTTTAGGGCTTCTTCAGACATGTTCATGTCAAGTCTGTAATTCAGATTTCTTAACGGAATGAACACTGAGCTGAGTTATATACCAAAAGACTAGTTTAGGCTTTAAACTGCTTTCGATCTAAACTCTTCTACTATTAAGTGTAACTTTGCTGGAATTCGGGGAGGTAAAAGATGGAGTGAATTTGTAATTACTAGGTGAGATGTGATTTAATTCCGCTCGTTTGCAGGGCTGTGTCAGTTCTTCCAGCTTATTCAGATGTTTTTTGAAGCTTTTAGTTAGTCTGGGCTCCTAGATTTTCAGTCAGTGTGCAAACTTCCAGCTCTTCTTATTTTACCCTTGACCATGACTATGTGGTCACTTTGACCTTGACATCACAGAAGATTGTGAATAATAAATAGAGGGCCGGACGGCGGAGCTCGGCGGTTTGTTTGTAGGCAAACAAGGTGTTATTTCCCCGTCTAGACAGCCGGCGCTTAATGGCATGCCATAAATTCATAAAAAGGGGAAGTGTAGCGATATCCTTTGACCTGCGTTTTTCTGACCATCTCTTGGAGCTTTGCGCCAACATTTGGGGTCGTTTCAGTTTTTGGGGAAGTGCGCAAAAGTAAACGCATCGTGGCCCTAAGCCTCTGCGAGTTTCATGCAGTCATCACGAGATTTGTGTGCGTGCGTGAAGTGTGTGTGTGTGTGTGTGTGTGTGTGTGTGTGTGTGTGTGTGTGTGTGTGTGTGTGTGTGTGTGTGTGTTATTGACCACAACGGACAGGTAGGACTTTTGACGGCTCATACCAACAGCAGCTATCCGCAGCAACCATCAGCACAGCAAGAGGAAATACAAACAAGGCATCGCCCACAATATAACCATTAAAGGTAGGGCAGTGTTCTGCGTCCTTTGGTGGTAGGCTATACGTGGACTTTGTTTTATGACTTTTTGACTTAAAAAAGCTTTCAATTGAGCAAACACAACTGGTGTGTAGGAAGATGAATTCTTATGTGAAGAGAAAATATTAAAAACAAAGGACTGAAGTTGAAAAATGTTTTACTTTAGAATACATTTGTTGTAGCTCTTGATATTATGCAACATTATGACAGAAGTGATTTCCCTCAATTTTTACTCAGTATTTTATTCAATGGTGAAGCAGGAAAAACGTGGTTTAGCAAGCCGAACCCCAAACATATCAGTTAAAAATAATCATAAATAATAATAACAAAAATATTTCTCACGCTTGACTCAGTTAGTTTGAAAATATGTGATAAATTATTTTTATTTTGGTTTGTCATTTAAAAAAAAATTACTATGTATAAATATCAATATACCATATTGCATACCTGAAATATTTATGTACGAAAATTCCAAGTATATGGGATCGTAGATAAAATTTCAACAGACGTGAATTATGAGTATGTTAATGTTTTACCCGCTGAAGTTGTATTTTCCTTGAATTAAAAAGCCAACACCCTTGATTAACATTTAAATTGCTCAAACAACAAAAATGTCCAAACATTTATACTCATGAAAACAGGCTCTTTTTATATACAAAAATTTGTATGACTTTTCAACTAATCAGACACGGATTCTGCCTTCAAAATATAGAATAAGTAAGAAAAAAAGTATTGTGTATGGCTTCGTGAGGATTCGTCATTGCTGCAGGCCGGTGCCAGACACAGAAATGAAACAGGGGGCTGATAACCTCTGGTGGTGACCAGAGGAAAATATCAGGAAATGCTTCAAGTGTTCTTATTTATGGAGCATTCTGCTCCTTCAGTTGCTTTTGCCACAGTTTTGATTGAGCTATACTGTTGCAGTTTGTTTCCTCAGGTTAGGTAGCATATATTAATGCAGCCTACTGTATGTATATTTGATCAAATATTATCTTTCTTTAACTATCTTTAACTTTCTAAGATTTGAAATTAAACATCTGGCTAAACTACATCAAAAATAGCAGTTTCCATAAATGCCTCGGATGGCATAACTGTTTTCATTGTTTTACTATGAGACTAATGTTAAGATAAAACGTCCATAAACTCATACCATAATTTTGCACTTCATGAGGTCTATAGGAGAAGCTTCAACTAATTTACACTATGTATAAAGTTCTTTCAAAAACCGCAAAAGTTGATCAAAGTGCTCGACAAGTAAAGAGAAAGAAAGAAAGAAAGAAAGAAAGAAAGAAAGAAAGAAAGAATAAATAAATAAATAAATAAATAAATAAATAAATAAATAAATAAATAAATAAATAAATAAATACAGTACATACAAAAAAAACAAAAAACGGAATTAATTATTTATGATGGTTTGCAAAATGACAAAGTGGAAAAACAAAATGGAAAGACCTGCGAAATAAGAAAATAAATATGTATAACAAAATACAGCATGTTTCTTGTATTTATATATTTTCAATTTGAATATGTTATAACTTTATTTTATATGTTATTTATTTTTATTGTTTTCATTTGTAATTATAGTTGAATTCTTATTTATTAAAATTAACGTAGCTTCATTTCCATTTTAACAATCCATCAGTGCATTGTATGATGTGTCATGTATTAACAACATTGTTACTTTGTCTTAAAATCAGACACTCTCGGTGAGATCTTCATGTAAATCGTTTTTTTTACCACAATGATGGAGATTCTTACATCTAGGATGTGTATTTACAAATATTGTGTGACTGAAGACATATTGCATAATGACACACGGGCGTCCAAGAAAGTAGGTACAATGACAAGCACGTCAAACACAAACAAACAACCAACAATTTTCACCTGAAATGAAAATTGTTGGTTGACTGGAATTTCAACTTTAATTAATCCTGTTTGAAAATTAGGTCGCCTTGCTTTTATGCCCAGATATTTTTTTACACTATCGGTCAAGTTCAACTTCTTTTAATCAAAGCAATAAAACGCATGGCTTATTGTTGGTGGTATTTTGTCGCCTAGATTCTTCATAGTCTTTATTTAAATATTAAGTGTTTGTTGGGATTTAATTATTTGAAATTTGACTTTAATGCTCCCATGATTTAATTACTTACCTGGACCATTGTAGCAATTATGTATAATAGTTTTATCGTGAGCTTAGTTGTTCTGCATGAGTTTATTTGGTGTGACATAAAACAAATGCTTGTTGTTGTTAGTTGTAAATAAATCAATCAATAAATGTTAAATTTCTCAAACTTTTTTACTGAAAATATTGACATTACTGTGCAATCTTCAGCTTTCCCCAGTGGGTTTGTTTCCGAAGAAGGACGCTATACAGAGCTTCTACGGGGCAATAACTGTGGAAACCTGCCTGCAGAGAATCAAAGGAAGAAAAGAAGGAAGAAAAGGCCTTTGTTTAGGCTATTGCCCTGTCTGGGTAGGACGGTGGATTCCAGCCGGCTAATTTCAATATGGAGCAGACAGTGTACTAGACAGTGACCTTGACAGTGCTCGGTTTGCTACTATATTTTATTAACATATATTTTTTAATCGTTTTGTTACATATCAGGAATAGTTATGGAATGATATCAAAGCTTAAAGATGACCTGAGCAGACACGCATTTGTTTGGATCTGTGTGGAGCTGTGGACCGGAGAAGTGGAGAGATGAGGCAGGGAACCGCAGCACATTGCCTCTGATCGCCCCTAGGTAACGCGGCTACTACCAGCCTGTACTTTACTCCTATTCATGGGTGTGTTTTGTTGCAATCACCACAACACATTATTTTGCTTCTGGTAGCTGTTCCAATAACACGAGAAGCCGCGAAGTGGCACAGCTGCGCGCTCACATTTTGTTGGACTAACGCGCTGCACGCATTGCAAGACTCACTAACTAGATGAAAGAATGTGCAGTGATAGGAGCTGCAGCGAAGAGTGAGACTCAGCAGCCTGTCCTGTTAAAAAACATCTGATATTTGTCTTGCTATTTAAGGCCACAGAGCGGTACGATGCCTTTGGGTTGTGAGAGGATGCATGGTCAAAAGTGACAGATACAGCTATCACATATCGGCTGACTTGCAAGTCGTTCTCAAACAAGTGTTTAAATGAGTGTTGGAGTTCTCACATAACACCTCATTGGCAAATTTTGTGGCATGAAACTAGGGCCGTCTAGCACGCATGTGCAACTCTCTGGCAGCCATGCGCGGTTCTCATGAGCCTTAAATGCATCATTATAATCAGCTGATTTAATGAGTCTTTCTTTAATTATTTATGACGTGTTTCTGTTACATTTGGAATTATTCTTTGTGTTTAGGGTTTTTTGTTCCAGCAACAGAAAGAGATTTTAGACGTATTTTGCAAATGTTCTGAACGAAAATGGCTAATGTTTACCCTCATAATATGCTGCAAATAGAAAAAAATGATTTTAATTAGCGTATTGTGTGAGCATATTTTGCATTACCTTTAAATAGAGTATTAGAGTTCAACATCAAGTTCAGCTAACGATGACTGCGTCTTGAACTTGAATAAACGCAGCACGGCGTCCTTCGTAGCTTTCAAGAAATTAAAAGATATTCAGGCAGTAAAGTACTATTTTCTTACTCTTCTCCTTTATTATCTCTAAATCAGACATGCTGTCCTTGATGTAATTCTACCTTTGTCGACGGACACCAACGTCACAGATTCATATACTTTGTTATCACACCAACACATGGATTTTACATTAGAAAAAGTTCTGTTGGCAAATTTCATACTGGATTTCTTTCAAAACAACAGTTCAAAATATAGGTCTGGTATGACTATACTTGATCACAAGAACAGATTTCAGAAGCTACACTTACCGCTTTTGTGCAAGTTGTGCGTCAGACTGTTGACCAAACGCGCGGTAAACTTCTGAAACAGTACTTTGCAAGATTTAGATAAAATCTGCTTTATAAAACCCTTTGCATTTTTTCATTATGTATATTGAAATAAAAATGTAAGTTTTCCTGCCTGCCTCCATGTTTGCTCGGTGTCTTCACACCCTCTTCTAAATCAACTAATTAGTGTGATATAAAGCAGAGTACCTCTCTGCTGATTGAATCTATTAAGTGCCCTCTGATATCTTGTAAAATTCATATAAAAGAATTGCAAGAGGTGTAACTATCCCTCCAGACTTTGGCCTACAACGTTTATTGGAGGTATCTGTTAAAGTTGCTCATGTGAGGTGTACTAGAGAATATGATGTGAAATATATGCTCTTAAAGTAACCTTGTAGAATATCGTCTCCTTTCTTTCTTTTCTTTTTTTTTTTTTTACAGAGCCAGTGGTTTCAACTAGCTGACCCTGCTACTGTAACTATGAGCAATGAAGATCAGTCTTTTTCTTAAAACAAGCTTGTAAATTGGGACATCAGGGTTTTATGTGACACAAAATTCAACCATAATTTGTTAGAAAACAAGAAGACGCATACGCAACCACTCCCTAAAGAAAAAATAGTTTTCACAAGAAAAAAAACTTTTGCCAGCATATAAAGATATTAAACGAGGCCTTGGACAGTTCCACTTGTGCAAATGGAAAGGTGGCTCCCTTCTGGGCTTAGAGAGAGAGAGAGAGAGAGAGAAACAAGACTCTACATTTTAAATAAAAGGTTTATAGTATTTTTTAAAAAGCTTATAAAGCGTTGTAATACAGAAGTTAATGTTTTGTTTTGTCTGAGATGGACCAAGTGGGTGGTACCATGTGGAGCACAACTTAGCCTGGCCACGTGGTGCTGGGATAACCAATCAGGCGGGGCTTCAGGTTTAACTATGTTAAATGTCAGATAGCAATAAACTAGAAGCTGTTGGTCGGGCCCGCGGAAATGGGCGAGCATAATCTCCTTAATCCAGGGTTTGTGGGACCTCTGGTAAACATCCACACGGGAGACACGTTTTACTTTCCGAATTTTAGAGCCTCAGGGGGACAGCTGGCGGGGCTACCGTCTCTCTCCTACCCGAGAAGGGACAATGTTTGCTCCCTCCCGTGGAACCCTTCGGAGCCGTGCAATGGATACTCTCAATCCTACTTTAGCAGCCCCGTGTCTATTAACCCTTCTTTCAATCGGTCATGTGAGATCACTAGACCAGAGGAGGGCAAGTGTTACTACAATAACGGGAACAGGGAGACCTGCTCAGGTGGCGGCGGCGGCAGTGGCAGCCTCAAACGGGAGGACAGGGCGAGGGACACATCTTCCCTAACATCTGACCACGGGATGCACGCCGGGATTGCGGGCGGCGTTGCCTTCTCCAAATATGAGTATGGGACGGAGCAGCTCACGCAAGATCCGCCGTCATGTC
This sequence comes from Valencia hispanica, assembly GCA_963556495.2. Taxonomy (NCBI): domain Eukaryota; kingdom Metazoa; phylum Chordata; class Actinopteri; order Cyprinodontiformes; family Valenciidae; genus Valencia; species Valencia hispanica. Next base: position 29,223,843 of record OY747709.1, read on the forward strand.
AGTCGATGGAGTCCGACTCCAGCTCCTCTCTACTGAATGAGGGCGGCAAGCCTCCATCCAGCGACACACAGACCCTGGTGTCACCGGGAAGCCATTCAGGCAACATAGCCGCAGGCGGAGGTGGGTGCTCCTTCTTATTTAGATCTTTAAAAAAAATAATGGCACAATAAAACCCATTGTTACATTATTAATAATATAGGTATAGCTATTTTTGCTTTACTGAGGGATTCTTTTCTTGAGGCACATCTTGCAGCCTTTTAGACTGCAGGAAACATGCGTGGTGCGCACACGCCACTAGGGGTTGCCCTAAAATACCCCATGCACCATGTGGTTGCGAGCAATCCCAGAAAACCCCTTCTGAACTATAAGTGTCTCCATATTTTTTTGGACGTAAACATTTCAGCTCAGAACATCAGATTTCTGCATCTTAGATTATGTGATTGTGTTGCTTTCTTTCACTATTTAAGCACACGTTAGTAAATGGTTTAAAGAGGAGTCACTTTGGTTGACTTCGTCGAAAAGAGAGAGTAGGAGAGTTTTTCCTCTTTATTGGCTGTAAAAATAATTAATATATGACGCTGTGGACTCCAGTCGGTTAAAATGCTCCCGAAACTCGCAAATAAGTTGAGGTAAATGCTGCAGGTACGGATTAATTATCACTTTAATGCTGCTTTAACAATAAAACTTCCTGTGACGCAAAGCTGCGCTTTAGCCTCCTATAGCACTCTCTGTGCAGGGGCATGGAAAAATATAAAAGAAAGGACATGTGGTGAAAACGTTCAGAGACACTGAATTAATCACTGAGACCAAAACAGGTCCAATATTTGCAGAATCATGCAACTTGCAGGGTTCCAATTTATATGAGGCAGCATTTGCAAAACATTGGAGTTCTCTTTAACTGTATAATGTTGCATCGCCATCTGACACAATTCACGGTCTAGTTGCGCTCATTTATGGCTTTAACGATTGTTAGAGTGACCTGTCCCCCTCTAAGACAACAGATGCAGCCGTAACTTCGCCATAACCTTGAAGATGACCGTGATTTTGTCGCCTACTTGTGTTGACTAATCCGGTCTTTGACCCCCTTCCTCCACCTCCTCTTCTTCCACCTCTTTTTCCTCTTCTCCCCATCTCCTCTCCTCCAGGTGCCCCGTGGTACCCGATGCACACTCGGACCAGAAAGAAGCGCAAACCCTATTCCAAACTCCAGCTGGCGGAGCTCGAAGGGGAATTCATGCTGAACGAGTTCATTACTCGGCAGAGGCGGAGGGAGCTCTCCGATCGACTGAACCTCAGCGACCAACAAGTGAAGATCTGGTTCCAAAACCGCAGGATGAAGAAGAAGAGACTCATGTTGAGGGAGCAAGCTTTGGCCTACTTTTAGAGAGATGCGGGATATAGAAAGGTGAATCGATAGGCAGTAAAAAAGAAAAAAAGCCAAGCCTTCTACGCACCCTTAGGTCTTCTTTCAATGCATGCATTCATCTATCCATCTTTGTTCACATTGCAGGCTGTCTTTACATCCTTTCTGCTGGTTTATCTCTAAGGGTGCCCCCCCTCCCCCTCCCATAATTATACACTATCTGGCGTCCTATTAAGATGCACATTATGAGCCTCAAGGTTTGGCGTAATGGCACAAAAAGCTGTGAAAATGTGTGTTTTTTCTATGTAGGCTTTCCTCCCTTGACCATGCAGTTAATCTTTGAGGCAATATGACAACATTCGTTCTGTTTTAGCCTGAGGAATTAAGGCGGACGAGGCAGAAATCTTAGGATAAGGCCTAAAAAGATCAGTGAAGTCAGATAGTCTGACTGCAAGACATCTGCGCTTTAATGTCTTCATAATTTTTTCTGTTAAGATCTGAAAAATAAGAATTTCCATCCTCTCTGTTTTATGCGTTCTATCTTGTAGTTTGTTGTTTTAGATGAATAATTCCCATGTTTACTTGTCTGTGTGTACACGTTCACGGTCACGGACTGGAGTACCAGAAGTCTGGATCTCTGCATGACAGAGGAAAGGCAAGACTAAACATATAATTAAATATAAAACAGCAGTGGAATCCATAGCAGAACAGCCTAGCCTAACAACACTGCGCATTGCAGAGAAATATTGAGTTTGTTCACGTGCAAACGTTTTTTATTCTTCTACTTCTTTTATTACCTTTCAACTTGTCTTAGCAACAAACCAAGTGCTGCGTGAGTTTCCACCATTTGATTCTGGAGCTGCAACAACAAAAAAGTCCAGACTTATGCTTGCGAAAACTCAAAAAGGATGTGTAAATTGCGCGAATTAACAGTAGAAACAATTTCGTGCCAGTTCACGCCAAATGTCACTTACATAATAGGGTGGATATACGCTTTTAGGCCAAAACATGCATATATATATATATATATATATATATATATATATATATATATATATATATATATATATATATATATATATATATATATATATATATATATATATATATGTGTGGATTATGAGTAAGCTAAATAGAATGTTTGCAGCATGTTATTGATGTGATAGTGCTACAAGTGGTGTTCTGATGGACACTTTTTCTGTAGGTGACTTTTTGTACCTTTTTTTTGAACAAATCAAAAACCACCAATATTAAAAAGTTTTGAATTAAACGCCTTCAAAGAATGTATTATTATTATTATTATTATTATTATTATTGTTATTATCTTGCAGGGACGAAGAGCCGCTTAGGCCGCTTTGATGTACTTGCAATGTCCCCGTCTCTTACCTTGTCCTCGTGTATGACTTTGTAAAATGAAAATATAACCATTATTAGTATTCGCGTCCTTTTTTGAGGATCTCTTATCACTATGTAATAGTGCTTTATGTTACTGATCGTCTTGTACAATACCGCATTCCATATATATATATATATATATATATATATATATATATATATATATATATATATATATATAGCCACTTTGTGATTGTAAGGGTTGAGGGGAACATATAGGCCGACATACAGGATGGTTAAAAAAATAAATTTTGTTATTTTTTACCATTCATGAAATTTTTAAAAACTCTGTTTAAGTGTAGTACTTGTCCATGATCGTACCTTTCATGATGTCGCCACTCCATTGCAATCCTTCTTTTGCGCTTGTAAGGACCGCTACGTTGTCTTGTAAAAGTAAAACTGATATGAATGTATATGCGTAAGGTCTTCAATAAACTGAATATTGAAACGTTTATTGGTGTTACATCAGTCTGTTATTGCACATTGCCTCAATGAAAACTCTGCCTAAAAACTCTGGTTCTCTGCTGGGATTCTTTTAGTAGATCTGACCTATAGAACATAAAAAAATAAACTAACATTAAATGCAGATCTGAGGATTAACAGGACAATTTGAGATATTTCAGTGTTTAGTTGGCGTGTTGCACAAGGTTTCAAACGGATGCTCCATAGGACGCCACACAGGTTGGCCTAATTTTATTGTGGCCACCAGAAATACAAAAGTAGGTTATAGGTAGCTTTCATATAAGTGAACAAGCAAAAAAGCGGCCCGGTTTATACAGTACACCCTCTGTTGCAGTAAGTTTTAATGCTTTCTTTGTGGGAATCTGCTTTTGTTTTCAGTAAAAAAACACTTCATCTTTTTAAATCCCCTCAAGTTTGACCTGATCAGTGTTACTGCTACGCTACAAGCCTATAACGTCGCAGCTAAACACGCAATAGCTCTGTAAACCAGTAATAGGGTTACACCCCAGTGCTCCATATATGTGTAAGCCCTTTCGGACTGGTCTTTACTCTACTTGTGTACCCCTCTGGAATGCGTGAACGATTTAAACTCGTGATAATTACATATCAAAACATTAGTTTTATATAATAACACCGGCTAAACATTATTTTTCAGTGTTTTCTAAACCACACAAGGTTTTATCTTATAATCATAGGATCCACAAGGCTTTCCCTGCTGGCAGTGAAGTGTAAAAGCCACACACTGGCTGAGCAGTGTGTTTCTGTCATCTAACTAACAGAGCGTTGGTGCGTTTGTATTAAGCTGCTTGCAGTCTCAGTTAAGTGAAGTATGTCCCTGGAAAAACTTTGTGCTGAATCAGTGTTAAATCAGGTGTTGCCTTTGCGGTGAACTGTGAAAAACTGCTTCTACAACCAAACCACTGAGTGTCATATACTCCTCTCTGTAATATACCAATATATAGCCATATACATGCAAATATAAGATTTCTTTCGCTCATTATATGGCAGTGCTTTACAATAGGCATTATAATAAAGCCTAGGGTCTATTAGAGATTCGGTACTATAGTAGTTTTATTGTTTATTGTGCTGCCGTTGTTGCAATTTACGGAAGTCTCTGATAGCTTTGCTCCTTACTTCACAGTGAACCACACTTTGCGGTTTGGGTGTTTGCTGCAAACCGCATGAATGCCACTCAATAAATTCGTCATTGTATTGAACAATTTTCTTGAATGAACACGTGTGAAATCTATAAAAGTGTTGCAACATCCTGATTAAAACAAACAAACATAAAGGGTTGTCTCATACATACATGCTGGCACAATGGATCAAATTGCACAATAATAATAAAAATGATCATAATAAGCACAAAAAACAATATATGTAATCTAAAAAACTATGGTTTTAGGAATTGCCTTGATAAACCTGTATTAGTTTTGTACTTGTACCTGGATGTTTTAAGGAAATTTAACAGGTTAAATAAAAATGTGAAATAAAAATTGTCATACTCTGGTTTTGTGTTTTAAAGAAAAAGTAAAAAGAGCTACCAAATGCTCTCTTGTGCGTCGGATTAAAGATGATGTGAAAAATCATTTCACAGGTCTACTCAGAAGTCTGTAAAGCCGTATTCTAGCAAGTAAACATGAATTTGTCCCTTTAGCAATGGGAAATAAATCTGTGCGTAAGGCACCATTTTGTCTTTTTTACGCACTGATTGAGTATTTTATTCAAAGAACCATGCAGTCTGATAATTTATCTTTTTTGTTCCGAAATGTAATAATATAATAATAATCAGAGAAGATTTTTTAATAAATTTGTTGAATTTTATCATCGAGATAACATGACACTGGTGTCAAACTTGTGTGTACTACCTTCTTAACTTGGTTAGAGCCTAAATAAACTATGCAAATTGCACAATACAGTTCAGGATTACTTCTTCTGTAGTTTGAAAACACACCTTTGTAAACTGGGCCACGAATAGGCTTCACTAATTCCTGTTAAACTGAATTCAAGCTGTGAGAACTTTAGAAATGTAGGTTCTCCAAGCTGCGTCTTTATGCTTTTGAACTTGAGAAATGTTTTGAATGAAACTGCTGATGCCGAGAAGAGCGAAAACAGATTATCCAATTGTCGTGATTTGTAGCAAACAGCAACAGATTACTGTTCAGTAAACTGACGAATTCAGGTCTTCAACAGAAACAATTAACATAATTTATTTAACTGAATGCATTTTGATTGCGAGGGGGAAAGTGTGGGCATCCGAGCAAGCTGCGCAAAGCGTCATTGTGTTTTCCCGCTGTGATTAAACGCTGGTTTAATTTGCAGGCCAGTAATGGTGCATAAATCGGCAGGATTATTGTTACAGAAATACTTGGCAATGGTTTCTTTGATTGGAGCCAAACACACGGTTGAACATATTTCTATGCGAACATGCGAGGATCTGATTATTTTCTTCTGCACTTTTTTTCTGTGGCCTAAGATGGAAATATTTTACGCACACCAAGAACTGCACTCCTTTAAATATCCTTTCTCTTGTGCCCTAATACCAAGACAAGATGCTAAAAAATATATATGTTAGTAAATATTTTAAATATGGTTAAAAAAAAAGGGAAATAAGAAAGAGCATTTAGCCAAAGGTAGGTTATCTCTTGTCTTTGAGCACGATCTTAGGATATTTGGCTTTGCAGGTTTTTTACAATCTCTCTTTCACTGCTCTTCAGCACTTTTGACTTTGAGACTGGCTAAATCCTTTTATGGCGGCCAGTCTCCGCGTCCCAAAGGTCAGTGAGCTTCACAGTGCCCTTCGCAGAGAACTTGTGTGGCATGCGGTCTACGTCCCCCGCCGCCCCGTCTTCCGTTTATGGGACAAAGCTGGCCAGAGAATGAGAAAGCAGTGTTATTCCTGGTAAAGTGTTTCTGTTTGGGGAGTGGTGTGTGTTTGTGGGGGTTGGGGGGGTGTAGTGCAGCGTAAACAAGAGTGTGGGAATGGCCGTGTTTGTTTCAAAGTGCTTTAATGTGAAAAAGAGAGGATAGGTAAAATACTTAATGTCACAGATCCATATCGTTTTACCTTTCGCATACTGTTATCTATTGATTTTAGAATGATTTGAAATTAATCCTCAATGAGGCAGCGGGGTTTTTTTTGTCTGAAATGTGGCATCTCATTAATTTGTTTTTCCAGCAGGGTTGCTCCTTTTAGCCCAGTTGTCCTTAATGTAAATGCATTCCGAATCGATTTTTGAGATCAGAATTTCAAATCAGCTCTCCAGTCATTCTCAATTTGGGGTTTCTTTTTTTTTTACAGCTTTTATCTGCGACCTTCAGCACCATTATAACCAATGCACATTATATTTAATTGAGCTTTTTTTTTTTAGAATGCATTGTCTTATTTCTCTATCGCTTTGCATTTTATTTATTTTGTTATTGTTTGTTTTGTTTTTTTAAAGAAAAATCTAGTATTGTTTTGGATAAGAAGGTCTGAGCCTCCGCACAGCCATTAAAGTTAAGTATGCAGGGAGCAGGCAGCTGAATCTGCTGTACCTGCTGAAAGCTGCTTTATATAGGAAGGCAGATGTGGCATCACCTGTTCAAAATGAATTTGCGCTGTTCCAGTCCACATGTAATGCAACTTTTGTCACAATCCTAGGCTAAAATAATACTAGTATATAAGTATTTACGTGATGATTATTGTTTCTTCTTTCTGTACTGGTGCAACTTTAATAACCACAACTCAGTCTATAAAGTATAGTAATAGTGTTGAATAAGTAAGAGAGCCATTTTTTATTCAATTAGAAGCATTCAAAGCGCGGAGCTTCTATTCAGAGCTTACATCAAGAGCCATTCGTATCTAGTTAGGCAGCCGAAGACCAAAATAATGTATTTGACACTCTGATACAAAAAGAGCCAGAAAGACTGGACTTCGTCTTGGCTTAAACAAGGTTTTCTACGTCTCAGTTTGTCACATGATTATACCACTTTTTTTTTTTTTTTTTACTGGTAATAAGCAAATTAAGACCTTGGAGAGTATTTAACATGAATCAAGTGAAATTAAAAGAGCAACAGCAGGATTTTAAACAAATTATAGACAATTGACAGCTCAAAAACAGATTTTGTCGTTTAAAGTTAAAAGGTGACCTGATCTTTTAAAATAAAAAATGTCTAATGGTGTGCATAATTTTTCAGTTTCCAACATTTGCATATACTACATTTAGATTGTCTGTTGTTTAATATGCAAGTCAATTTTCCTACCCATTTTTAAAAGATAATTCAGAATTTCAAGAGGATAAACTGTGCAGTTAAAGGTTGTGGAGCCTATAATTCAGGGCGCATCTAAAAATATATTTTTAACTATATCAGCATATGACAGGTCTTAGACCGGAGTACTAATCAGTTCAAAAAGACTATTTGTTATTATTTTCTACAATTGTACTAGTATTTAAAGTTTGAGCACCTATAACAAAAATATTTCACAAAAGCTGACTATTTTCTCCGTTATCTAAAAGCTGTTCGAAGATAAATCGATACACATCTGTTCTGTTTTCTTTTCTTCCGCTTTAGCAAGGTTTCGGGCTTTTTCCTGGGACGTCTAAATAAAAACAGAGCAAGAGACTGGGACTTCCTGCGCTGGGTGACTCCTTGTGATGTGAAATCATTTAATACTTCTAATAAAAAAACTTAACACATTGTTGTGAAAGCTTTATGTCTGTGTGGTTGAATGTGAAATACACTCTGGAGATCGCTCCAAATGGAACAGCAATATGCGCCTCTGTATTGTTTGCAACTGTTGCCACGACATGCTCAGCAGCGTGATGAGTTCACTTTCAAAATGTTATAATAAATTGAATATAAAAATAAAAAGAGGTCTCTTTAGTGTTGCTTGAAACTGTTTGCAGCACTCGCAGCCGAATTTAACTGCCCGACTTACATCCAATTAAACCTCTCTGGGCCATGAAGGGATGGTAATATGATTACACAAGGCTTCCCACATTTAGCCATGACTTCAGCGGACTGTGTGACAGCGTCTTGGTGAACTTTGCTCATTGTGAGTGCGTTGGTGTGTATGTGTGAGGGTTGTAATCATTAGTCCAAGTATTTATAACCACAAAGCCAAAACATTGTAGTATTTAGGAGCGTCATTTTTTTTCTAGTTTTCTGGGTGACACCCAGGTTAACCATTTTAATTATGGTGCTTGGTAGCGATACATAACTTAAATTCCTCAGACGCAGTCGTTAAAGTTACTGCTTTAACTGTGATATTTAAGACGCAAACGCACGGCAAAAAGCAGACAACAAATAATCATGACAGTTTCTTGAACTCTACTCTCATGATATTGTTAATCAGGGAGCCGCTTCCTTGCTATTTTGAAGCACAAGTTGCGGATAAAGTCAGCTGAGGAGAACTTCGCCTGCAAACCTCCTGCCACATCCCCAGCTCATATTTGGTGCAGCATATTCAAACATTCCCGGGTCCTATTGCGCGATGAGTTTGTCCTCCGGAGAAACAAACACATGCTGAAGCTTTATTCTTTGACTGATGGTCTGAGCGAGCCCAGGCGAGAAAAGTCGGTGTTTTTAAACCCTCGGAAATTGGATATTGCCAAGTGATGGTCATATTCTACCACGTTTTGACATGCGGCGACTTGAAAACAAGAGGAGTGTTTGTTTCCCAGACATTTAAAAACTTCAACCCCTCTTTAGCAAGCAGAATAAAATTGTTTCCTTTTTCCCTTCTCCTCTTTTCTTGATTAGAGGCTCTAACCTTTGGATTTTATTATTGCATTGATTATTCATACTGCGGCATTACTTATTTATACCGCATTAATACGCATCACCGGAAAGATTATGATGGAGAAATGAATTGACAATGTTGTTTTGGTCTGCATGTCTTAGTGCTTTCACCGCTTGCAGAATTTTTTTTTGATCTACAGACATTATTATCTGTTTCATAGCAAACATGACAAGCAGGATTCATTCTATTATCCTTTAATGTGTTAAGATCTACTTACTATGACAATAAATAAGTAATTATTATATGAATATATATATATATATATATATATATATATATATATATATATATATATATATATATATATATATATATATATATATATATATATATATATATATATATATATATATATATATATATATATATATATATATATATGAATGTGGAATTCAGTGTTGCAAAAACACAGAGACTAATGCAGCAACATGTGTGTTTGTTTGAGAAGCCTCAGCCGGTGTGTTTACACAAATATCTCCATAGCTACACTTGATGGTTTGGACCCACGAAAAGGTAGATAAGCAGCTGTTCATTGAGATGTGCAAAAAAAACTCACAGTATTACTTCTTAGAGCTTTCTGTAGTTTGTAGTATTTGCATTAAATAGTTTAGCGTGTTGCACACACGCCAAAACGCGGAATTTCAGACTTTTATTTATTTTAAATCAAAAGGTCTACCTTCGTCAATTTGTAAACAGAAAACGAAATCGTAAGAGATTATTTTTAAATGAATCAGTTTGCTCTCTGTTTTTTCAGATGTGGAATATCTTAGTTTGCTGAAATCTAAATTCCTCTCATTCTCCACGTTAATGGTTTTCTATGGAACAAAGGGGATTTAGCGTTACTGCAGCCATTCGGAGTTTTATGGTTGGACGTAGAGTGGATTTTAGTGGTCAAATTCAAGTGCTGTGTCTGGACAGCTGTCTGCTTTCTTTGTACTTGGATGCAGGATGCATCATGTGAGACTACCTTTTGTTTGCTGGGAGTAGTAAACAAGTTAATGCCATTGCCCCGTTTTAACAAACACGAGTCAAAGTTTTCAACGCTCAGATCTGGGCGATGTTGCTTTCCTGCTCTTCCTTTTTTGTACTGGGAATCAAAAATAATAATAATACAACATATAAACTCTCTGTTTCACCAGATTGTTCAGCAACACGTGTATCAAGCGAGTTTAATAAAACGGCTGTGTTGCGGGGTTAGGATTTAAGAGTCTGTTTAGGAAGTTCCCTGTGATCAGAAACAATGGGGCGTCGTATTAATTTCGCCTTGTAACAGTATCAGTCTATAAAGACTCAAAGATGGGGCTCAGCAGTATAATTAAAAGTCTAAAATCACACACAGCTGCCTTTTCCCCTCCAAACCTTTCATTTTATGGGAGTTTTATTTTTTTTTAAAGTGTGTCAGTCTGTCAACCACTGATAAATGTCAACATATATGTGAAAAATGAAAGACAACATCAAATCCCTTTTGTTCTTTTGTATAACATGTTCCAGATAGAAAACCCTATCAAAAATATATCTATTTCATAATCTGACTTTTTTTAAACCCAGAAAAGAATATTTGATTTGGTCAAATATAGTGCACTAGTAACTAGTAACTAGTAGTATATAATAATCTTTCAAGCATGATGATTAGTCTCTTTAACTGGGGTTTACATTGAATCCAACAGTGCTAGTTTTGTTGTTTCTTTGTGCTTCCCTCAACATTTAAAGTTTGTGTTTGTGCAACTAGAACACTTTAGCCATCAGGATGTGAGTAATCCATTCTCGCGCGGGTTCCTCTGGTGCTTTTCTCCCTTGCAGGAATTCAATTGACATGTAGTGGCCGGTGGTTTGCGCAGTTGTCATCCGTGAACTCTGTTAAGACCCAAAGTCAAAGGGAATAATGAAAGCAGTTCGATTGCTTTATCTTGCGCTGTCAGTGTACACTTGCTGCGCATTGCGCATTTCCCAACCGCCGGTTTAACTTCGCAGCATATAATTACCGTCAACAAGAACCATCACCAACACCAACCACCTCTGCGCTGAGGAGCAAATGTACTTTCATTTAGACAGAGTGGAAAGACGTTAAATACAATGATTGGTGAGTTTTTATGTTAGATTATTTCATTATTTTCATTATTATTTCTCGATGGCAGGTGATGTTTTTCATAACCAAGTGCGCAGTAGACACCTGTAACAACTGTTAAGAAAATGATACTATCAAATACTGTAACTCTTTTTAAAAGATCACCAACATATTAACAGAACAGCGTAAAGAAAGTCAAGCATGTATATTTTATTGAGGAACGAAGATTTAAAATGGTTATTACTTTTACAACACTGGGACAATGAAGGGGCTCATACACTGGCTGCTTAATGTGCTTTCAATAACGCATGTGAATAAAGTTGTATCTACATCCTAATAAAAGTCTGGTCCAATAATACTACTACTACTCCTACTACTCCTACTACTACTACTACTACTACTACTACTACTAATAATAATAATAATTAATAATAATAATAATAATAATAATAATAATAATAATAATCTTACCTTTTAAATCCCTCAAAAACTATGAAATGTCTGCATCTGATTGCACTCTAGAAATTGTGCTTTGCCTTTTTAAGAAGCCCTGGCTATTTAGCTGGCCTACTAGCCTGTAAGCATAAACACACACACACGTACACACACGCTGCACATATCTTACTAATTGTCATAAGCCAGCAAACAAGAATCTGTAACTGGTTTGCTCTGTGCGCCTGTGGCGTTTGGGAATTATTCGTTTGAACCTCCTCGATCTACCTAAAGCCAACCACTCCTACACATCCAACTCTTCCAAATTGATATATGACAATATCTACTTTCGATCACGTGTCTGCGGGGCGACTTAGACGGATTGCGCGTCATCTCGCCTTCCCAAATTTTTCCCCTTCTGCTGCAGCTCGAATCCAAAACATCTATCTATAGTGGCTGACTTGCGAGGGAGAGAAATATGTTTAACTCGGTGAATCTGGGCAACTTCTGCTCCCAGACACGCAAGGAGCGGACATCCGAGTTTGGGGACAGGACAGGGTGCGCGTCCAACATCTACCTCCCCAGCTGCACTTACTACGTCCCCGAGTTTTCGGCCGTCTCCTCTTTTCTTCCGCAGGCCCCTTCCCGGCAAATCAGTTACCCTTACTCCACGAATCTGTCTCAAGTGCAGCCGGTGCGTGAAGTTTCGTACGGCTTGGATCCCGCCAGCAAATGGCACCACAGGAGCAACTATGCGTCGTGCTACTCGGGAGAAGATCTGGTGCATAGAGACTGTCTTCCACCATCCACCATGACAGAAATGCTCATGAAGAACGAGAGTGTGTACAGCCACCACCATCACCACCACGGCCACCCGGGCTCCAATCACCCTTCCACGGGCTTTTACTCTGGTGTGGGGAAAAACAACGTCCTCCCACAAGGCTTCGACCGCTTTTTCGAGACCGCATACTGCAGCAGCACGGACAATCAGTCAGACAATTGTTTACAAAAGGGCGAGGGAGGGAAGCTGGAAAGCGACTCCCAACAACAGCAGCAGCAGCAGCAACAACAGCAACAGCAACAACAGCAAGCCACAGCCGCTGGCTCCGGAGTCCCTGAGCCGGGGAAAGACCCGGACGATGAAGAGGAACACACGAATTCAGGCTCCTGCACTTCTTCCTCCGCCACAGCCAAGGACGGCAACGCCAGCAAGAGCAGCCACTCGAGTAGGTACAACCGAAGCTGTAAAACGGGGGGAAGGTTAAGGGGACTAGACCGGTGTTTTGTCGGTCAGATTTTATGTGGAGTTTTATAAGCATTCAAAGGATTTTATTATAACCCTACAAAGCTCTTTCTTGCAACGGGAAGAATTTTAACGATGGGAAAAGCGCTTTGAAAAAAGAAAAAGTGGGGGAAGTTATACACAGACGCCTCTATGGTGAGAGTCTGTGAATTTTTTTAAAGAGAGCTATTGTGACAAATGTTAACTTTGATCGTGAACTTGCGTTGGTCATTTTTAAGGGATTTTCTTGTTGGGGCTGTCGTGTGTAAAAACCAATTGAGCAGAACATTGCTTTTGGCGTCCTGTGAATTATCATTAGCACAGGGTTTGCGCGCAAAAGACATGCAGTAAAGAGTATTTAACACAAATCTATCTATCTATCATCTATTTATCTATCTATCTATCTATCTATCTATCTATCTATCTATCTATCTATCTATCTATCTATCTATCTATCTATCTATCTATCTATCTATCTATCTATCTATCTATCTATCTATCTATCTATCTATCTATCTATCTATCTATCTATCTATCTATCTATCTATCTATCTATCATCTATCTATCTATCTATCTATCTATCTATCTATCTATCTATCTATCTATCTATCTATCTATCTATCTATCTATCTATCTATCTATCTATCTATCTATCTATCTGAAATATGATATTTGAAGATGCTAAGAAGCTTAATTGGAAGTCTTATTTTATTAGTTCTACATAACTGGTTAAGATTTGAATGGCATCATCAGAAAAAATATGTTAATAGTAGAAATGAGCTAAATTTAAAGCTGGGTATTATTTGCAAGTGTGACTTTATTCATTCAGGGTGTGGATAAAGCCTGAGCGTTTGTCCCCTTTCTACGCTAGCACATACACTCACACTCATGCTGCACAATAAAATAAATCTATTTCCCCGGTCACCTGTTTGATAAGGAGTGATAGGGCCACTGGGGTCTGCACAGGGGCGGATGCAGACAGGAGGCAATGCATTCACTGCCAGAAGATTGTGCAAATTGTTTAGTTTAGCTCCAGAGGAATGTGCCGCACATAATGCGGGGCGAAAATACTTTTTGTTGTTGTGTATTTGTAACAGATAAACACGTACTTAGTGAGACTGTAAGCTGATATTATTTCCTCCAAACAATTTTGGATATTTATCACTCTTTATGGCTGGTTTATCCGATAGCCTCAGCTACTTCGCTTCATGAATGTGGTTTGGAATGTTATCATTGCTAATTCCACTGACACAGGATTTTCAGCACCTGGCAACCCCTTTGGCACCTCAGCACTCCACTCTATTATTTCAAATTATAATAATATTATTTTCCGCTGAATCTGCATCTGTATATATATTAATAATTTATATTTTTTCCATTCAGGCGTCCCTCGAACAAGAAAGAAGCGGTGCCCCTATTCCAAATTTCAGATTCGAGAGCTGGAGCGGGAATTCTTTTTCAATGTTTACATCAACAAGGAGAAGAGGCTCCAGCTTTCCCGAATGTTGAACCTCACCGACCGCCAGGTTAAAATCTGGTTCCAGAACAGAAGAATGAAAGAAAAGAAACTGAGCAGAGATCGCCTGCAATACTTCTCTGGAAACCCCCTGTTATGAGCAGAAAGAGTGTCACAGGACAGTGGCATTGGGGCCTCCTCTTCCTTCTTCTCCTAATCTCGTTGAATGAATGGGCATAGCCGTTTTTTCCTCAAACGGAGCCCATATCACCAACAGTGCAATGTGAAAAAGTGGACAGTGGAAGAAATAGGCCTTCAATAAGGGTGGTGGGGGGGGGGGGGGGGGGGGGGTATGTTGCCGTTTTCCTAATACCCTGCAGGCCGGCGATGCATTTCTTGATAATTTTACCCCCCCACACCACCACACACACACAAAAGGCCCATGTTAGAATAATCATTTATATGCTGGTCTTGAAAATGCCCTATTTATCACGACTCTCCGTTTGTCTTCAATCTACTGTTCGTATTTAACATATTTGTTAAAATATCAGCCGACAACTTTCAGCTTACTTCAGCCTCTGGTCAGTGTATATATAGCATATCTAAAATATTTCATCGACCAGAGCATGGGCAACAATTTTCGAGGCTGTATTTTTTTTTCCTTGAGAGATGTGATGTCCAATCTGTGAAAGTATTACACCCCCCAACCCCTTCCGCAAACCTTCATATATACAGAGTAGCCTATGCAATGTGCATTCGTGACTGTAAATAGACATATCTTTTTTTTTTCTCCATATCCCTGCTGCTATTTTTCAGCACACTTGCCAATACCACATGAATAGCTTTAATGGCGACTCTTGTTAAATTATTTGCTTCAGACATTTTGGTGCTTTGGATCGCAGAGAGGATGAGCAAATCGCCGGCCTGTGTATCGTTATAATAACTAAATAAACAGAAACCTATAGGCAAAACTCAACGACATTGTGCTGTTTTTGCTGTTGTTGTGTTGCATATTCCTTTTGATTTGCCACAAGCTGCTTTTGGAAATAGCAGCGTGTCTTACTTTTAAGTATAATGGCCTGGTACAATTTACTCGTCTTAATGACCTGTGTTTTTCGGTGTAAGTATTAGAAGTGATATCAGTGTATACTCAAGTATTAGCATCATATTTACAGCCCTATTTGCAGATGTTCTGGTGTTTGCACGTTAAATCCCACTTTAGACGTTTGGACGCGTATTAAACGAACTGCAGCTCAAATCTTACATAGAGAGAGAGGGCAAGCAGCGAATGATAACCTCTTTTAGTGGACACTAAATGGAATCGCCACTCTTGTAGTCTAGACGCTGCCATAAAGACAGAGGCACTAAATGGCTATTTTTTTCTTTTAATTGCACCGTCTGTTCGGGGGAAATGGTGTTCACTTCCGCACTAAATAGTAAACAAGCAAGACTAGATGTCCGAAGGAAGACAAGTAAGTAAAAAAAAGTTTCGAAGTCGGTCTTTGACATGTGCAAAAAATAAAAAAGTGGGCAGCAGAGAACAAAAGAGTAAGAGCAGTGTGAGAGAGTGTCTTATGTTGACGGAATTAACTCGTGTGTCTTGCGAATGTGACGCTGCGCAGACCATATGTGCGCGGGATGATTACACGTGTGCATTAAGTACAATGTATAATTAAATGTAGTCTTTGAACTTCAATAATGTCAAGGCCTTCACCTTTAACCCGTCGCAATAAAGTGGAATCAAGGAGCCAGGAAATGGTCGCAGCGGCGGAACGGGCCAATGAGAGTGAATGGGAACAGAAAATGGAATGCTACCCAGGACCAACTTTGACCTCTCGCATTTAACTACAACAGGTAACTTTGCCAGCTTTAACACGTCCAGTAAATACACTTTATTGTCCCTGTAAAAACCCGTAGGTTTTCACGCATGAGGCGTTTTTAAATGTTCAGATTTGTACTCAGTTCTCAAACAAATTGAGAGATTGTATGTGTGTGTGTGTGATGCGTTTTTAAATGTTCTGATTTGTTTTCAGTTCTCAAACAAATTGAGAGATTGTATGTGTGTGTGTGTGATGCGTTTTTAAATGTTCTGATTTGTTTTCAGTTCTCAAACAAATTGAGAGTTTGTATGTGTGTGTGCGTGATGATGCTATCGGTAATAAAGTCCAATAAGACTATTTATTTTTTTCACAAATATTTTTGTGCAGATTCATAATTTTAAAGATAATCATTTGATAGGGAGTTTAGTTGATCTTGTTTTTGTCTAATGCTTTTACTTTGGAAAAAAGATGGTGGAAGCAGACTGATTGTATTCACGTGACTTCCCTCTTTCCGGATAATGTCAAGCCTGTTACTCTGAATTAATCATAGTCGAAGTAAAAATACATACCCTGAGGCATTATCAGCAAAGAGAGGAGGTGGGGGACATTCACACTAAAGGGATGCGCACAGACGGAGATCAAGGCTACGGGCTCCCCCGTCTTACGCCACACCTACCAACCTTGGCCCTTGCTCGGTGACGTGAGTAATTTGTAAGTTTCTCCAACACCCGACGTCACTAACACAGAGCTCTTGGGGTCTTCTGCGAATGTTGTCCATCAACCACACGGGGGCCAGGATTCCCTTCTCCTAGGCCTCTGCGCTGGTCCGTTTTGCTCAACGGGAGCCCAGAAAAAGTGACATCAGCGCAGTAGTGCCCTACTATTATCCACAACAACGTCCTCTCGGATAATGTGCTGTAAAAGAAGCATAGCCAGATCCTGCTGTGTCCTAGTCTGGTTTCTGCACTTGGGAGTAGCTGGGAGGGGAAACGGCAACTTGCTTTTTGTGAACAGTGGTGTATTTGAAAGGAAAAGGAAATATAGTGGTGTAGCCGCATAACAATCGTTTCTCAAAAGTTTAAGCTGTAACTGCTTTTATAAAGTAGGAACAAGTGGGCCCGTTTTGTTCTACACTAGACTAGGTAATAATTTTGAAAGGATCTTCAGTGGCCCATTAATAACAAATGGAAGAAAAATCATGGAAAATGACCAGGGTAATTCAGAAGGTATTCATAACGTGTCATTTTATGTCTACCATGTATGATTGCCTTAATAAATAAAGAACTCAAACATAAAAACACGGACACAGCTTCTTTCGGTTCTGGCATAAGCATAAGTCCGGGCTATAAAAAAAAAAAATAATATATATATATATATATATATATATATATATATATATATATATATATATATATATGTACAAATGCATGACGTGTGTTTCTTTATTATGGGCCCTTTTGTCTTGCTGAAGAAGGTAATCATTTTCCAATGACTTTGTTGACTCATAAAAAAAGTAAATTAAGATTGGAACAACAGCCTCTAAAGTAGTTGAGATTGTTGAAATAATGTTTTGGCTTCGTTTTAGAGAATAAAGCTTGTGTATTTCTAGTGTTGTCCAGGTGAACTGTGATAGGTTTGCAAGATGAGATATTAAAACACAATTTCCCTTTTGATATTTTTTTTACAAGAATTGTATTTTTGTCTAGGTTAGAGCGGTCAATGAATATGAAAAGATTTTCAGTCATATTTAAATTAAATTAAACTAAATTGGACGAAAAAGTGGAACACATTTTAAATAATGTGTAGCCTATTTAAGAAAATTATAAATTGTGTTTATTTTTTACTTCTTTCCATTTCTGTCAAAAACGTTCCTATATTGCTTTATATGTATATCTCCAAAAATGTTTGATTTTTAAAATGTTGCTGTACATTTTTACCTTGCATTGCACAAAATTTAAGTACTTATCCATAAAAATAATAATTTATAATAAATCGTTACCGTGTTTATCTTCTATTTTGAAGTAAATATAGGAGTATCCCAGTTCCTTATTCCTCCGCAGATACTAATCAAAGGCTTATAGGCTATTCAATGGTTTTACACTACAGCGTCTCAGCACCTAACCTGTTCTATTGGGCTATAAAACAGCTCCTCGCTGTAAAACGAGCTCTTGCTCTTTCAACAACAGCTCCCTTTCTCAAATCCAATCGCGGGGTGCCGTTTATTGTTGGCACCAAAACACGTCTTATTAAAATAAATAAAAGATTTTTACATTTGAAATGGCTGCGTGTGCATATGTGCGTGTTTTTCTTGTTCTAGTGTTGGCTGTTAAGTCTGTAACACTGCTCTACTTTTGTTGTTGGTGTTTAATTAAGCTCTTACATGATTCTGGAACCATAAATTTGCAGTTGCGCATGGGTTGGACACCAGCATGAAAGGCAAAAGAAAGTGCAGTCTCCCACACATCCAACTGGAAAGATATTTCAAAGTGGCTGCCAGGAAGTAAATTGATTGTGTCGCCTCGTTGCAGCTCCTGGTTGGTGGGTCTGCAGAAAGGAAAACCCACGCAGCATTCAACACTCTTACCTGTTCGGATTATGATAACAATCTCCAGGTTTGCAATCAAAGGGACGATAATTTGGTTCAGAAAAGTGTAAAGAACAGGACAAAATACGAGCATAGCCAACACCCTTTCTCTCGTTTGGTGTGTACGTGTGTGACGATTTCTGCGTTTGTGTGTGTCTGTTCTAGGGATTTCTTGAAGGCTTAAAGGCGCATGTGCAGACATGCACATGCTAAACTTGGGCATCACCGTTTCGTTTCAGATTGCTTAGTTCTGCTGAAAAGAGCTTTTACTTCAAAAAAAACAAAAAACAAAACTAATTGGAACAAAATGTGTTTTGGTGAAACAGCAGCGACTCGTTTCCATGTAAGCACTTGGCCTGGATTAACTATCAGCATGTTGTAGTGGAAGCAAATTTAGACATGGCCAATGACACCATCTTCCCTTCCTGAATAGGCTTTTTGTGTTCATATAAACTTGAATAGCCCTCGTTTCTTCAGTGCATACAGTGACAGTGTTTCAGATTCACTGTGACTCTATGAGACACAACTCAGTGTTATATGGTTACCTCTACGTGTTGCAGTCTTATTGTTTATGTCTTGCGGGACGATAAGGTGATCCTTATAGAAGATGTGTGGTCTAAATAATAAAATGTTCAAGTATTGTGTAGTTCTATACACTATCATTAAAAAAACAGTTTTCACGACACTCTATGCCTATATCTGTCCTCTGCTATGATGAATGCACAAATTCTTTCTTGCAGGGTGTGTGAAATTCCATCATGGATCCTTTAGCCGTATCACTTACATGTCTTAAAATATCTTAACTTAAATTTTAAGCAGGCCTGTGATTTTTCTATAGGTGTAAAATACGATTTTATGCTCATTTTTTTGTGCTAAGCAGGTGGTGGTATGTGTCATGCCATAAAATAACCACCCTGTGTGATTATTAATCTGTTCCTATATAAGGCTGATGTGTGTAATTAAACAATGAGGAGTTTATCAGTGTATCTGTTCCTTCTTTCAACATTTCGTTTCTGAACTGTTTTTTTCTCTCTCTGAATAATTTCTCCAGAAACATTTTACTTAATGAGAATCCAGCATGGCGAAAACTAAGAAGCCATTATTTTTATTTTTTCATCCTGCAAGGCCGATGCTTCACATTGTGTTCATGATTGTGGGGGAATGCAGACCACAAAGACATACTTAACTTATTTGGACAATAATTTTGTGTTAAAATGGTCCTGTATACATTTTCATGTTCAGATCAGGCTGGCGACGCGTTTCAGTAGAGCAGAATATGTTGCCCTTGTCTTTGAAGGTGATTCTGAACTGTGCACCTACACTAATACACTCAGAGACACAGGAACAAAACAACACAAGACGAGCATCGTCACCAAAGCAGCAGTAAATAAGCAAGATTAATTGAAACATTTATGCTTTAAATTCACATCTATTTCCGTTTTACGTAATGGTTCTTTGTTTGTATCCATTTCTGTGTCTGCGCAGACTCAGCACAAGCAAGCCAAGCAGTTCTCCAGACCCCCTTGATGCCTAAACGAATCCAGCACGTGGCTGTACTCTTCGGGATTTTTCTCGTGTAAAACAGAATAATTACATTTTAACGATTTAGAATCAAACTATAGCGTTGAAGAAAAATAATAAATAAAATGAGTAGGCTACTATTCTTTGCAATTATTTAAAAAACTTTAAAAACTCTGAATCTTTCTTTATAATTAAAGTGTTTGCGTTATTTCTCTTAGTCGTATATGTATGGCAAGTATGTTTTGAGGCTCACTAATTGCAACAGTAAATATAAAAAAAAGACTTCATACCACTGTCACTCTAAACCAAGTGAACTGCTCATTTTAATTACAAGCTTATGGAAAAAAAAATACATATTCTATCACTCACTTACACATAATAAGCAAAGCCCGGCTTCTCATATTAACCTACTAATATCACAACGGCCACTTTACACGCCCAGAACGAAACATAAAATTGGTGTTGTTCTACGTTACTTTTGTATTCACGATGCCACAATGAGCATTTCAACACACATTTTAACTGAATAATTTTTTATGCAGAATAAATTATGGAAAAATTTACTTTACGCACAAACACTTCTGTCAAATCATTTGATTTCAAATCGACAACACACTGAAATCATAACCAAGACATCAATTTGTAATGTAATACAGTCTGCTAAAATAATTTCTAATTTGGTTTGATGGAAGATGCTTCCTGGGAAAAACAAATATAAGAAAAAAAAAAGCAATGTCCACAACATAAATTTATATTTCACTTTGATTTACACCAAACACTTATAGGTCGTTGTTCAGAACAAATTTCAACTTAACCTAAAGCAGAAACCCCCCACGAAAATGTAAATATCAATATGCTGATGCATGACTTTTTTAGTTGGGAATCTTACATACGATTAAAATAAATATAATGATATGCTAAACATTTGGGCGAATTGTGATCCACATCTGCCAAATCAAACATTCACATTATAGATTGCAGATTTGTTTACATTACTTGTATTTTTATTGCAACATTATATTTAAGTAGAAATTCAACACTAATTTGCACCTTGTTAAATATATGGGAATAATAAAGAAAACTGAAAGGGACAAAACGAACTGAACAAAAAAACTCTCAAATCCATCTCACCTCCACATCACTGCCGTCAAGGTTTTATTAAATCACGCCACGAATTAATAAAACTTCCTTTGACCACCTTAAGCTCTGCAGACTTAAATGTTTACAAACCAAACAGTGAGTGTCTAAGAAATCTCTGCCGCAGTCTTTCCTTTGTTCTTCCTGCTGAGGGCCTTTTGGTCTATGCAGCAAAACTGTCACTAGGTGGCGCTCGTGCTCCATCAAAAGCCTCCAGCTTTCCCAACTTGACCGCGCTGACGTCACTCCAGTCTGGAGCATCAAGGCCACTTCCACATTGCTATTGGTCTGAAGCTCACATGACATGTCTCCGAGCATCCATAATTGTGTTACAGATATTTTTTGCACCCCCCTCCAAAAGATGTCAGCATCCTACTGTCCTTGTCCTGGAACCCCGCAGCTCAGAGCAGCGGGAAACACCAAGTGATCACCCCTCAAGAGTTGTCACATGCAAATATGACATGTCCGAATAACATATCGCCCGGTAACTTCTTGATGGATTCCTTAATGGGAGGATCATCTTCCTACAGATCTGAGGGCTATTCCAGCAACCCGGGAATGTACATCCATTCAGCTGCAGAGTACGGATACTCAGTGATGAGGAACATTGGGAAGGTTGGATCATCTCCACTCTCCAAAAGAGACGAGGTTCCTCCGGGTAGCATCTCGCTTGGCGGCTTCCAGGATGCTCCCTACCTGTCAGCGCAGCTGGCCACATGGACCACAGACTCCAAAAGCAGCAGGGACCAGCAACCTGTTGCCCCCCCTTGTTTACAACCCTGCCCGTTTCCAGCGGGCAGCGTCAAAGAGGAGGCGTTTTGTTGTCTCTATCAAGATGACAGCAATAAGGGGAAACAGACAGCAGAGTCGGCCACTTACATCCGGCTCGGAGACAATAGCTGCCGGCGATCTGAGCAGACTGCAGCCTCGTCCAGCGGCGGCTATTTCCAGGTGTACGGCGGAGAGAGGCCACAGCAGAACGAGCAGCAGCAGCTGCCCTCCGGCTTTACTCTCACCCACTTGGCGTCATCTGTTGAAACAACAGCAGAATCGACAGTGAGCTGCCGCAAAACCGCGCAGGAGGTAGCCAGAGAGGCTCCTAAAACAGATGGGGGTGAGAGCAGGAAGGAAGACAAGGCCAAGACTGACAGCTGCTCAGATAACTCGGACGGGGAAATAAAAGGTAGACTCCCCCTCCCTGACACACGTGCATAACAATCCACACATAACCTAACGGGTGTGAAAATAGAAATCGAATGTTCACATGTTCACTAAAACGGTTCCAAACGCACATGGATAGGCGTCGTGGAGGTGCATGTTGTCTTTCTGTACGCTGCAACTTGGTCCTGCAGGGTTTACGGTGCCACTGGTATTTAACACTTTTCTACTAATGGGAGCTTGTGAGATGGGCAGTTATCATCGAAATAAACACACTCCCTCTCTCACACGCACGCACACAAGCACAAACGCACAAACACCGTCGTGAACAACCATACAAAACACAAAGCTAGATAATCCCGCTGTCTTTGCTTGTCTGGCATAGTTAGAAGTCATCCTTTAGAATAGCGACATTTGCTTTATAATCGTCATCGTGTTTGCAATATTATTTCCCCACAAAGCTCCACGTTATTAGAACATATTTCTTATGCTTGCAAGAATTATGTATGAATTATGCAGAAGCGATTACGTTTTCCTGCATGAGGGTTGCGGCTATTCACGAAGACAGGTCTTACTTTCTAAAACTAAACTGTTTAAACTTAATTAGAATAATTTAATATGCTGATGTTTTTGTTTTGGCTAATGATTGTTTAATACTAAGGCAAGAGGGCAAACAGTGCGTCCTAGTTTTTATGCTATATATATTTTAGGGTTTGACTAATTCACATGTACAGCAATTCTGACAAATTCGAAAAAAAATTCCTTGTGATATTCGATAACTATTTAAAGGGCCCTGAGCTTCAGGTAATGCTACTTTACTTTACTTTACTTTACTTTACTTTACTTTACTTTACTTTACTTTACTTTACTTTACTTTACTTTACTTTACTTTACTTTACTTTACTTTACTTTACTTTACTAGTTTTCATGCTGTTGTTTTTGTTTGTGATTGTATTTGTGATTGTATTTGTGTGTGTGTGAGAGGGAGAGAGATAAAGAGAGGGAGAGAGAGAGATAACGAGAGGGAGAGAGAGAGAGTAAGTGTGTGTGTTTGTGTTTTATACTCCCATACTAAATTAAATGTTTTGGAAATTATTAAATGTGGGCCACACGCTGAGAATTCACATTAGACTAATCACTGCTGCCACTCGCCTGGGTGCGTTTGTGGATAGCAGGGGCATTACTGCCCTGACTCTGTGAAGTTAATCAAGAAAGTCATTCATCGTGCAGCATTTATTTATTTATTTATTTATTTATTTATTTATTTATTTATTTATTTATTTATTTATTTATTTATTTATTTATTTATTTATTTATTTATTTATTTATTTATTTTCATTTCTCTTTAAATGTTTTAATATTTGTTTTCCTTTATACATTTGTCTTTCCCCCCAAAAAATGTCGTCCTATCCAACAGATAACTTCCTTTGTTTTGAGTTTAACCTCTTCAAAAAAAAAATTTGGCTCTTGAGTACAAAGGGTAATAAAATTTTATGGGAGTCTGAGGTGCAACAAAGACAATAGTAGTTGCTTCTTGGGGTGATTTGATTTGATCTAATTACAGTTGTACATCACGCAAAAAGCAATTTGTAGCCAGTAATCTGGTTGGGTCGTAGGCAAAACGTGCGCTGTTCCTCATTTGTTAAAGTGGGAAGGGAAGCGTCCACATTCAGGTAAAGTTGCTTTGGCTGCTCATTTTAATGTCATTTAAGGAGTACTGGGTGTGATACAGGATAAGGGTACGTACTGGTTGCACAGGCTCTCTTCCCAGTTATGACTGTCATGATGCATCCCTGGCTTATATTTCTTTATTCTTTTATTTAATTACTGCTTTCCTTCTTTCACTTTTGTTTTTGTCCCATTCCGATAGATGATTTATCCGTGGAAAAGACAACCGGAAGCTGGTTAAAAGCCAAAAGTGGAAGGAAGAAGCGGTGTCCCTACACAAAGCACCAGACGCTGGAGCTGGAGAAGGAGTTCTTGTTCAACATGTATTTGTCTCGGGAGCGCCGCCTGGAGATCAGCCGCAGTATCAACCTGACCGACAGACAGGTCAAGATCTGGTTCCAAAACAGACGCATGAAGCTCAAGAAGCTCAACAGGGAGAGCCGAGAAAGGGAGCAGAGTGCAGTTTACAACTATTCCTGAACACACCTTTAGCTACACGCACACACGCAAACACGCACGCACGCACACACACGCACACACACATATCCGAACGACATGGGACAGTTATAAATAAACATGCATGCGTCATTTTTTAATGCGTTACCAGTTTTCTGTTTATGTGCACATAGATGCATTTTTAGAGTGCCTTCTAATGTGAATAGAGAAGTTGCAACTTGCAGATAAATGTAAAAGATTGAGGTGCAATTGTTCTTGTGAAGCTGACTATTGAGGCAACCTCAGTCAGATTATAAATATACGGTGACACCTTCTCACTGCTGAACTGTTCTTAATGTTTTGTCCATTGTGTGGTGCTGCTTATTCGTTTTGGTGTCTGTGGCATTTTCGTGCTGTCCAACGTGCATGCACAAGGTGACATTAAGCTCTGTCATGCTAAACGATTCCAAAATAATAAAAAAGGAGGAGAAAATTGAGAAGTACCACCAACTTTGTCCTTCCCCTGGCACACTGGGTTTGAAAATGTGAGGGAGGGGAAGACGCTGCAGATGGGAAGAAGGAGATCATGGCAGTTTTAATAGAATTGAGAGACCATAACGTTGATTTAAATATTATCCAGGTGACCACAGTAAGTCAAGGTCATAAAATTCTAATGTCAGGTTCTCCCTGGAAAGCGTTGGGGGTGGATTTTATGATCTGCAAATATAATGTGCCGCAGCAGTAAAAGATGCGTTTAAAGGTGTGTGTGTATGTGTGCGGAGGAGGACTAATCCACACGGCCGAGAGCCCCGTGCAAAGTGCAGCAAGTCAGCCGGGGTGCTGCTTCGGCTGCAGGGAGCAGCAGGAACCACCGCCGCCTCCACTGCTGGCGGGGAGGGGGAAATTATTGAGCTTCGCAAAAGAAACATGGAGGATAAAGGGACAAGGAAAAGGCTACGGCTGCAGAAATAATAAGCAACGGGACAATAGGAGCCCACCTGCGTGGATGCGAGGAGGCAACGAAAGGTAGGATGGATGATTTTGTTTCCTGATTTGGAGGCTGTGCCACAGCTGTCAGCGGGGCTTGCCTGACAGCTCGTGTGGCACGCACTGTGAATGTCTGATCATGTCACTGTTGTTTATATGAAGTTGTTTAGATAATCTAATAAGCATGCTGAGAGGTTGCTATTCTCACTTTCGTGTTTAAATCACAAAACTGGCTGCTAGTTACTTTAGCATTATGACTGCTGAAACCTGAATGTGGCTGTTCTTTTGGGCAACTCTGCTCACCTGTGATGCTGCGGGCTGGTTTTTAATGTTGGAAAATGTTGGAAAACTGTTTGTTTTTTGTCTAAGCGATATACGACCGATTCAAGAAGTAAACAAACAATGTATACAATATCGTGTCTGTTGAGTTAATACTTGCCCTTTTTTCCTCTTTGTGCTGGTTATTGCTCATCCTCTTGTTGCCTTTTGCAATGATATCTCCTTTCAATGGATATTTGCGCGAAGCTGAAGCGTGGTTTAGGTAGTTTCATGTTGTTGGGGTTGGCTTCCTGACTCGGCAACAAGAAACTGCCTTGATTACGTCAGTTCGTCTTCATCAAGGGCACAATTTCCGCTGAATTGCCCCCCTATAGGCACCTCCAGGTTCTCCCCCCGCAAATGGCATTGTAAATGAACTGGGGCAGCTATACCTTGGACAGAGAAGTTTTGTTTCTTTGCTGTTAGTTTGTGGCAGGGCTGTAAAAAGCTTCTGGGACTCACACAAGGAGAATAGGCTGTAAACAAGCAGGGGTAAACTTTTAGATTGTGTTGTGTTGCATCTGTCGACTCAAGGGTTTGTATGTGTGTGTATGCTGTCGCTTCATGATGAAACAAACGCATTGATATTATACCAAGAAATTTCACTTTTATGAGTCAGCTTACAGATGCTTTTTAGGGTTTTTGGTTGAAGAAATTGAAGCGCGTGGCTGTTTCGATTTTCTCCTAAATTATTCTAAAGGTTTGTTTGCAAAATTGCTTGCAATTATCATTCAGAAGAGGTAAGATGATAAATAAAGTAGATTCTATCATAACGTATTGCAGAAGACAAATAATTACACAAAAACGGAAGACAAACAAATGTTCCGCTTGGAGTTACATATTGTTACTTTAACTGACTGTTCTTTCCCTTTGTTTATCTTTGATGTCACCCTTGGTTTTTGATTATCTAATGAAAAAAAACCAGTTCAACACTTAGGTGAATTTTTTATATATTACGGCAAGTTTTACAAAAAAATATTTTTATTATAGACTGCAAGATTTTTTTTCTTTATATTATTAATATTATTTTGTGCAAGTAAATAACTTGTTCTCAATGGCCTTGTGTATACCAAAACCTGTTAACATATTTCGTCCAAGAGCGCAAACCATTTTGTCATTATTGAAGGTTTATCACAACAACAAAAAACAACTAAACGTACAAAGATCCAAAAGATGACAGGAGGATAGAAGACTTTTCTCTTTTGGCACAGTCAAAATCTTTTCTGCGAACCAGTCTCGTCAGTGATTGTTCCGGTTTTTCACTTTCTTAGCCCCCTCCTTTTTTGGCTATAGCCACTTGGAAGAGACAGTCTGGAATCCAAAGTCATTTTCATTTAGCTCAGTGAATGAGCGTCTCTCTGGGAATGAAAGACTTTGGAAAGACTTTACAGCAACTGGAAACAACTCCAGAGAGCAACACAGATTCAACCTAAAACCGTGCATCCACTCTGCAAGTGTTGCGCTTTTCAAAACAGAGGCCGTTAGTAAGGCGCATCCTTATATATATATATATATATATATATATATATATATTTAGCCTTACAGATTTTTATCTTACATTTAAACGTATTGCCATGTTTAATCTCACATTTTGTCTCACGCCTGTAATTTAAAGCCGTATAATGAAAGAGAAGCGGAGTCTGCATGTTACTTTTAGTCAGTGTTACAATTTTCTTTACTTAGACTTGATCTTTTCCAAAACTAAACTTGCAATGTTTATATTTTTTGGGTTTATAACAATACAAGCTATTGGAACTTATTTTCTTTCAAGATGAAAGGAGATGTGATATCTTCACAGGAGTTATCAACAGAGATCTTATTTGAAATTAAGGACATCATGGTTATTGTCAGCATGGGCAAAATTATTTTTTATATATACCAATTAGAACAGAATATCGCGGCTGGACACTTATGGGTCGCGGGCCTAATCGTCAGTAAATTTTTATTAGAAAGCTACAGTTATTTCAGCGTAACATAAACCGTTTGAAGGTGGATTATCTGACACTAGAAAATTGTATCTCGGATAGAGAACTCTTAAATCCAGTTACTGAAGTAGTCCAGAGGATCAGTAGGCTGTTTCAGGTCATAACACTGAGTCTCAGCGGCGCTATCTGCTCAGCACATGGGAGTTTTATAAAGAACTCGTGGTATTCCCTTTGAGTGGGCCCATGTGCAGATCTGCAGCGCACACAGTCTGGTCCAAATATGGCACTGGGAGAACTGACCGTGTGTTTTGAGAGAGATGGAGAAGGTGCACGGGAAAAACGTGTTTGATCTGAATCTTCTTTTGCACTTACACTCTACTGATTCGGCTTTATTATATTTAATCATGGAATAACGCAGGACTATGCAGCAATATTAAGTTAGGCAGATTTTAGTTGTGACCTTTTTGCAGAGGTTTTACAAGTACTAATTTTTTGTTAGATTGCTTTTTGCTTACGAGCGAGTGCGCTTCTAATAAAAGAAACAATCTGTATAATATGTCCATTAGATGATGCTCTTGGTAATCGCACAAACTGGTATACGGCAGTTAGGTGCCATTTTATATTATAATGTGATCTTAATCAGACAGTCCAGCTTTGTATGCTAAATAAAATATGCATTTATATTTAGCCAATATGTAGATTGTTTGGCAGGTTTAAGAAAAAAGAGGAAAAAATAAACCTTTACTGTATCCTAAGCACTGGTTCTGACTGTACTGTGATTAGGGTGGAGACAGGTATAGCTGCCATGAATTGTATCTTTAGAGTTAATGCAATCTGCTAGGTTTCCTTTGATAAACTTTTAAACTGATTGAAATGTATGTATGATTGCATTAAAACGACTTGTGAAGTGCCTTGGGATTACATGTTGGGATATTACATGTTGTGAATTGGCGCTATATAAATAAACTGAATTGAATTGAATTTTTAGCGGACTGCGGCAACACCCCATACTCCTGTATCAATCCAGTGGTTTTGAGTTTGGTTTCAGCTCCCACTTTGAATTTAGCTGTAGATGGCTGTGTGATGAACGTTGCCAAACAAACACGCATCATCTGTAGGCAAGACATGATTCATATACCCTTAGTGCTATGCTGCTTTCTAATATTTGATGACGTAATGTGAAGCTCTAGCTTACATGTGTGACTCTATGGCAGATTTGAAATGTAGCACAATGAAAGCACAAACTATTGCTAGAGCAAACCGTGATCAGAAATAAAACTACTCGACAGCAGCTAAAGCTGCAGTTTTATCTTCATTTTGACCCATTTTGCTTCACTGTGAGGCGCGATTTATTGATTTCTAATCTTTTATTGATTTCTTATTTTTCATGCAGGCTTATCATTGAAAAAAACAAAAACCTGCTTCTCCTGTGCGTGCACAACATATGGTTTTCCATATTTGTACCAGACTTTTAAAATGTAAAAACAAAGAATATTTATCTTCAAGATTATTATTCAACATGCTCTTTGCAGCTGTCAACAAAATACAAAAAAGCAACGACACATGTACAGGATATTTAACATATTTTTTATTACAGAATATGAATATGGTCAAATAAGTGGGATACATACTGTGAAAAATATTGTTTTATTATGCATTGGAGGGTAAACACACGTAGACACACATACTAGCACGTATTTGCTCACACACATGTACACGCAGAGTATACACAGAGTGAACGCAGACCCACAGGCACACTTCCAAAACAAAATTAGTGGTCTCTTTGGAGTATAATACACATCAATACAGGATACATAGTGCGTTTATGTGACTGCATACTGCAGTAATAAACGAGCTGTGGGTCTGATTCATTTATGTTTTCATATCAAATGAGTAAACAGGCGTTAGCATCCATCATAGAGAAAACTTATTTAAAAAGCCGATTTATAAGATGGCATATATGATCTGTTTATTTTTGTCGATCTGTGCCATCACACCATGACACTGTTTGGCGCTAACCGGGTTAAGGTCTGAGGTCTGGCCTTTTAAATTTCATGGTTGAATCTGAACTCAACAATTATGAGAAACCAGATACCATCTCAATGTTTTTTTTTTTTTGGAAAGAAAAACCAAACACCAAACATTAAGTCTCAATTTCAAATGGTTTGAGTGTATTGTTAAAAGTAGGGTTATTAGGAAAGAATCTGCTGGACCTTGAATGGTATTAGTTTAGTGATAGTAATAGATCCGCAATTTTATCTCCCAACACTTGCTTACTATTTGTTTTCCTGCAAATACATTGTTCAGACATGCAATGCTATTTGAAGATAACGTTTTGAAATGTATGTAATTCGCCACTGAAACAATCCAAGATATTTCTGGTACACTAATGCGCTCTTTGATACCTTTCATTTATTGTTCATATGTAGCCCCCTTTAGCCCTACTGATCCTCATTATTAATCTGCGAATTTGCCGTGGATGGACTCTTCTTTATTTCTATTCAGCTTGTGTTGTTACACCAAGCCCACACTAAATGGAGGAAAATAAAATTTTGTACAAACGTTGCACTCAAAAATAATAAAAAACCTGCGCTAATTCTATCATAAAACAAAATATTTAAAACAACACACACACACACACACACACACACACACACACACACACACACACACACACACACACACATTATATATATATATATATATATATATATATATATATATATATATATATATATATATATATATATATATATATATATATATATATATATATATATATATATATATAATATGTGTGCAGCAATTGGAAACCAGTAATGACACATCTGCTTTATCCACCTGGTTGTGTCTTATTTATACTCTTTTTTTTCTGCTTTTGTATTTTTGTGTTGTTTGTTGAGTTGGTGCATCGGTGCTTCTTAGTTTTCAGACGAGCAACACCATAAGTTTTTTGTGAAGTACAAGCCTAAAAAACTAACATGCCCGTTTGATTAAAGCATTCGTGGAATTATCGCCCCTTAAGTAAACCCCGTTATTTCATTATTTTTGCACTCTCTCTTTGCTGTTCTCGGCCTGTTCAATATCATATATTTTTTTTCCTCTTTTTGCAGAGGCACACACTGGTGGCTGCTTTTATTTTTAGCAGGGATCTCCGATGCACTCCTTATTAACGACACGTTTATGAACAATCAAATGGTCCTCGTTAAAATTTATTGATGGGTATAAAAACCTCGAACGGTCACTGGCCGAATATAGTTGGCTTTTTAGTGGGCTGTGAGCCTGTCAGCTTTTGGGGATCTCCCCCTCGGTTGTTTCTCAACAAACTCCATTTAGGGAATGTTTGGTCTGTAGGTCCTCGTTAAAAGTCGTGCAAAACTGCATCCCTTATTTTGATTCTCCGTTTTTACTGTCCACTTCTCCTTGCTGCAGTGGTGGCTGCTGTTTGAAGGCATTTCTCATTATATATCCCTGACAACAATAACCAGCATTCTACGAGAGGTTATAAACTCTTCACTTTATCAAATGCTGGTTTGCCGAGGATAAAACGTGCCAAGGATTCAATAAACGCTTTAATGCTGTAACTGTATCTATTGAAGTAGCATGAAGCCCTGACAAAGATTAATTACACCATCAAATAGTTCCTTGCTTTAACACGCAATGTGCGCAAGTCTGTGCTTCGACTGGATAAAGATCTAACAGCAGCACTACACATGAATGTTTTTCTCATAAAAAAGAAACTTAATGTTAAATGTTACCTCCATGAGTCCAGGAAAGGAGTGAAAGGGGACTTTGTTTAATCCCATTTAGGTGCATTGGTATCCCTGGATAAGTGGCGCATTGATCCACTGTACAATTTTTGTGGGGGTAAATATAATCACGTGTTGGCGGGTCAGCCAATAGGAGTCAGGGAAGCTTTGTGAAATAATTACCTGCCTTGATTGTTCTATGGCTAGATAAAAAAGTACACATACACTCCATATAATAAACGGATGCATGTAAAAGAGTCGGGGAGGCTTCGACATGTCGACCACGGGTCCCATAAGTAATTATTATGTGGACTCCTTGATCAACCATGAGAACGAGGATGTCCTTGCTGCGACTCGATTCTCTGCTCCCGGTTCGCACCCAGCTGGCCCCCGTCCGACGTCCCTAGTCCCGGAGTGCGCCGACTATCCTTCCTGCAGCTTCGCACCAAAACCGTCCGTCTTCTCCACGTCCTGGGCCCCCGGACACTCCCAGTCATCGGTTGTCTACCATCCGTACAGTCACCAGCCCCACTTAGGCACAGACTCGAGGTATATGCGTTCATGGTTGGAGCCGATCTCTGGCGCAGTGCCTTTTCACGGCTACCCGGGGAACGGCAGGCATTACGGACTGAAGCCCGACGCCTTTCAGGAGCACAGAGCCGGGGAGTGCCTCAGCTCTGGCGGACGGACCTACACGGATTATCTGTACTGCTCATCCACTGACATGAGAGACAAGACGCCGCAGAACGTCCCCTCTCCCGAGTCGGAGCTTCTTACGCCTGGGAAGCATAAGGAGGAGAAGCCGGAACTAGATCCTAGTAAGTCAACCCTTCTTTTACAGCCTCAAGGATTCTTGTTTTGGACTGATATGCTGGGAAGTGAAATTATAAGGAGCTTCTTCCTTTTCCATTCGGCTCAGATGTGAAACGCCTGTGCTGTATAGGGGGAAGCTTCAGGAACTATAAAAGACAAACGCTACTAGGCTAATATTGGGGGGCTATAAAAGCAGACGGGGTTGTAAACATGGACTCAAAGCTGCAGGATAAAGACGTTGAATTTGGATGGATGCTGTTGGATTTTGGACGTTTTCATTTAAAAAAAGAAACCCTGGATCTGATTCAGACATGACTTTATTCATCAGCAAACTGCACATGATTCATTTTTATGATTATATTTTGACCCCAGTGTCAGAAAAGTCGGCATACAAGCCAACTTTTAGTACTGTACAGCAAATCCACTTTCGCACCTATTTATTACTTATCGTTCTTCTCAGTTAAGACCAGATTATGCGTTTACAGACGCAAATGTATAATTTACTTTGCTTTATTCTGTCCAAAATTTATCCACAAGCAGTTTGAGGAATGTAGGGGAGAACTCGAGGACTTTCACCACGGACCTGTAAAGGCTTGAACCACGGGCCATTTTATGAGCCAATAAAGTGAAAAACGCGCACTGAGTATTTTACGACGGTGTTACTCACAAGTTAAGAGAACAAGAAAGCAAATCAGTGCAGGTTTGTTTGGTGTTGGGCTTTTTTAAAAACTATTTAATGTTAATTTAGCTTGAATATAAGATGTTATTTAAGGTTGGTTGTAGTTATTTACGCACTTTCTGATAAGGCTGTTTTGGAGTTCCCTTCTTATTACTATCATTTTTTTTATTTGCAGATAACCCTGTGGCCAATTGGATACATGCCCGCTCCACAAGGAAGAAGCGGTGTCCTTACTCAAAGTACCAGACTCTGGAACTGGAAAAGGAGTTCTTGTTCAATATGTACCTCACCAGAGACCGCAGATACGAGGTCGCAAGGGTACTGAATCTGACCGAGAGGCAGGTCAAAATCTGGTTTCAAAACCGGCGAATGAAGATGAAGAAAATGAACAAGGACAAGAGCGACAGCAAGGAACAATAATAAGGACTGCAGTGGGAAACATAAATGAATAAATTGATAAAATAAAAAAATAAAAACATGGACAGCACAGATTTATCAAAACACCTCCTCCGCCTCCTTCATCATAATTGTCAGTTTGTTAGATTTTTTAAAATAGTATCATTAACCTCAGACTGTTTGACGCTGATTATTATTTAGTGCACAATTAAACGTTTAGCAAAAAAAAAAAGAAACTTTTTTGGAGAAGAAATTTTGCTTTCAGGTTTATATTTCTTTTTAAGAAAAACATAAAAAAGCAACGTTTGGATACGGCACAAATTGTCCGCAGAAATGGATTACTTGAATTCTTTTGAATTTCACAAGAAAAAACTATAATTTATGATGTGAATGTTTTTTTTTCCTCCATGTTTATTTCATTTGTATTCGCTCTGGTGCAGGTGTAGAAGATTTTGTACAGAATCAGAAGCATCTGCGAGCGCATCGTCTGTGTTGTATTTTGTGATAGCTGTCGCTGTAAATGTGCATCAGTTTTTTTCTTTAACTGTTTTGACCGTATAGCTGGCGAGTTTTAATGAAAGAGTGTAGATACATAGAGCTCTGCAAATATAAGCATGATCACATAAATACTTGTTTTTGTGTTCATTTGGATGTGATGCCAGCGGAATTTGACAACACGGGAGGTTGAGCTGTAATACCGCAACACATAATGAGGAAACTAATTTTCTTTATTTAAATCAGCAGGCATGTGTGAGGCACTGGCGTTTTGCGAAGGCCCTAATTAGACAAGGGTGAGCTCTATAAGTCAAAATGAAGGTAAACTGAATGTATTTTCAGTTGTTCTAACATGCGCCTTTTGTACACCTATCAAGATTGACACAGGTCACATTCACAGCTGAACATTTTAGAATATCAAATGTAAAAATGTTAACTTGAAAACACACCTCAGAGCAAAAATAGTGAAACTTATTTTAACAATATCACCGCAATTAAAAAGGACTTTTGCAATAATAAATGAGTATTTCTGTATCCTAAGACTTCAACTAAAATTATATATTTTTAATCTTGCGTTTGGTACTGCACACATGCACGCGCGCACACACACACACCCACACACCCACACACAGGTTTCCAACTGTATACATGTCTACCGATGGTTCAAAGCGTGCAGAGAGAGAGAAAGAGAGACAATCTGCTGACAGAATTTGAACGGGTAAACTTTAAGTGAGAGACAATTTCCCTTGTCTCACATTTGTTTCCTGGGATAGGCCTAAATTGCCTTTTTGTGGTGGCAAACAATGCAGACAGGATGCTGTGATTTCAAAGCCCGATCCCAGCGCATTTCCGCTCAGCTCGGCTTAGCCCGGACAAAAATGCCAGTTTTACAGCCCCTGTTGGAGCTCGGGCTGTTTGTCTCAAATACAGACGAACAAAGCAAACTCGACTCG
Organism: Valencia hispanica; assembly: GCA_963556495.2. Classification (NCBI taxonomy): domain Eukaryota; kingdom Metazoa; phylum Chordata; class Actinopteri; order Cyprinodontiformes; family Valenciidae; genus Valencia; species Valencia hispanica. Next base: position 29,258,722 of record OY747709.1, read on the forward strand.
CTGGCTAGACGTCTGGGCTAAATTACTTTATGGTTTTAATGGAAGGTGGTGCTGCTGGACTCGTTCAAAGCACTGTTCATGGGGATACTTTTCCCCCCCTTACCATGATAGGCCAGTCGCCCCTGCACTTCATCACAAGAGTGGTCGATTAGTCTACAATTGGATGGAGAGAGGTCAATGATTATAATGCACAAGTATGAGAGCTGCACTGCAGATATCTCATAAAAATATATTGTTAGTAGCCTAACCATAACAGAAAGCAGCACAGGATCGGTTTAAAATGTAAGAAAAAGAACATAGAAAGCTTTTTGTTGGTGACGGATTTGGTCAACTAATGTATCGAAGCAAAAGGGCAGACATCTTCCAATGTTTGGTGGAAAATGGTGAAACCATTCACAACCCCATCGCAGATGTTGCTGATTGGTTGACTCGGTTAGTTTAAACGATGGTTCCTAACACTAGATGACGCTGTTGATCAACGTTTTGACCAGGATCCCATGTCTTTTCAAGGAGGGGTCGTTTTACAAATCTGTGGCTTGGCTTCAGAGTGAAAAGTAAACCCTCCGATGACAATGTGACAGATATGTCCACGCACCACATTTGCTGTAATAGGCCACAAAGCATTCTGAGAGCGGCGCACCGGGCGTTGGACGGGGCCTCAAACTGTATCCACAAGCAGGGCATCTTACCTGGGACTCCTGTACACACACACACACACACACATATATATATATATATATATATATATATATATATATATATATATATATATATATATATATATATATATATATATATATATATATATATATACGCAAGTCTGGGCTGTGCTGGGCTTCACGCTACTGATATGGGAGGCATTAGTTGCTTCCTGTGCATTTTATGTCTAGAATCAGACATTTCTATATTTGTGTCAAATATTTATATGGCCATTTTACTTGGAACATATATACATGCCACATTGCATTTTCCATGAATGAACAAATTAGATGAAAGGTGGACAAAATTTATAATTTTACTCAATTACTAAACTAACTTAACAGCATAAGATATTTCCTGTTGTTGACCGAATGACATGTTTCTTTATTGAAAAATAACCCAAAATCAAAATAAGAGGCAGAAACAATGTTTGATAAAATAGCATATTTTATTAGCATTTTGTAGACAGCTACATCCTCATAATGTAAGTAGAGAACGTCCACCAATAATAATAATAATAATAATAATAATAATAATAATAATAATAATAATAATAATAATAATAATAATAATAATAATAATAATAATAATAATAATGATAATAATAATAATAATAATGATAATAATAATAATCTACAAAAGAGAACATGTGTAAATAATAAATTTTTTTAGATGTTGACAGAATTGCTACACTTCTGAATCACATTTGAATCCTCACTCGGCCCACTCAGATGTAATGTGTGCTCCAGCAGTCCAAAGTCTTCAGGAAGTGATTGGCAATCTGCATATTTATAGAGTGTAAAAGGTCTATAAACTCGCCCAGTGCTCCTTTCACATTTTACGATGATGTGTATAAAACATCAGTGGCTCCACTATAACGAGTGTGGCATATTTGGACTCTGGGACCATATGAAGGACTACGGAGCTTGAAACTGTGCGTGTTTTTACTGTATGCATAGCTAAACACCCCAAAGCTACAATTTTATAAAGCTTGCCTTGCGAGAGATTTACTGCTGGTTCACGTTGTTTTTACGGTGTAAGCTAGTGACTACCTAAAATGTTTATAAGTTGGGTTTGCAATTTGCTGTGTCCCGGTGTGTTACTGCGCTTGATGGGACAAGCTTGTCGGCATGGCTTTCACTGGCTATACATTGATGGGGAACAATTGGCTTTAAAATTGATTATTTTACACGCAGCACTGTCTTCAGATTGTATATTTTAATGTTGCACAGCAGTATGACCATATGATATGTTAATGCTGACGCAAAGATGATCATTAAAGGTCAACTATCATGCAAAAAGAGGAACATTTTGTCTGTTTTAAAGGGAAAGCCCTCACTTTGATAATCCTCAGCCTTTATATCCCATAAATTCTGACTCTAGTAGAAATGCATCATTTGAATCCTCTAAAATGCCTTTGGTCAACTTATAACACAGCTTTGCTGTGATAAACACAACATTGATCATGTTTACAGCCTATTAGATTGCTGGGTTATGATTAGTGAAGCTCCTCTCAAGGTGGATATACGTAGGGCCCACGTCTGACCGGTCACGGAAAGATGAAGGGGGGGGGGGGGGTACAGAGGGAGAAGAGGTGGGGCGGTTGGGTGGGAAGGTTGGAAAAAAGAAAAAGAAAGAAAAGAGCAGTGTATGTGCCGCCAGCTTTAACACATCCAAAGCGCAAGCATGAGCCGGGTTTGAGTGTGCACAAACCGGAGGGGAAGAAGAAGAAGACGCTCACGACGCAAGAAATTTGATGAGAGGAACGGCTCAGAGAGAGTGAGCTGCCGTAGATTGTCCAAAGGGGCAGCGTTTCTGTCAGTTCCGGTTTGTCTGTCTGTGTGTGCGCGCTGTGTGCGAGAGTTGGGACCCCAAACAAAAGGCTGCCATCATCCTACACGAGATATTCAGCTTGCGAGAGAGAGAGGGAGAGAGAGAGACCGAATCTGCTTGATGCTTAACCGAACATGAGCTCCTATTTTGTTAACCCTCTTTTTTCTAAATACAAAGGCAGCGAGTCACTGGAGCCAACTTACTACGATTGCAGGTTCCCACAAAGCGTCGCCCGCAGCCACACGCTGGTTTACGGACCTGGTGCCACTGCGCCGGGCTTCCAGCACCCGTCCCATCATGTTCAGGACTTTTTCCACCACGGGACCACGGGGATATCCAATCCGGGATACCAGCAGAACCCCTGCGCTCTGGCGTGCCACGGCGACGCGACGAAATTTTATGGATACGAAGCCCTTCCGAGGCAAACGCTTTATGGTGCCCAGCAAGACGCGAGTCTAGCGCAATACCCGGACTGTAAATCGTCGAGCAGCTCTAACCCCGGAGAAGGACAAGGCCACTTAAATCAAAACTCCTCTCCCAGTCTAATGTTTCCCTGGATGAGACCCCACGGTCAGAATCAAACAGTTATTGTTTTTATTATTTCTCACACTTGTTCTGTCTGTGCCTTGGTATGTGTGTTTGTGTTTATAAGAGCATGTGCGTATAAATATGTGTCGAAGTATAGGCTACTCAAGTATGTTTTTAATAGAGTAATAAAATAAGTGAGGGAACATGATGGGGCAGATACAACCTGAGCTGCAGGCAGCTGTTCCTCTGCAGCACATGTCTATACAGGGTTGCGTTCAAACCGCTGAATATTACACATCCTAGCTCATAACAACCATGCTCGTTGAAGCCCAATTATCGTTCACTTTGGCTTTTTCACAACTCTGTAGGAGAGATGATGGTACACACGTACCATTAGCATTCAGACTGACACTGTTATTCGGCGTGTTTAGCCTTCACCTCGATCATGCAGATTCCTTGTATTCATAGTCTTTAAGGGGTAATTTGACCCAAAGGCCCACTGTGGCTCAGGCTCAAACTGCTCATAATCGTGAGAGCTTTGTGGGTAATGTGATTCCAATCATCATGGGCCATTCTGGTCAGGATATCAGGCTGCAGAAACTACAGATACAAACCTCATGTAGTTATCGTGCATCAGTTGGACATCCCGTTTGTCATTTGTTGGTCAAAGTTTGAGTGTGTGAGTGAAATTTGGTTTGGCAGGTTGATATTTATCTAATTATGCATAAGACATTGCACGAATGTGTTCAAAGGGAATTAATCTAGTAAAGCAGTTGGGTGGGATGGCTACATTTATACAGTTGGGGAGTTGGTGCATGTTTGATTTTCTCTCTATATATATATATACATATATATTGTTACATAAGAGAAGACTAAAGTTTCTGCTGATCAATTCTTTAAATGCCTGTCATTGGTAGTTTGAAAACTATTGTTTGCAGTGCACATACATAATGCATCGCTATTGCTCTCTGATAGCTGCTAATTTTACCCAAATTACCCCTGAAAAGAGATTTCACCCCACAGTTTCCAAGAACACTTGAATCAACTCGATTAGTGTTGCATTTGTAGGCTTAGTTTTGATCCATCTGAATGTTTTCAGAGCATTAAGCTAACCTCTGGCTTTATTTCACCCAAGCCCCAGGCAGAAGGAACGGGAGACAAACCTACAGCCGCTACCAGACCCTCGAATTGGAGAAGGAGTTCCTCTTCAATCCTTACTTGACTCGCAAGAGAAGGATCGAGGTGTCCCACGCCCTGAGCCTCACCGAGCGCCAGGTGAAGATCTGGTTTCAGAACAGGAGGATGAAGTGGAAAAAGGAGAACAACAAAGACAAGTTTCCGGGTCAGAGAGGGGAGGCCGAAGCCGAGGCCGATGAAGAGGGCAATGAAGACGGTGAAGGGGACGAGGGAGAAGAGAAAGAAGCGGAAGAGAAAGAAGAAAGCAAGGAGTGATTTTTATGGTCCTTTTTATGGTTATATGGCTGGAAACGAGAGAAAAAAAAGGAGTGAAGTTCCATAAACAGACGAAAAGCCACAAGGAGACAGAAAGCGTCATTTTTATGACCACCCATCCCATTTTGTCAAGAAGGAACAGGAATCCCACCAATATTGCTGTCATAAATATACTAAATTCTCCTTTCTCCCCCACTCGATTTTCCCAACATTGCCATTTCAGAGAAGCGACCCAACGCGACTAGAATTTTCTTTAATATAAGGACTCTCATCCTTGCACAAAAATACAAGAGGCAAATTTAAAACGCATGCTAGTTTGAAAATGGCACCGTTTTTATTTTTGTTTTCTTCAAATTTGCAGTTTGTATCAAAAAAGTCAAGATTAGAATAAAACATTACCAATAACGCTGACTTGATGTAAATAGATGCAAGAACATTTCAGACTCGATGCTATTAAAGAAACTAGGTCTGTAACTCATTAGTTAGCGTTCAGACATCTTCGCATTGTTACATCAGGCTACAAACTACACATTTAATTTGATTTGTACAATAATTGTTTCTTTTATTTCCTCTGTTTTCACGTGAATGGCGAAGACAAAGATGAAGCCAGGATAGCTCCTCCGACATCCTTTGGTTTTCCCCGGATCACCAGGGCAACGCAACTGTTTGAAATTCATTGATGCTACCTATGTAAACCTGGGGGACATTGCAATAGAGATTTCTGAATATGGAGATTTCATATGGTTTTTAATTTTTAAAGTGTTCTATATCAACCTTATATTATTAAATTATGTGTGTAGCATTTAGCCGATATACAATAAACACTTGTTGAAGACAATTTTTGTTTTTTGTTTTTGGAGTCTTGGGAAGACGATTTAGCTCAAAGCCAAGCGAACAAATTATTACTTTTTTTTAAGATTGGACCACAGCACTACCTAAAGCTCAGAGCTCTGTCCTCGCATTGTTTCTTATGTTCCACTCATGCGTGGCATCGCTCTGATCTGATTGCAAGCTATTTTCCCCAACAACTAAAAACTGCCTATAACGCACATGGACTGCGTATGATGATACCTGCAAAAATTACAAGAATTGTAAAGTTTTAGAAAGGGAACTTTTTTTTTACATTTCTGGTGATATAGAGTAGTTGTTTTTCTTTGCACTGAATATAATCTTTATGTACGTCTTGTTCTATATTGATGTTAACATAACAATATGCTCGTTTTCTTGTTGTTTCTCCTGTGAAAGATGGAATTGTGTGTTCCCTCCTCCCCCACGCCATTGTTGATGTAAAATCACAAATAAACAAGATGGCTCACATTCATTTCTGATTTTCATGTTTTTTTTTTATTCTTAATGATACAGCACGTTATTATTGTACACGTATTAGAAGACATCACAACACGCCGCCTTCATAAATGATAGAAAACTAAACCCATTTCCCACTGGCGCACCTCTTTATTTGTGTCAATATGACCCAAGTTCTTGCACTTCCAATGGTGGCTTATTACAAATAATTGAAACATTTCAGTCAGTGAAGAGCTAAACATCTTGAGGCTTTGATTAGTCTTTTTTGCTAACAATTTTCAGCCTCTTGAACATTTGCATACGCATGTTGAACAGCGTCTTGGCCAGTCTAATTAAACTTTCCTGCATATAACATAAAAATACACACCAGTAATGCTTCTGCAGATGTCTCAGTATACCTTTTAAGTAAAATGGCTAGGAATCCCTCTCACAGCATGCTTACGCCCCACATCTCGGGCTGCATTTGATTCATCCTCTTAATAAGAAACTTCCTCTCTTCAGGGAGAACCGAAGACTTGTTCTTAATGAATCTTGAAAAGAGTAATGGCTGTTTCAGATTAGATGAACAAACATCTGACCTGTGGTGTTAATAATCACACTAAGTAATGGAAAAAGCTAAGAAATATGCAGGGACGGGGGTTTAAATCTGTATGTACAGTGCAAGGTGTTTGTGTGAAACTATAAGGTGTGCAGACGAAAACTCCAGAGTGATCAAATATAAGCAGAAACAAAGAGTAGCTCTCCTCTTCCTCAGTCCGGTTGCTGCTTTTTGCATCCTTGGCTTGAAAAAAACAACAACACTCAGCTTACAACAGGAAATCAGACAAACTGCGATGAATAGATATGAAGCTCCGAATCTGTGCGCTCAGACAATCCTGCAGCGAAGGTCACTGTAGGTATAGTTAGGCTCCTATACAGTGCATGTCAATCAGATAAACACAATTAATATCTGATGCATGTTCTTCCAAAACGTGTAATGCCGATTGCTGTAATTCTTCAGTTAAATAGAGTGTATATTTGTAATACAATCTCCGCTTAGATAAGTGTACTGTTTGGTTTTATATGGTTATTCTTTATTGTCCGGCATCTAAACTATTCAGAGCTCCTGGTGTTGTCTGTTTACTCCGTTTCCGCTTTATTTCCATTCAGTTAGAGAGTATTTGAATAAACTCAAAACACATACATTACACGGTATTGATGCAAACCCTAAAAAGCTGAATTTATTTTGGAGACATTCCGTATTAAATATTATGAAGCAATTTTGTGTATTTCAGTATTTATATTTTTGAAATATTTTAGGACATTTCTTCCAGCATCAAACGTTATATCTAACAACGTTTGATGCAGGCGAAAAATAATCATTCAGTAAAAAAAAACAAAACTCAATTGTCGAAATTTCTAACCTTATTATTCTTACCGCTTCTACTTTTCGTTTTTCATTTGGGTCAACCCAAACATGACGTTATAAGTAAAATAGCGAAATATATCTATTATTTTGCTCAACCCCCCAAAAAAAATAAAAAATTGAAAAAAGTAAAATAGGCTTTTACACGTGGATGAATACCACGAACATGAATTATTGTTTAAATATTTCTTAATTTTTTATCTCACATGGTTCAGCCGGAAACTTTTAAAGCGAACCATGATATGTAGCATATGCCCAGTTTATCATTAAAAAACGTTGTGTCATTTTTTCCGAAACCTTGCAAATGTTTATATTTAAACTTTGGTAGCGTTAAAATCTAAAAATCTAAAATATAAAATACCAGTCGTGCTCTTGAACTGCATCATTACCCCACAGCCGAATTGTGTTTCTCTTTTGTACGTCTCTCTGTATGTCCGTGTATGTTTTTTAAACCAGAGCGTTATATTACCTATAAAGTTTAGTGTACCTGCAGTAAACTTTATTGGGGTCTAAAGACCCGGCTCACATGGGCCTGCATTTCTGCCGTGCAGTGGGGAGATCACGGCCTGCGAGGATGCACCAGTCACCAGAGAACCCTGTGAGAGAAATCACCACCGTTATATGAGGTTGTAGATGTAATCATATGTATTATTTTGCTATTTTTTTTGTAGAAGAGATAAAGATGGAATCTGCCCAAACTTATAGGATGGGTTCAATTTAAACTATTAGTCCAATCTTTATCGCTCTCATATATTTCTATTTATTAGACATGTAGCCTATTTGAGAAAAAGGCGGAGCAATGATTGACCAAACGGAGTGTTCACTATCTTTACCTAATTTAAGAAAGTAAGTGATGATGAATGTTTGCACTATATTTTCAGGGGAAAAAAAACTATTTTACATTAGTTTTTAGGGCTGATATAATCTAAATCCACGCTTATTTGCACTTTTACTGAATTTATTGCTTCACCATATCCACTCTGTAAAGATTATGTTTTGATATTCTTGTATAAGGAGTATCTTGTTGATGCTGAATTTGTTATAGCAGATGAACTTGACTGTCAAGCAAACCAAAGATTCCATAATGTAGAAGTTTGATCTAATTGAAGTTTATTAATAATAAAAAAAGGTTCTCTTTTTCTTCCAGTCGCCTCTATATTTCTTCTCCGACACTAATTTCAGTTTTCTTGCCAGCTGAGACATGTCATGGCACCTTATCAGCTAGAAGAAGTGACAGTTTGTCGCTCAGCTTTCCGAAATGTGACGATGTTACGATTCTTGCAGTACGCGGCAGATTTTGGTTTTGTCTTGTCGTAAAAAGGGGAAGTAAAAGATGGGTGCAAACATTCCTGGTTGTTAAAGGGAAGAAATTTACAGCTGAGTAATAAAAGTTTACGACTGAACCCTGGCTACGATTGGCTGGAGCAAGCCACGTGGCCCAGGCTCTATGAACATGAACTTTATGCTGTTGTCTATTCTCTGCTCCTTCCCTTGCATCAGCGGCCGACTAAAAGCTAGGAGCACAGAAACGTCCATTTCTCCGCTTTAGTGTAAAAACAAATCCAACACAACCGGTTTTGGGGTGCGGCTGCCTGTCACATATTCAGCCGATCTGCGCGACTTCCTGACGGTGGGATCTTTGGGACAGTCGCCGCCTCTACCAAGCCGCTGCCTGCGTTGATCTCTCCCCCTCTTTCGCCACCCCCCTCCTCCGGAGGCAATAAAACCGCGACTGGGAAAGCAAAAAGAGCAAGCAAGCCTACAAGAAAATACTTTCCCGGCAGACAGAGCTCCTTATCGACAGGCAGAAGATGCGCGACGTGCTGTTGTCGCCCCCCTCGCCACCCTGACCCCTTCAGCTCTTCTGGACCACAAACTATAAAGAGCCCTCTCAGGTAGGATTGCGCTCCTCTTAAGGTTTTTTATCTTCGTTTTTTGTGTCGTTGCTGCTGCTGAGCTGAAACGGTGAATAATGGCAGAGCATGTAAGATCACAGAAGTTGAAGGTGTCCATTCTGTGTATAGTTGACCTGACCTGCAGATGCCCGGAGCGCTTGTCATGATATTCTTCAGTGGTGTGCGCACCTGCGTGTGTGTAAGCCTGCCGGCTGATCTGTTCTGTGTTGAGGCAGCATTTTAGAAGTGCAGTACCTGCTCTGTTGTGATAAACAGCTCCCTGATACTTAACTTTCTCATCACTCATAGGCCCTTCTGACCATGCACTGACAAATTACACTCCGAGCTGGCTGTGCTCCTCTAATTATGTCCTGCTCGCTCACTTTTTGCCACATGTTTAGAGACTGAGTCATATCTATTATCAACACCGCGCAAGATTATGTCACAAACGCACACATAAGTGTATATGCATACGAATAATAAAATATGTGGATAGAAAAACTGAACGGTCACAACAGTGCCCCCTAGTGACAAGAAGCGAATGCATGCGTGGGCGGGTGTTGAGGCTTGTTTACAGCTGCTGGTTTTCGGCGGAGGGTTACTGCGGATGTCAGCTGACCCAGCTGATAGACCGCTGCAAGCTTGTAGCTGCTCAGTCAGGCTACTACAATGGAGGGTTTCTCAGAGTCTGATTTGTTGTTCTCACTTGTCCATATAAGAGATCTGCTCTTCTTTTATGTGGTTTCTGTTTCGATGTAAAAAAACAAAACAAGCAATGCAATGCTTTTTGTGAGGCTTCGCTCTGTGACATGACCAATGACACAATTGGAGCAAATTATGTCATTTTATTTGGATCTTGAGGAAATTATGGTATAAAAAACGAAAACAGCAGTCTGTCCCAATAACAAATAAATGAAAAAATAAATATTAGTCATATTAAGCAAGTAAGAAGAATGATTTCAGAAAATCTCACAAACCAATCATCATAAGCAATGGAATAGATAATAATAATAATAATAATAATAATAATAATAATAATAATAATAATAATAATAATAATAATAATAATAATAATAATAATAATAATAATAATAATAATAGCTAATCCAACCATCTTGACATACAAATACCTACACACAAAAATGCTCCTCAATACTAGAAAAATCCTCTTGAGCGAAATTACCAGAAACAAAAAAAACTATAAAAAAGAATCAGATGTAACAGTTTTAGCAGAAATTGTTTTAAAAAAAGGGCTACAAAAACATATTCCAAAAATATGTTTAAAACATCTATCTACATAAATAAATTAACCCCAACAAAAGTACCAGTTGTCTCCTGTATTTTAGATCATTAAACACGTATCAACTCTGCTGTGTAGGTCATCCTCCATTGACATCTTCATTCAGTAATTATACGACCTGGATGGTGAAAAAATTATTCAAATAAACATCAGGTCAACAATAATATATATATATATATATATACATATACATATATTTACAATAATCATAATATCTGATCTTTTGTTATAACTCAAAATACACAGAAAATGGTAAAGGTTTGACGTACGGCTGAATAAAGAGTGCATACTGTAATAGCTTATTACAGGAACCAAAATAGGAGATTAGACTAGAAGTGTTATGTCAGCAATACATAGCTTCATTTATTGGCAAAATGTAGCCTAAATTAGCAAGGTGCGCAGTGTGTGTGTGAGAGAGAGAGAGAGAGAGAGAGAGAGAGAGAGAGAGAGAGAGAGAGAGAGAGAGAGAGAGAGAGAGAGAGAGAGAGAGAGTGAGTAGAAGAGGAGGAGGGGCACTACTTCCAGTCTATGTTTTCTTTTTTCTCTTTTTTTTGGCTGAAAGCAGTTGTTCTTATGCAGCAAGGAGAAATGTATTTTCTCTTTGTTTTAATGACGTCTGAGCTGAGACAAAATATTGTTCTGTTTGATAAAGTGGCTTCGCGTGTTTCAGTCTGCTCCTGCTACTGCTTCTCGGCACTTTCAAGCTCGGAAAAAATTACTCAAAAAGTTTCTTTAAAGTAGTACAACCTTACTTTTAAACTCGTTGTTAGCTTTTCCCCCTAATGAGACGTTGCTGATGCAGTGGGTCGTGCTGCTGCCGCCCGGCTCTGCCTACAGAGAAAGAGAGAGGAAGAGAGAAATTGCCATTTAATGGATGCCATTTGGTTTAATATTAGTTTAAAATAAGAATGGGGAAGCACAGTCCATTGTTTAGCTGTGCAGTGTTTTTTAAACAGAGATGACTCGCGTAAAAACTTCATGAAGTCATGAATCTGTCCGCGTCACCGCATTTAGAACCTCACTTACAAATCCCGACAGGGCCCAAAATCTTGCCCCCGCTAATGGTCAAAATTTATGATGTGTCGATCAACATGTGCTCATTGGGCAACAGCTTCCTGAGTGCTTAACGAGCAAAAAGTCGAACACTTCCGGGCATTAATTGGGTCGCCCGGCCACGGTAAAGTGCTTATAGAGGAGTTTTGTATTGTTAGTATGAGAATAAGTCCTTATTTGAAGTGAGGGGAGGGAAACAGGAAAAATGCACCAGGACTGATGCTGAATTTGCTTCCCTCGCTGTGTTTTCAATCATAGCTGATAATGTAGGAATGTTAAAGGCCCTCTAAAAGCTAATGCTGAGTTATGTTGCGACGTTAGAAAGTTGGTTTTGTCTGCGAGTGAGCAAAAGAAAAGCTTTAAGTTCTCTGATAGGGGGAGTGAGGGCTTTGTTACTGGAGGTATTAGACATGAAAACTTCAGGAAGTAATTGAAGCCTGGGTAAAAACAGTATAATATTCATAATATTTATAATATTTATAATAGCATAGGCTACAATGTGCATAACCGGAAATTGACAGGACATTTAAATGTATCTTTTGAATTAAAATCCAGGAGAAATTTAACAATATTATTGTAATGGGTAATTTATTTTACTTCTTCTGATTTGCGCATTCGAGTTCACACCAAATGTTCCTTTAAAAAGTAAAACTCCAAACGTGGAACAAACGGTGTCCTCCCACCGTCCATCCCAAATGCGTGCATGTGATTTGCCTCACGGGCCGCAATAAAACACTAAAACTCTGGGGAAAGAATGACCTTTCTGATTCTGCACACTGACACAACCTCTGTTGCATTCCAGTCCGCACATTGGCTCCACTGTTCGAGCCTTTTAATTTACAGCCTTCGACTCCATAGACCGACGTGTTTTTCCTGTTTGTTTGAGAGCAACAATGAGACAAGGGGGAAAAGGCAGCGTGGATGATGAACCAAAATAGTTTCAAAAGGGAATTTTTTATTTTTTTTAATATAGAATTATTTGATGGATTTTATTGGTTATTGAAAACAATAACATTTTCAATTTAATTAAAAGCGCCTTTTGATCTATCGGAGGTAATCAAAAACCACGAATCCTTTATTGTCATTATGTATTAACACATAACGAAATTTCGTTTGGTGACTCTTGGCAAACATCATAATGCCTCTGTTATTCTGAGCATGACAGGAAAGTTATACCAAGCAGGCACATATTACCATTACTATGTAATTAATCTGTATTATTTGAAATTCTGATTTTAAATTGCGGATTAAGAATTAAAAAATTGTCAACGATCTCCTCTGATACGTAAGAACAACAAGTTCCGCAATTTTCTGATAGTTTTATTTATTTGTTCCGTCCATTTAAGATCCAAACGGGACAGTATCAAAAAATATTTCCTAAAAATATTTGGCATACCTGAAATGATGCTGCATCACAGAATAAGTTGTAGTATTTTGTTTGCCTCCAATCTGTGCAGCGCGGATGTCACATATGGCCATGAAAGGGTGAAGGAAAACTTTTATTGCACCGTCCACTTCCTCCTCTTTTGTTGTTGTCTCTTTTTATGGTCTTTTCAGGATTGCCCCCCTTCTTCCACAGAAAACAACAGAACAAACAGCGTTGCACATTTCAGGCAACGGGTATTTATTCTTATTGGATTAGATCAATGAGCTGAACCAGAATGGCTGCTGCAGCCAGAGCGACTGCGCTAAAGCAGACGTTTTCAATAGCCTTATCGATTACTTTATTGGTATCAATTATGGCTTGTTGCAAAAACGAAGGGATAATGCGGATTGTCGTTTCAAGTGCATGCATGCAAGTTTCGTTTTTTATCTTTCCATTTGGTTTAAAAGCATTTAAATTGGGGGTCAATTTGATGCTAGTCAGACAAAATGCTCTCTTAAAATAAAATAATCATGATAATAATAAAGCAGACAATGAGCATTTTATCTTGCGTTGAATTGCATTTTTTAAAGCCATTTAATAGCAGTCCATTTTGCCCTAAAATGGTTTTAGGTTTTGCGCAAAAACACCCCTCGAGTAATTTGCAAAGGCATAGTTTGCAGCAGAGATAATTATCGGCTGCTGTTTCCTGTGTGTGTGTTACAGGAATGTCGAGGTAAGCTCAAAACAAAACACTCAGAAACATCTGCATCAAGGTTAGAACATGCTGTGTTTTGACTCTTTGCTCTGCAAGCTTAACAAGATTTCTGATCATTTTTAGTTATTAATTATTTTTGACGCACCGGACACAGTTGGCCTGCAGGGGGGACGTGTTTATCTTATTAGACATCTACTAAGTACAATTTCTTTTCCATCGTACTGAAGAAGTCATACTCTTAATATTTTATTTTATAGGACCACTTTTGCCCCTCTCTTCCTTTACTCACTTGATTACTATTGTTGTTTATTTCTAACCCAGCTTAAGTTTGCTGAGCTTTGCTGCAGAGAGACAGTTGTTGGGGAGCTGGGGAACGTCACTTGCTTTATTGCCCTCACAGAAGAGAGACCATAAAAGCATTCTTACCCTGAGAACCCCAATTCCCCTTTTTAGTTTACTTTACAAAGATCTTCACATTCTTGGAATTTTATACACAAAGGAATAATCAGGAATGTATTGGGCAAATTATTGATTTACATTAATCATTTTGTTTTGACATCCTGCAAGTTTTATCATGGTTATATTTTCTAATGTGAGCATTATTTATACTTCCTGTTTCTCTTACTTAATGGTTACCACTTATGCGTTTTATTTTTCTCCTAAACTTACGCCAAATAGAAAATAAAAAATAAAATAAAATAAAAACCTTCCCATCCAGTCAAGCTGGATAGTGCGCTTGTACTTTGCCGTCTGCCTTGTGTTTGTCGGCATTTAGCACTAATACTCCACACAGCTGTGAGCTAAAAGCTACAGTTTCGCCTCAACTTCCCGCCTCTCAATTGGTCGGGAATGGTCAGCTGACGTTGTCATATTGTCTCTCACTGAGCCAAGCCTCGACTATAACAGTGGGGCTTTTTTTGCGTCTTAACCGGAGATTGGAAATTAATAATATTCAAACCTCAATAGTAGCCCCGCGTCCACGCAGGAGAGGCAGCAACTACAGAAGGGGGAAATACGGGCGATTTTGGGGGAGGAAGGTGTGGTTGGTTGACTTGACACAGGCGGGAGGGAGATTTACTGGAGAAGGAAGATTGAAAAGAGACCCGATAAAGAAGTGGGGAAGAGTTGGAGAGAAGGGTTACAAGCAAGGTATGAATTCTTATTTCGCAAACCCGTCGCTCTCCTGCCATTTGTCCGGTGGTCAAGAGGTTCTACCCAACGTTCCCCTGAACTCCACCACCTATGACACAGTGAGACATTTTTCGTCGTACGGCGCCGCTGTGACCCAGAATCGGATATATGCCCCTTTCTACTCCCCTCAGGAGAATGTGGTGTTCGGCTCCGGCAGGGCGCAGTACGAATACGGATCCAATGTGTTTCTCCAGGACAAGGACGTCCTGCCAAGCTGCAGGCAGACAAACATGGGACTTGGCTCGCAGAGCCACATTGCCCAGGAGTACAGTCTGGATCAGGGGAGGGCAGGATCCCAGGAACAGAAGAGCAACATCCCGATCTATCCGTGGATGCAGCGCATGAACTCACACAGCGGTGAGTTTTACTACGACCAAATAAATTAAGGAAATGGGCTAGTTTTACGATATGTCTTGCCAAGAGAGTAAGTTACTTTTTATGGCCCCATAAAACATTACTATATCTGCTCGACTTGTGAGATGGGCCTTAACATGTGCAAACAAACAGCTTTATTTTAACGCTGTTATAGTGATTATAACCGGTGACTTGAGACAGAGAATTTTCATTAAAGCAATTTAATAATTTTGCAATAAATGTAAATATGCCTTCATTCTATCAGCTAAATTCGAATTACGATTCCCTGCATATTTAGATTAAGACACATGCTACAAGTTCTGTTGAATAATTCTATAATCAGGGAATGAATCAGTGCATTTTACGTTGTGCTCCAGTAGGAGTGGGCTACGGGACGGACAGGCGCAGGGGACGTCAGATCTACTCTCGCTACCAAACGCTGGAACTGGAAAAAGAGTTCCACTTCAACCGCTACCTGACCAGGCGCAGACGCATCGAGATCGCCAACGCTTTGTGCCTGACGGAGCGGCAAATCAAGATCTGGTTCCAGAACCGGCGCATGAAGTGGAAGAAGGAGAGCAACCTGACGTCCACGGTGAGTGGAAGTGAACAGACAGGAGCTGCCCAGGAGGAGGAACGGAGTGGGAGCGCAGTGGAAGAAGGGAAAGATGAACACAAGAAGAAGGAATAGCTGGGAAGAATAGCGCGCACGTGTGTGTGCGTGAAAATGGAGGAGGGGGTCACCTCATGACCATGAAAGTCCAACATAACTACCTAAAAAATCTATAAAGACTTGACTTCACTGCATGATGGTTATACCCGCTGCTCTTTATCTCATCTTGACCACAGCAGTTGTGGAGCACTAAATGTAAAAAAAAAAAAACATTATTCCATCCACAGTTTGGTCTCCGTGACATTTGGAGCACTGAGGTGTTTGTTTTATCAATGTTATAAATATCAATGTCTCACATGTATTGTGAAAATAATAATAATACAAACGAAGAGGAAGAAGTATTATTTTCCTGATTATTTTCAAACACCAGGGGAAAAAAATCTGTATTTACCCACAGCCAATTCCTCACTGTGAACTCTTTGATCACCTCACCAAATACAGTGTTGGTTTGACTTTGCTCTTTGTTGTACATGCACATTCCACTGCGTTCCATGGAACACGATGTAAACTAGTACTTGAATTATCCACAGATTTAAAAAGAAACAAAAAAAGATTAGAGTTGCACGGTCGACCATCAAGCCTGTATATATAAAATAAAAGCCACATAACAGTATATTATACAAATCCCTCGAAGAGCTGTGCATTTAGCCACTTGGTTTTGGCGCAGCGTAATGTAAAAGAATAGCGCAACTTCTTTTTGAATCATTTGACATCATATGCTATTTTTGTTGTGAGACAAATTTGTACACTAGTAATCCTTCACTTTTTTGAGTGCTATAATTTTATGTTTTGTCATATTTGTGTCCCAGTAAATAAAATATTTGTAAAACTTGCATCCTTGTCTTTTCTTTGCTCTGCTCTGGGCATTATTCTGTTCTAAAATGTCAGAAATGGTCTATCAGGCAGATTTCACAAATTGATCACAAAATTGAGAGTGGTTTGAAAAGTCAAGAGTCTATTCTAGTTGCACACTGAGCTTTGTAGTGAGTGTTTTTTGAGGATTAGAATAGGAACATATAGATAAAATTGATTTTTCAGCGCACAATTTGGCTTTTTAATGCTTTAATAATGGGAGGGCACCAAAGGTTCCCTCTTTTAAAAAAGAGGAACGTAAACTTACAAATTTTTGACATCGACTTTTACTATTATTATTATTATTATTTTATTTTCTATTTTATTTTTAGACATCATTCATATACGGGGCAAACAACTACTACTGTTTCTGTGTAGTAACAATCATTTTATAAATATATTATTTTACTAAGAACTTCGAAGCACGTCCCTGGAGCACGTCCTGCTCCATTCCAGACACCAGATGACGCTCTTGTCTCACTGTCCTGCCTTTTTTGCGCTAAAGATCACCCCCACCCCCCCTTCCTCCACCCCCTCTCCCCTGCCTGATCCCCAACAACCAAACAGCTCAAAGTTTACCGGACACGTTTCTCCTATTCATCAATATCCCCATTGAGTATCAAGCCAATTTATGACTGGCCAACACATGCACGTGATCACATACAAATACCCCATATTTGGGCAGTGCGCTCCGGATCAAGAATTAAAAAAAGAGAGAAAAGATACCAAAGCCTACTCCACCTATAAATCCTGGATTATTTTTTTCTTCTTCTTTAGGACAGACAGCTGTGAATTTTCCATAGGAGGCTCCAAAGAAAAAGCAATGATCAACAAAAAGCAGGAAATACCCGCAACCCTCATAACGTATGTAGTTTGAAAAGAAAGTGCTGGTGGGTAGTATTAGTTTTGAAATGAACTCTCATGTTGAGCGCTCCAGTTTTGGGCAAACAAGCGAGACAACTTCTGCTAACAGCATGTTTACTTTCGATGGATCTGGGCGCATGTCCAGCCGTTATGAGGGTGTTAACGTGAACGGGATTTACCCCTGTCCCGTCCCCACGACCTCTGCGCAACGGGAGGAGATCAAAACTAGCCTGCGTGGCAGCACGAATACTCTGCTCGGACCGCAGATAAGCATGCTCTCCAGCGGCTCACCCGTGGAGGCGAGCGGGCTCGGCTACGGACGAGGTGCGGACAGAGAGCCGGAGAGAGGCGTAAAACGCGGAGGGAACAGGAGCCAGCAGGGCGACCAAAACGCTGAAGGCGCGCAGACAATGAAAAGAAACGCAAATATGCACCAGCGTGAGGACAGTGAACAGCGGCCGCAGATTTATCCCTGGATGACAAAACTGCACATGAGCCACGGTAAAGTTTGCTTGCTTTATTTAAAAAAAGAAACAAAGAAAAAATGCGAATAAGATGTTCACTCTTAACGCACAACACTTGGTTTCGCTTGCTCCACTGTCCCTCTTGAGTTTTATAGGCCAAAAGCAGGAAATAATAAAAACTCGCGGTCATAAATTTTATGACAAAGGCATCTATTGCTCGTAAACCTGCTCTGTTACTGTGAAGGGGTGATCTGTGTGGTGATTTATGGTGAAATAATTGGATAAGAGAACAAAAATATGATCAAACGGCAAAATAATAGTACAAATCCAACTTTATAATAGTAATTGTGGAGATTTTGCTTCTCTTCTACATGCTTTTAAATTTCCAGCATCCCTAAGGAAGGGAAATAAAAAGCTTTAGCCTTTAATTGAACTCTGGGACACACCAGTGCCCTGACCCAACCGTGAACTCTTCACCTCTTAAAGATTTGAATAGGCATGCTCCTTTTTCATTGCTCCAAACCTACACTGGCAGACAATTTAGCTGCAAAAGAAGACTGTAAACGCATCAGCTGCAAAGCAATAAGCAAGAGTGGCTCTGTGATTGTGCACTTTGCAAATGCATGTACAGAAAACTCGCAGCATGGAAGTTGGAATAATCTAAATATCCAATGGCTGTAGGCCTGTTGCTTTACATAGCAATGCTGCTGTTCAAGTCTATAAATAACAAAACTGTAGGAAAACACCAGTTTGCATTATTCTAAATGCTACTTTTAGGACTCATGTTGGTTTCATTTACCGCGATGTTCTGTTACGCTACTAGTGTGTAGGGGTTTCAAGCTTTACAGGGAGGCCTATAGCAAGTTCTCTGATTTTTTATTTTTTTTACAGCTGAACATAGTTTATTGAGCAATAATTTTGTTTGTTTTTATGTTTAAAACAGTGAAGGTGGTTGTATTAATAATGATAACTTTTTATAGTATCAAGCCAGCGGTTTCTGTCCATGTTATTCTATTTTTAGTGAGGAATCCACTGATATAGTTAAATTAGGCTGTGTACCTTTAAAGAGGAGACCTCAGTGAACGTCTACATTTTTTCCTATTTTACATTTTAAACTACATATTTAAAACTTAATTTAATGCAACGTTTTGTGCACTATTCTGTTGCTGAAAGCTGACATATTCTAATACTGCTTCAGAATCGGAGGGTAAGCGCTCCAGGACCAGTTACACCCGCTACCAGACTCTGGAGCTGGAGAAAGAGTTTCACTTCAACCGCTACCTGAGCCGCCGCAGGCGCATAGAGATCGCCAACAACCTGTGCCTAAACGAGAGGCAGATCAAAATCTGGTTCCAGAACAGAAGGATGAAATGGAAGAAGGACTCAAAGATCAAAGTGAAGGAGTAAAAGAAGCAACACCCCCCCCCCCCCCCCCCTCTACAACTCCACTCTAGCACAGCAGAGCTGGACTTACCCGCCTGACCTTCGGATGAACCGCTCTAAGCAGCAATGACATCACGACACGACTCTGTGTGCTTCATCACCAATTATGTGTCACTTTCTGCGGTTTGGGACCTAATGTATTGAATATCGCTCACTGTGATCAATCGGTTTACATTTCTAAATTAATTTGCTGCCTATGCGATGATAACCCTACCTTACGGCGAAAAAAGCGGAGGTCTAGTGGGGGCTGGGTCCTTAAAGGTTTTTGATCCGGATTTCGTTTTTAAAAAAGTTGCACAACGTTCTTAATA
Organism: Valencia hispanica; assembly: GCA_963556495.2. Classification (NCBI taxonomy): domain Eukaryota; kingdom Metazoa; phylum Chordata; class Actinopteri; order Cyprinodontiformes; family Valenciidae; genus Valencia; species Valencia hispanica. The sequence goes on from OY747709.1 coordinate 29,278,425, forward strand.
TGGGTCATAGTATGGGAAATAAAAGTAGAGACCGAGAGTTCTGGGCATCATTTCCTGCTTCCTAAGCGTGTAATTAAAAATACGGTCCGTGAGCAAGAAAAAAATCTGATTAGTAAAGTTAAAAAAAGTGCTTGTCCTCTTCTTCTTTTAAGACATCAGGATTTTGTTGAAGGTATGATGTGTTTAGTGATCAGTTCTTCATCCATGTTGTCTGTCATAATCTTGTGTCCGTGTGTGATAACACTGTAATGTGCAATGAAGCTATGTTCGTTTCCCTTAGTAAACTTAACGTGCCTGGTACACACAAGGCCTGATTGATGGCCATTTTGTTGATTGTAACCAATAAAGTAATTACTAAAACACTTTTACTGTGAGTTATTTTTCTCCTTATATTAGGGGCCCATTGCAAGACAAGATGCAACTATGATCAATTTCTGTTGTATTTTGTCCACAAAATAAAACTGGGTGTCTGTCTTTTTCAAATGCAATTTCTTTTGTTTTGTCATGTTGTCTCAGAGTCCCCAGAATTTCTCAGGCTGACAAACACGCTCTGAAGTTTAAGGCCCCCCTCATAAAACTTTATTGTCCCCTTTTTCCAGCACTCCACAGGCACACTCAGCTTCCTGTTTTGTCAGGGGATGAGGAAGAGCCACACCAGCCTGTTAGAACAACACAACGGTGGACGCAAAGCTTCAGCTTCCTGTGGTCGCACACTGACGCGTCATTTGCTGTAAAGGGGGCCATATGGTCAGATCTGATTCAACCCTGGTCTCATTAGATTGTAGTTAAAACACACCACTTTGCAGCATCGGGTGACTCAATTCAATCCCAACGTTGTGAGGCAACCCCCCTCTTTACTCAGAGAAAATTAAAAAAAAATCAAACTCACCTTTCAAACTAACAGCCTCCTATATGATCTCCTCTTATCTGAACTGGTCAACTGCAGCGTCCACTTTCTCTGTGCTCTGTTGAGGCCTATAAACCTAAACGCGAGAGCGTGCAATCAAGTCTTTCTTTTTGGGGATTTTAAAGTTTACAAGGTTACATATGCCAATTGCCCCAAGCAGGGCTTGTGAATGGTGCGTGGGAAGCACGTGGTCTCGTTTAAGTGGGTTTTATGGCCTGGAAGAGCTGACAAACCTTCGATATATACACATCATATATAATCTTAACTGTCCGGAATCGCAGCTGCTGGCTTCTCCCTTATCGGAGGATAGGGCTTTGTGGTGGTGGCAGAGGACGCAGTACCTTTCCCCGGACTGTAGAGCAGAGCGGAGCGGCGCAGAGCCGAGCGGAGGGCTGAGACCTGCTGCTTCTGCAGTAAGTTGCTTTAACTTTAAATACTGGCCTGTATCTGTGCTGCTATTTCACTCTTAAATTAGTTTTTCTTGTATGATGGAGCGACGTTGAACGCACCGATTAACTATAAACCTAATTAGATCAACTCATGATGACTCTTTTAAGCTTTAATGTTGTTTTTTTTGCAAAGGCTTAGAAAATGCTTGCCTGTTTAAGTTGTAATGAACAACAAACGGAATTTTGTCTTTAATGTCTAACTTTCTGAATAACGCTAAAGATCTTGAAGCAACACAATCATTGGGTTAGATAGGCTGGCAGTGTATTTATAAATGTTAATCCACACAGTTAAAATAAATAAAGATGATAAAACTTTAAAAAGAAATACAGGATTGATAAAAGTAATAATTGAAACAAGAGCTCTCAAAACTCTTCTGGCGTCCTCCACCCAATCCACTCATACTTTTTGCCTTCAATTTGTGAATAAGAAATGTTTTCTTTAATTCTGACAAAAACATCTGTAGCTTTGGCTATATGAACCAGTATTTCAAATATAAGATGGATTTTTTTTTAGGTCAGTTCTTTATTGTAAGAGCTAAAAACCTCAATGGGTCAATGTCAATAATTGTCAAGTAGCTCTTGTATTTTACCTCTGCAGTAAAGTTAAACTATCTTAAAGTGGGTCGCAGTATATAATTATTACGAGTAAAATGGATAAACTGTTATTTTTATTCCCTGATTAACATATATGGAATAAACTACTACAGTCCCTGTATGGGCTGGGCACTTGTGCATTATACTTTTTTATTTTTTCATTCATTCATTAATTTATTTATTTATTTATTCATTCATTCATTCATTCATTCATTCATTCATTCATTCATTCATTCATTCATTCTCCAATTCATGTAACGGGTCTTTTGCAATCCGAAATATTCCACTATAGTCAAGAATAGCTGTCTGTCATTTCAAGATGGAGTGCTTGGTGTTTTTTTATTTTTTACAGGTAGTTAAGATTACTGCATGGCAATAATTATTATTTTATTTTTGTTGTAGAATCTACAACATGAATTAATCAGATTTAACAGTAGAGAACAGGAGAGACTACCACAGTTTTACTGTAAAAACCACCCCATCTTACTCCCATTCAAACACCCACTCAGACGTGCAATGTGTAGTTTGCGAGTAGAAATGTTTGTGGTTTAATTTTAAGTGAAAACTGTATGGATTTAATTGTCCTATTAAATGGTAACCCCCCTATGAAGTATGACGGCTTATGTGTTGTTTGAGATGCTCCACTCGTCTAAGAAGGGCAGCACTAGTTTCTTTTTCACCCTGACACTGCGGTCTTCGCAGTGTTTTCAGTTATGAGCGGGCGTTGCTGTGGTTTCACGGCCATTTTCTGACCATGCAGATATGTAGATCTTATCTTGAGTAACAGTCTGACTGTGAACTGAAGACAGAATAAATATTTACACATTTCGCGTCTTTTTTATCCTATATATTTACAGATAGTACCAATTTGATTAGCTTGGAGACTAATGAGGCAATGCCATCTTATGACCTCAGTAGTTTTATGTAGCTCAGTTGGAGACATCATTTAATCACCCATATGCCTAGGCAAACATCCCCGCCTACAGAAACAGTCCTCTACTCCTAATCAATGTGTGGGGATGCTATTATTTTTTTAATTAAATCTCAGATTGATTAATTTTCCTTAAAGTTACAGGATGGAATGGTCACCACTAGGCTTCTTACGCGGGTCCATTTTTGGTTGCTTATTTCTTGAATGTGTTGTGCTGTATTTCTGATTTCCAATCCTGAGGTGTGGATTTTGCTTTCAGGTATCCAGGATCAATCACGCACTTTCAATAGGGGGCACTGTGTAACACACTCCTGTGTAAATGATACACTCTGGGGCGTCCAAACATTTTGTAACCTCTTTATTATTCGAAAGATTTTTCTATAATTTAAGGAGGATATTATTAGGAAAGCAAGACTAAGTGAATCAGAAGAAGAAATGGATAAAAAAGCAATTTTCTGTTTTCTTAAAAGCAATACTGATGTATTATTTATACACCTGTAATGTGCTGTTACAAAAACTATATTTTTAACCTTTTTTCCAGTGAGCTGCTTGAATAAAAGCTAAGAGCTGCTCAAAACAAATCGAAAGCTTTATTTTAAAAGTGAAGCTGGTCCAAACATCCGTTTTCACTGCCATGTTCTGCGCTGGTGTATTCCTTTCTTTGACCTGTGGAGCTGACACTGCCATCCTTCAACTCGCAGAGGTCATTTCCGGGTGAGCGTAGACTTCCCTTTGTCTGGGGCTCAAACAAGAGGCAGAGAGCTCAGTTGCAGCGTTTCAGAACATGGAATGATTTTATTTACAATGTGAAGACAAAGTCGTGATTCTATTTTATTGAATGTTCACCATAATTCAGGGGCGCTGAAGTCCAGGGACTTCTATTCATAGTAGCTCTTGCCCAAGGAAATACCAAATTGCTTGTAAATTTAGTTTTATCGTCTGAAAACGATCTGTCTTAAATTCTTTCCACGGTCTCTGTTCTGCAGAAGCTCAAACATTTTTTTAAATGTACAGTCTCTCTCCAGGATTGTGTGATTATTATACAGGCAAAATATTATCAAGATTAAAACTAAAAAGTGAAAAAAATACTTCTTTCTATTTCGGAAAGAAAATGAAAATGAACTTTTTTTAGGCAATGGTATTTTTTTTTACTTTACCTGTATTGTCTTCCATTCCATTGGTTTTTATAAGAATATTATGATTTTGATTTCACTAGTCTTGTATTTTCAGCAAATGATCCATATTTAACAATGTATTACATTTTAATATGTAGTTTTGCTCCTAACTTACTAAATTAATTAACCTTTACAATGGTTTTTATCTACAAAGGTTAAACAGAAATAAATATATATTTTTTTATTTATTAGAAAATTATTACTTGAATGGTAACCATTTTTTCAGCTTATATGCAATTTATGGAAGAAAAAAAACGTGCAAAATCCCCACTGGGCCAATCGTATTTAAGGATGTTTATGTTTGTTTTTTGTTTCAGAAAGTTGTCTTGATTTTACACAAAAATCTTAATCTTTATTATGACTTCTGTTATTTGTCTGAAGGCAATCCTTTGTCATATATCAGGGATCTTAATGCCTGTGAGATTAAAGAGTTCCAATTTTTATTATTATTATTATTATTATTATTATTATTATTATTATTATTATTATTATTATTATTATTATTATTATTATTATTATTATTATTATTATTATTATTATTATTATTATTATTATTATTTCGGTTTGAATCATATATTATATTTTAGTTTTTAGTTAAAACTTTAAGAAATAAACAGCATTTAAACTACCAACCTACACTACCTCGCCAAACCTTTGTTGGCGCCTTTTGCGTCCAATTAATAGCGAGGGAGGTCGTTTTGTTGTTGCGGGGTTATGTGTATTGTGACGTTACGGTCTGAGTCTAATGAGCTTCAACACCGCAGCGGTTTATGTGGGAGAATCCAGTTTCTAAAAAGCACCTCTGCTCCCCTGGCGGCCGCTTTCAGCCAGCATACACAGCCAACTGGTCTCCAGTCTGTCTGCACTTCATTAAAACTTTTTATTTTAACTGGACCATCCCCGCCTAACGTTATTACACCTGGGGAGGGTAAACGCGTAGAGGCTATTACATTAAGGGTTTGATTAAAAGCGCATCGTAACTATTTTCATCAGGGAGCGGAATACTCCTGCAGTCTCTGCATTCAGGTCAGCCAAGGAAACGCATGATGACAGAAGGAGTTCTGCAGAGTTTTGATGAATTCTGTTTACATGGATACATGTGTGAACAGGCATGTACAAGAGTTGTTTTGGAGGGGGTGGGGGTGGGGGTTGGAGGGGATCGGAGTGGAGGGGTGCATGGAGAAAGCTTAACAATCCCTCAAATGAACAAATGAAACATCAAATTAGTCCGCCTGAGGGTCTCATTTTTTTGTACTTCTACATTATAACTAGTTATTGAACTAGGTGCACGATCTGAAAGCCATTTGTGAGGGGAGAAAGAATTCATTGCTGTCTCTCCATCAATAATCCTTGGCAGTGAACTATTGGAAGCAGTCAAACGCGAGGGGTGAAACGCGGGTCAGGCTGTCTAACTAATATTAAAATGCGCTCGCCATGAGCACATGGGGCATAGGGAGTGCGTGGTGTTCACGTCGGCTGGGTGCACGACAAATATGATTTGTTTAGATGAAAACACGAAGCGGCCAAATGGACAAGATTTCTGAATTGTATTTATTAAATTCACAGTGTGTTTTTGCTAATTAGTGTAAATGGTGATGCACATATAAACACACAGATCAATAGGGTTTCAATTTATACTGTGTATACCTCTCTTCTGTTATCAGTTCAACTGATTCAGAATCTGAGCGTGTTTGCTCTTTTTAATAACCCTCCGAAACAGGTCACATGTCCAACGTTGCATTTTTCATCCAAGGCTTTTCTCATTAGCTTCCATAGTGTCAGGAAGAAAGGTTACCGAGCGGTCAGTATGGTAATGGCGAGCAGAAGAAATGGTTGGGAACAATGGAAACTTATTTTTCATCTGCTGCTGTCACGCCGTCCTTTTGTATCCTCCGTGTTTGTGGCTGAATATTCATATAGGAACCACCTCAAAGGCAGAATGCTGAGAAAGAAGAGCCTCTGTATTCTCTTTGTGCTTGCACATATGCGCGCGCGCTAGTGTGTGCATAGGTCTTTTTAACTAGGAAAAACAGAAAACAAACAAAAACATTTGTATTTCTTCATTCAGATGAAGAGCTTCAGCTTTTAAGCACACTTTGTGTGATTGTTTTGCTCTATTGTCGCCCTGGAATATATCTGAAAATGCATGCTTCTTCCATAACCTGCTCGCCTCGATGTTAACCCGACAGTTCATCTCTGCAGCCCCGAACAGAAAGCACATTAGTTGTCTATATGTACCCTGTAGGACCGAATTTGCGTGCTGCACAAACAATCGCAAATACGTCTCTACAGGAATACATGGGCAACTGGAATACCACGCCAGCCAATGGATTGCCTTGCACCTTGCTCTTTTTCTCCACGTCTTTCTTTCTTTCTTTCTTTCTTTCTTTCTTTCTTTCTTTCTTTCTTTCTTTCTTTCTTTCTTTCTTTCTTTCTTTCTTTCTTTCTTTCTTTCTTTCTTTCTTTCTTTCTTTCCCCTTGCTTCTGCATACACTTGAATCACCAGCGATGATCCTTACATCCTGGCACAGTAACAATGCAATAACGCTGTCACTGAGTGTATTGTACAGATCTATAGTGTACAGATCAACACTTTGTGGAGGTAGCTGGAGAGGCCACAGAGTAAAGGAGCTATGCAGTGTGCGGCTACTACTGTGTCAGAGCCTGTAAAACACACCGGGAACCAGGGGTCGTTTAAAAGTGACTGATTTACGGCTTTTATTGCTCTATAAAACGCCTCTAACATCCTCGGTAGGGGTAATAGAAATGTCTTGCGCATTCTTTACAAACAGTACAGCCAGAGTTATGATATGCAGTTTTCACATCGTTTTGAAACTTATTATGTAATTATGGCTGGGGAAATGGATCCCCTGGCTTGCAGAGTGGCCAAGATATTGACCTATATCTCATTTCCCTAAAGACCTAAACTTTATTATTATTATTATTATTATTATTATTATTATTATTATTATTATTATTATTATTATTATTATTATTATTATTATTATTATTATTATTATTATTATTATTATTATTATTATGTTAGAATATCTGAAGAAGTTGTCTGTCCTTGAAGAGATGAGAGAAGAATGGGGAGCCAAGTTTACACAGCCATGCAGCATCAGTTTACAACACAAAAGCCAGCCACAAGTCAGGTGGCTCATGGTTAGCATACTAACAGCCTAGATGAAAGGTTCTCTTGTAGTTGTAAACATCTAGATAGTTGAAATAGGAGAATTAAATATAATTTTGTTATTTGAGCTCACTATGTTAAGGGATGTTACATTACTTTAAAGCCTCCTCAACAGTTTGATTATGTGGTGTATAGTCTTAACTGCCATCAGGGATGCAGGTAATTCATTCTGTGTTTTTAATGTTACCATCATGTGCAGTAAGTAGTAATTAAACTGATTCAAAAAGAGCAGGAAACAATGCTTTAAAGTAGGGTTAAGAAGCCTATTATGCAAGACAGATTTTCAAATATTAGTCACTGCGCCAACTTTCTGACCTGCAACACCACATTTAACTTAACTAAATACCCACTAACTAGTTTAGAATTTTACAGTAGTGTTCTAATGTTTTAATTTTTGGGGATTCCATTGCTACATTTCTCAGTCCCGCATAATTTGTGGCTTCATCACATTTCTGATTGTAAGACTGTCAGGTGTGTGGCTAAGTTTGGATATGTTTTCATTCAGTGCTTGTTGCATCCTTGGGAAGCAGAACTTTCTGTCACAGGTTTTCTTTTTTTTAAAGACAAATAATATACAATAGAGCATGGCTGCCAAGACTTTAATATAAACACTGTCAGTGTGCACAAAAAGTACTATCCTTTTGGATATACTTTTATGTTTTCCATGGTTGATTGAATTGAAGATTTTTTGATTGTTTGTTTTTGTCCAGTACCAAATCCATAGGATTTTTGATGTATGGATCCCTGTATTGAACCTACCAGGATGTATTCATATTAATGTTTTTCATTGTCTTTCTAAATTTCAAAGTATAAACTGATGACTTATTTCTTACTTATCTGACTTATTTATCGGTTTAATATTATATTAAAAAAAACTTGTAAACGTGATTATGGCAAGTTTTTTTTCTTTTCTTGAGGTTGTATCTTTATTAGCGTTCTTATCCAGTTCTATGAATGTTCTGCTTTAAGAACTAAGCCACATATTCCGAGCATCTCCTCTCCTAGATGGAACCACAAACCTATTAAATATCTGCATTCAAATAGCTTTAGCAGTGACTCTCGGAAGCTCTTCTAATTCCTAAGAGCATTAAACATCCTATCCAGACGTCTATTATTTTCCACTAAGAAATGCACACTGATAATAAAAATACAGCTGGGTAATAAGCTATGAGTTTCACAAGATTTAAAGATTTTTGAAAAGCAGACAGAAAGAATGCTACATATACTTTGTGTGTTTTGGAGTTGAATACATTACAACAGGAACAAGATTTAAGTTGATGTGGTGGTACAACACTGTGGCGAAACAATGATTTTTGACAGATTTCAACAGCAGAGTTGCATTTGAGATCTACAGAGCTATCAATACATGTTCTAGCCTAAATCCATTTTGCAGGGATTTGGTGGGGTCTTCAAAAGTCTAAAATCTAATTTTTAAAGTAAGAAGTCCTAAATACACCCCGATCCGCAGTATGTTGTGAATTACAGGTTGTTAGGTCTTATTTTGGTATAATTTTGGTTCTCAGACTTTTGCCTTTTTCAACTTGTTTGTTTGATGCATTTGGACATTATCAAGCTTTGATAAAACTACAAAGCCCTTTATCCAGTACAGTAAAAGATCATGTTGTAAGTCACTTAAACCCAAACACTTGAACATGTCTCTGATCAGAAGTGAATGATTAAAATTTATTTTGGAAACAAAACACAAAATGTGCGTTTTAATAATCCACCAACAGTTCATATTTTCTATGAGTTTGATGACTTGAAACAGGGACTTTAGTGGTTGACTAAGATATGTAAACAGTAACCTTAATGAAACAGACATGCTATGAAGAAGGCATTGAAGCTAGGGAACATGTAGGTGTAAAGGAACGTTCTTACCTTTTTAAGGAGGTTATATTCAGTCCATTAACTAACTATGTTAATAATGAAGATATCTTTGTAATTCACATGTCGGTAAAATTTAAATCATACTGGTCAAAGAGAGTCTAAAAAAGTATTAAATTTAACCTCCTGAATCTTTTAGAATGTCTCTTTATGTGACGTCATCAGAGGCATTTGTATGTGTGGAAGCTATTTTCAGAGGTTAGATTTTTATCTTGATTAAATAATGGATTATAACAAAATTCCCAAACTGACAAACACATGTTGTTCTATCAGGGACAAACTATATAAAAAGTTAACTTAATTGTTTTTTTGTTTTGTTTTTTCATAAATGTCCAGCTAGTAGCTTCAATGGCCTTCAGCCTGTTTTCCAGCTGAACTAACGCTGATAAAGAATGTCCCTTCATTAATTTGCAGATAACCTTTATGCAAGGTGTGCAAGCTAAGAAAATGATTGGTTTTCTATTGTTGTGCTTTATCCTTGGCCAACCATTGTCCCTTTGAATAATTGGGAGCCATGGATTTTGCCTGTTTTATTTATTTTTTTCCTTGGTCAGCAGCTACTAGTTTTGTCTCCAAGATCAATTGCCTTGGTAACAAAACCAGAGAGAGGGAGGCAGGGGGAAGAAGAGGGAAAAAGGAGGGATAGAGAGACATAGACGGACAGTGAGAGAGAGAGAGTGCTTTGTGCCCACAATGGCGACTGTAGGTATGCTAAATACCTCTGGTTCCTTATCCGGGAACTACCTCTTCCTCTGCTATTGGGCCACTGGGTCACGTGGTTAAAGTAACTTTACAGGGCTGCTCGCAAGTAGGAGGGCTTTATGGAGCAGAAAAACGACAAAGCTAGAAAAATTATTTTCCACTCCAGAAATTAATGATCATGAGCTCGTATTTGATGGAGTCTAACTACATTGATCCGAAATTTCCTCCATGCGAGGAATATTCGCAAAACAACTACATCCCCGAGCACAGTCCAGAATATTACAGCCGCGCAAGGGACACTGGCTACCAGCATCACCACCAGGAGTTATACCCTCCACCGCGGGCGAGCTACCAAGAGCGCCAGTATAACTGTGCAAGCATCCCCGAGCCCGACACGCCGCGGGGACACGGAATACCCCACTCTGCGCACCTGCTGACGGGAAAGGGCCAGCCTGCATCATGTGAGACCCCACAGTTGTCCATGTCCCCCGCCACCCCGCCGGCCGCAGCCTCCGCCTGCAACCAAGCCACCCCGGAGCATCCCAACAGCACAGTCTCGTCCAAACAGCCCGTGGTGTACCCGTGGATGAAGAAAATTCACGTCAGCACTGGTAGGAAACTTGTGGTGTTTATGTTCCCCCTGCTCTACTCACGCTCCTCTCTCCCCTTCTTCCCTCCCTTTATCAAGCCTCTCTGACTCCCATCTCGTTGCCAGCCCCTGCTCCGATAGCAGGGAAGCCTTTGAAATGGCACAATTGAGGCGGATTTACGACTCGGCATTGGTAATTACACCCACCATAAATTTTATAGCCGAGGTATACTCAGGGCAGCCGTATCACCATGTGGCTTCTGCTGTTATGTACTGCGCGATGGAGAGAGAGAGGGGGAGAAATGAATAAGAGAAGAGAAGGGGGAAAAAATCTGAGCTTTGTGATCTTGCATTAATAATTTAGATCATGGTTGGATGTGAGTGTCCTCTCATTACACGAAGAAGTTCTTAACTTCCCATTTAAATTTCATCAAACAGCTAAACATTCATGTCCAATAAATCTTTCTGAGCCATATCTCACTTTGTTTACCCCCTCCTTTTTCTCCCTTCTCCTTCGACCCTTTCTCTCCACATCTCCCCCTTTTTTTCCTCCCAGTGAACTCTGGTTACAATGGAACGGAGCCAAAGCGGTCTAGGACAGCGTACACCCGGCAGCAGGTCTTGGAATTGGAAAAGGAATTCCACTATAACCGGTATCTAACACGGCGGAGGCGCATTGAGATCGCGCACACCCTGGTGCTCTCCGAGCGGCAGATTAAAATCTGGTTTCAGAACCGCAGGATGAAATGGAAAAAGGATCACAGGCTTCCGAACACCAAAGTGAGATCCACCTCCTCCTCTTCCTCCTCCTCCGGGTCCAACACAGGCTCTACGGCCGGCGGAGTCGCCGCTGTCTCGGCCACCACGACTGGGGCCCCTGACGAACTAACCGGAGCACAGCATGGCGAGGATATTACCAGGTTATAAAACCACGAACCAGACACCTGGGGTACACTGAGAACTGGTTATTTATAGGACAATGATATATTTTGTTTTCGTAGCTATCTTGTGCGGTTTCCTTTAAGTCCAAAGTTATATAAAAATGCATGTTATATGGCATGGATTACTGCGAACACCGATGATTTATTTTTTACGTGAAACAGGGTTTAATTTATTTGAAGTTGATTTATCTTGGTGGGTTTTTTAAAATCAAAATGAAGGAGTGAAACTAAAAAAAAAAAACATTTTATCAAAATGTTATTGTGGGCCATTCTTTTGCCCAGCTGCCCAAGGTAAAATGCACAATCTATTTATTTCAAACAACACTGGAAGGATATCACTATAATAATGATAATTATTTTGGTATATTAAAAATAAAAGCTTGAATACAGCATTGGTTCTGAACATGTATGTTTAGGATAACAGCAATGTGTGAACTTACCTCGTGTATTTCAGAAACGGGATTTTGATCTGCATTTTTAGTTGTTTTTTGTTTATTATTATTTGTGGTGTTGATGTTGTGTTTAGACCGTTACAAAGCAGATTATTGTGAAATGCAATAAACGGAGTTTAGTGTACCTGTGCTAATCATATTGGTCAATAAAAACAGTGAGTGTCTACTAGTTTTACATACGTATGCTCGAAGTTCATTTTAGGTGAGACAAGGTCTATGATAGGAGGATATTTAAAAACTGTACAGATGTGTAAATATTCAACAGGATCACTGTGTTTTCTGACTATTTCTGTGCCCTTAAATTAGCAACGTGTAAAGACGTGTGTGCGTGTGTGTACGCGTGTGCGTGTGTATGTGCAAATTGAATGCCAGTGTGTTTGTGTCCAGCCTCCCTTGTAATAGAATGAAGCTGTTTCCAAAAATATGGAAAAAACAAGTAGTTTGTTCCTTGCATTTGATGCAAACTCATCAGTCTGAAGGGCATTCAATTAGCCCTGCAGACAAGCTACTGAGGGCCCCTTCCAGTTCATTTCTGCAGTGCTTTCTTGTCAGTGCCACAAAATGAAACCCCCTTTGACTGCAAAACCAAAATGCATGCTTTTAATTAGAGCTTACATTTGTAAAGTGTTAGAGTTGGTAAATGCTTGTAAAATAGCCATTTTGTAACACCCAAAATCACCCTGCTTTTTCTATACTGCTCCACTGCGCCATGTGACTGGGTTTTCACATGTGAAATAAATGAAAATTAAACTAAAAAGGTGAACTGAACACAGATTCAGCGTACTGCATGGTGTGTTGTGAAATATATCCCAGCAGATGCTGACCTTTGTTGTCAGACTCTGGCCTGTGTTGGGAGGAGTGGTAATGGTTTCTTGTGTCTTTTATTTTTGCGTGTGCATGTGCGTCTATGCAGGAGCACAATGCATCTAAAATTGGTCCTGCAAAACCAGAGGGAAAAAAACGAACTCTAGAACTATTTATAGCTACTTAAACTTAACATTTAATTCGTATGTGTTCTGTTTTTTTTTTTTTTCTTATTGCATTTTTTATTTAGACAAATTAAGTTTGAGCATGACTCAGACCCAAGAAAGCGCAAGCATTTGATAGATTATTGAAATTGTGGCATGAATAGGTCGTATAAAATGCCTTGCGTAGTGGGAGGCACAACAACACAAAGGGAAGAGGTATTTTCCATCATCAATCTTGCACCACGAAGCTCTGTATAATGTCCTGAAAAACAGCTGTGATGATAGCCAGTTTTGATAACATCAAATGTTGTGCTTTATCAGCCAGAATAGCTCAGAAGTATGCGCAAATGTGAGTTTGGATTCTTTAGAATTGACTTATTTTAGCACAAGCACAAATGTTAAAATCAGTTGTTGAGACTTGGCTTTTGGAGAAGCCAGTAGAATGGTGGCGAGACGGCGCTGAAAAATGAATCGAGGATCCTTTATGTTGTTGGACAGATTAGAAAAATTAATGTGCTCTCCGCAGTCGCAGCATCCCTCCAGCCCCTTTTCTCGGCCCTGTCGCCTCTATGTCGCGGGGCTTGAAAAGGTGCTTCATTGAAGTTTGGGGGGCGAAATGGGAGAAGTCCGAGTTCACCTCGAGGACACATTTTCTGTTCCATTAGGCTCATTTCAGTCTGGATGGCCGACCTCTCCAACCCTGTGACCTGACTCACTTTCTATGCGTGTACCTTCTGTGTGCGCCCTCTCCGGTCCTTCGTTGGCCTCGGCTTTCTTTGTGGATTTTTCTGCGCTGCGCCTGTATAGAGGGGGCCTGTGGCGGGGCATCACTGCATGTGTTGCTCCCTTTGTTAAGCACGGTGACACCGAACAGCGTTAGATACTCGGGCAGTGCTCCTCTCTGCATCCAGCGGAGCTGCAGCACTTCCAATCCTGTTTATTCCTCTTCTGGGTCCTAATCGTTTTAGAGAGCGAGTTATTGCACAAATACACACAGTAAAGTTATCAATAATTTATAGTTATATACATTAACCACTTGTGAGATGATGTCTTGCAATTACACCTTAAATTTGACAAACTCGATGAATATTTTTACTAGGGTGATTAGTAGGGTTCTCTGAGGACTCATAAAAAGGTGCTGCGGCTATAAATAGTTTCATTTGCTACGCTGGTGTGACTTCTGCTCCCATGTTGGCTCCCATGTCCAAAATGCAGCTGCCAATTATAGGAGTTTCTGACAGTACTAGGACACTTGGTCATTGTGATTAGTTTATGAATAAGGACCTTCACGTGTTTTTTTTCTTTTAACTCAAAAATACTTTGAAAACTTTTCAATGAGACCCTCCAGAAATACTTGACAATTTAACGCTAGCATTACAAGAGTCACAGTCAAAAAGGATTTTCACAGGGATGTATATATATATATGCTTTCTATACATAAGTTAATGGTAGATTAATTGATTTTATTCAAGCAATACGTTCAATAAATACATTCAACAATTTTTAAGTATGATAATATTTTTTTCATCTGTTTACACAGTCTTGAATGGTTTGTCTTACCTTCTAAAGTAAACTTAAAGGGAAAAGTGCATACAGATAAAATTTTATGATATTTTGTAGTCTTCCTAAACTATTTTCAGAAAGTCAAGCCAGTAAACAGCAAGTAATTTAATTTGAATAACAATGTTTAAAGTTAAAAGAAATGTTCTTCGAGTTAGCTAACAGGACAATCACATATATTTGAGTGGTTACCTAAGAGGTAAAATATGGAAATATTTGGGAATACTGTTGCAGCTGCTATTCTAGACACAGTGTGCATGAAATGTTTCAGTAACTGTACTACAAGTAGCAGAAATGATTAAATTAGCTTTAACATATCATTATGTAAACTTAGCTTTTAAAAAATGTTGGTTTCCCTAACTGGTGCATTTGTCAACTTTGGTCAATTAAAGTGAGTTTTTGGCACTAAGAGGTTGCAAAGATTGCTTATATGTCAGCCTAGTTTGTGCCACATAATTTAATATTAAAGAGAAAAATGCCCGACTGCATGGATTCTAGAAGTAAACAGCTGTCAGTGAAAACCGAACTCACATGTCTGTGTGTTAGTACACATTTGACCCGTCTTCCTCCTGCATGTCTTGGAGGTTACAGGTGGAGCTCAAATTACACTCTGAACATCGAAAACATCTTGCACTTTTTGTGTAAGTGCTTGTTAGGAAGATTAATGTCAAGCAGAAAATGCCTTCTTGAGGAATGACTTGATATTACTTTGTCAAAGAATATAGAAAGCTGTGTATAATGATGATGGATTCGTATAATACAAAAACGGCAACTTTTAACAGTTACTTAAATTCTCTGGCGCCTTGTTAGTCAATAAACAAACAGACAAATAAAAATAATAATAATAATAATAATAATAATAATAATAATAATAATAATTATTATTATTATTATTATTATTATTATTATTATTATTATTATTATTATTATTATTATTATTATTATTATTATTATCAAAGACTAGTCGGAGCCTCATCTAAGCACTCCGAACCTGGCCTGGATATTTACACACATTTTTTTCTTTTTAAAGTTCAAAAATAAAAAAAACTGGACATCGTGTGTTTTTTTATGAATGTTCTCCCATAAATATGTAATCAGTGAAGCCTATAAACTTCAAAGTTAGTCAGACCTGTCGAATAGTCATTAGATTTTTTTTTTATCAGCCATGTAGCCAGGAAATGCTCTTTTTCTTTATTCTCATTAACGATATATTATTCTATAAGATTACTCTGCCTGAAACTGTTGTGATCTTGTTTATTTATAATTGTTTCCAGCCCCACGAGCGTGCAGGATCATGGTGCGTTTTGTGTGTTTGGAGTGGACTGTTTAAATTCCTGAGCAGTTACTCAGCTCCAACCGGTTTCTTCTCTGACTTGAGACTGTTGAATCACATATGATTTTCAGCTCACATTGCACCGCTGCAGGCGCTCTGTGATTTATGGAGCACCTCTGGCGAGGCCTCTCTCTGTCTCCCTCGCTCCCCTCCTCTCGGAAGGTATAAAAACTTTACACAAGAAGCCATCAATATATTTAAACAAGCGCTAAACAGGATTGGTCAGATCCGATCTGAAGCTCACCTGGATTATATGACCTGCAGTTATTGTCAGGTTGACCGGTTAAACATGTGTTTGTGCACTCGTCTCAGGTGAGTAACTCCTTCAACCACTTAGGGTTGTGATGAAAGCTCGGCGCATTGTTGTGTGCGTGTTTAAACCTCAGCCCTGTAGCAGCTGTATAAAGGCAGAGTTGAAACAGGGGTCACGCTGCTATTTTCCAGGGACAGAAAAGAGGCTGCCTCACATTGACCAGCAATGTGGGTGTGTCATAAATCCGTACAATCCTGCGTTTACTTCTGGAGGAGCAAAAGAACCTGCATATGAGCATGTGCCTTTAGTGATAACGGTCGAAATAGATTGAATAAGATAAAAATCGATTTTAAAAACTAAGCTAATCAGAAATACTGAAGAGATTAATTTCCAGAGCTTGCAAACAGCTTGTATCAGACTCAGTATTCAATAAGGCAGTCTATAGATTGATAGAAACTATAAACACTAAAGAAGTATAGCTGTTCAGGGTTTGGGAGTAAAGTAAAGGACTAATTCACAGTTTTACAAGGAGCCACAAATCTTTGTACATCTTTTGCTTTAATTCTAAAACACAATAGTTGGTCCAACCTGAACTCGATATTCCTGTACTGAAAAGAGATATCAAAACTTATGAAATCCAAAAGTTCTTTAGGAGTTTTAGTTTTCTCAATAATATGGTTCAAATATTGTCTCTCCTCTCCCAGAAGGTTTGATAGACAGACAGACAGACAGACAGACAGACAGACAGACAGACAGACAGACAGACAGACAGACAGGCAGACAGACAGACAGACAGACAGACAGACAGACAGACAGACAGACAACTATAGGGATGGCCTGGGTGAACTTAAGATTGTACTTTATGTCAGTGTAACACCTCACTGAGAAATATTTAATTAGCCTATTTGCTGCATCGTTGAGGACCTCAGAAATTAAAGCCATTTCCTGCGTTGAAGGTGTCACCGGGGGCCCAGGCAATCACTAGACTGAATTATGGTTATGGTATTCACTTTTCATCAGCACAAGTGATCTGAATATGCGATCTAGGAGACTATAGATTCTCGATTATGTACAGGTTAAGTGATTTAATTTGTTCTATGACAATGATTTCTCTGCTGCGCCACTAGTTGCATCTGCTGCTGCACTGCTGAACACTTTCGTACATATCATTGCACATGTGTGCAATGTATTGTCACATGATTAAAACATTAAAAATAAAGATATATGACTAAACCAGTAGTTTAAAAACTCTTGAATTTGCATGAACATCTTTATTTTTTATTTTTAAATATGCAATGAATATTTTTAACTATGACCACAGATAAATGTAATAGAACAGGTCATATAATGTATTCTGTCACTAATTAGTATATTTTAGTGTATCAGTTATGTTAAGGTGCTTTTTAAAGAGGGCTAATTTACCCAAAACAACCCCTCTTGAGATAGAAAGCTGCAAAACGTGTTTACAAGACCCTGTAAATATCATTACACTGTGTTACTTATGAATACGTGTTTCTGACAAACCTCCTTCTATTTACAAAACAAGATACAACGAAGTAAATTCCAAACATTTTCCTCTGAAAATGTATAGAGTTTAATATGGTGCCATGATATACTTACGATAAAAAACGATGCACTAATATTGCACAATCTTACATAAGGTGTACGAACAGACCACGTGCGTGTCTTCTACTTATGAAGTGCAGTCTGCAAACTCTGGTCCTTTCATTTCACACTGCATTGTTTACAGCAACATAGGGCACCGGGCCCATAAATCTTCAGCTTGCTCTGCCAAGACAGCGCCATTTGTATGCACCGTTTTAACCGACAGCATCCTCTGCCCATTAACGTCTTCTCCCTTGCTCTCTTCCAGTCTCCTCTTTTCTGCACAGCTCTATTCCCTGGACATGCATTAGGTGCTTCGTGTTTTCCTTCAGCTCTGGAAAACAATTAGTTTTTTTTTCTGTTTTTATTGCAAATAATATTACATCGATGCATATTTTATTGAGGAAGAAAAAAAAACAACAATCCGCTGCTGTGTCCAGATTTGCTTCCTGCTTGTGCGCAGCCGCAGCTTGTACGGTTCTCTCTCTTTCTCTCTGTATACGTTTTTGGTATGAAAAATAAAAGTTTATCGACAATTTCCTTGCTTGTTTGTGTCAGCGGGCGAGGGAGCGCAGAAGGTAAGGAGGAATTGTAAAAGGGTTGACACCCAAGAGCGACCGGCGCGCTTTTGTGTGAGAGAGAAAAATGATTTATAGCCACTGAGGCGGTTCAAACAGAGTTCACGGAGAATTGTGGTGGAGGCGCGGAGGAGCTAAATTATGGTCTTGCTGAGCTAGTATATCATAGATTCTATCTCCAGATTCAGAGAGAGTGCGTTCAAGGGTGCGAGGCAAGGAAAACACAATGAATTTAATTACTTTTTCACTCATTTCAGCCAGTACCACACTTAACCTTCCATAATAATAATAATAATAATAATAATAATAATAATAATAATAATAATAATAATAATAATAATAATAATAATACTAATAATAATAATAATAATAATAATAATAATAATAATAATAATAATAATAATAATAATAATAATAATAATAAACCAACTATTTATTTATTTAGAATATAGCCACTTGCCTTTTTATGATCCATAATGTAAATATAATACCTAATTTTCAAACTCCTACTGTTGGCTGGAAGGGGCGCAACAAATTCTTTTTCAAAATTAAATATTACAGAATAATAACAGTTATGTTTGACCGATATAAAAATTAATGTAAATTCATAAATAGTGGACCTATGTTTTTCTGTGATTCAAGAAAAACAATCTTTAATGGTCGTGACCTAATACACTTTGAAGTTGCAGGTAAAGCCCTGATGATGGTGGCAGCAGGGGTGACGCGTAAAACACAAAAAAAGGGAGGAAGGATCCTCTCTTTCCAAGCTTTGCAGGCCTGAGTGCATAATCCATCACCTCTGAGACATCTAAAGAGGGCTTTCTAGACAGCTTTGTTGCAGTGAAACACCGGGAGGAACTTAGGCTACATTTGAAGCTTGCTTCAACCAAGATTGATACTGGCCCACAACGCGCACAGGCCCTTTACAAGACGTTCACTTTTTGTAGATTTTGAGCAAAATTCAGTATTTTACTCATATACATGTTTCTGCAAGGTTGCTATAGTGAAATTAGAAAAATAAATACACATTTGTGAGTTTCCTTTCCTCTTCATTTAGACCACAATTGCTATGGCTTTTAGTATATATAATTTCACCCCCAAAATATCCGTTGCATTGTTTTGAAATTAAGTTGCAAGTTCTATATTTTATTGGAGCACATTTTCCCTTGAGTTGGCATGTGCTTCTGTAAACAGGCACGCATTATATATACATAATCAACCTCTCCTCCATTTGCCCATTCAGCGGCACAAGAAAAACAAAAGGATTAAATGTAAAACAAACAAATAAATAAATAAAAAATGTTGCTTCACAACAACTGAAACTGTACAATGAAGCCTGAATAATGCAAATGAGTCGTCTTGCAGGAAAAAAAAAGAAAACCTTTAATGATTGCCCCCTTTGTCTTTGTGCAGCAATGACTGTCACAAGCCTTTTGTCTGACCACTCCCATTGAATCCTAATAAGCTGCACTTGCCTTCGGACAGTTAGAAGCATATGTTATGAAAAGGAAAAGCCCGCCAATTAATAATGTTAAGTTACATTTTGTTGCAGATTTGAAAAATATTCTGAAACAAGTTCGCCTTTGAAGACTAAAGCTCTATCTTGTATCGCTAGCATTAAAGCATAGAGATAAATATTTGTCATTTTGTTGGTCTAAGGGAAACATAGCGCAGAGAGTAATTTAATTTAATGTTTCTCATTTCTAAATGCGTAATAAGGTACGAAGAATCAGTAACCGCATATTATTCCATCGTTCCGATATTGTAAGTTTTTTTTTAATTTAAACCTACCACAGGGTGATTAGCAGCAAGAGGTGCCTCTCCCAGTTTATCCTGGAGAATTAACAATAAAACAGACATTTTTACGCTCGGTATAAATAATAACTCTCCGCAGCACACGTGTACAATCTTTGTTTGTCTCCCCCTTTCTCCGTTTGAACGCATCCCGCTTTTTCATTCATCTTGGCGTCTTGTGTGTCCGGTAATCTGATTCTTTTTTATCCTTCTTTTTTTAATCCCTAGATGCGGAAAACCCGGACTTCGTGCAGAAAATGTCTGAAGAAATATCGCAAAAGCTTCTTCGGGTACCCCAAGTTCCCAGCAGGATTAGTTTCCAACTCCAGAGCTCTGTCATTGGAGGACTGGCACACGTGATCATGGTACCCCCCTCTGGTAAATATTATTCAAAGCGTTCCTCATGGTTTCCAGCCCCAAATGCTCTGCCCTGCGTGCCTTTATTCATTCAGGTTAATTGTGATCTGATATTAGACAGATAGAGAACCTCTGCTTTATTACTGCGGAGGGACCTCTGAGTTTGATTTGAGCCACTTTGATGAGCTGTGGGGTCCATGGACGCCCAACAGTCTGTGGCCCTCCCTCTGCAGCTGCATGGCAACAGTTTTGAAATGAGCCCTGGACAAGTGCCAAAACTTAACGTGGGATGTGGTGAAGGAGCGAAAGGAGAGAGAGTCGGAGGAGGAGGAGGCCCTGATTTGGGACCTGATAAGTTGAACCTGACCTCCACTGTTCCCTTCAGTTCCAGGTTGAACCCACATGAACTTTCTGAGTGTCAACTGGAGTCTGTGGTTTACTGTCATGCCAAGGACAAGCTGGACCCAAATAGCAGAGGATGTAGTCTTACCATCTGCCACTCAGGGGGGATTTTCCCCTGGATGAAGTCAAGGAAATTTGGCTCAAAGCAGTCAAGTAAGTATTCTTCTTTCATGTGTTTTAGGGCTGCAAATATTAGGAAAATATGACATTGTGATAATATTGTTGAATACTGCAAAAACATTATTGTTTATGACAATGTCCCCACCACTTTCCTGAATTTTCTCTAGACCCACATATCAGTTGATGTAGACATGGCATGATAGATGTAGATCTATAGATTTAGAGGATGCTCTGCGTTGTGAGGAAAGGACAGTAAAAGTCCCTCAAATAAGCTAATTATACTACTGCAAAGCAAAGTTTTAATACATGACATATTAGCATACCAAGTATAGCATCTAAGCAATTCTTTGCTATTGCAGTGACAAAACAGAAACACTTTGGATGTGAACTTCAACCTGCATAACTGCCTTTCTAAAGATTGATGCAAGTGACCTTGTAGAACCATAGATTTGGTCAAAGCTTTGTCCATGCTTGTGGTGGCCCAAGATTTTAAAACAAGAAGAGCAACCTTGCTTAATGTTTTTTTGAAAGTTTCTCGTTAACTTGATCAACTTATTTTGTTGAAACTTAAAAATAACTCTGAATTTCCTAAATTATTGATTTGACATGTATTAAGAATGCCAAGGAATATCAACAGATCTTTTCTTTTTTTGTAGTCTGAAATAGAGATAGTTCACTGAAAAAGAAGTATTCATCCCTCAGTTGATCCTGAGACTGACTGGTTTTTGAACATTAAAATATTTAAATGTAAATGAACTCCACATGAACTGTGCACAATAGAATTTAGCAATTTGAGATATTGTGCAGCTCTAAAGTTAAAACTGAGCGAACAGACAACTTTTCTTAACATCTTCTGCACTAAGTACTGTGTGTAAATACAACTGTAGTTATGTTGTTTTTGTTCCTTCTTGACCTGCATAGATATAAAAAAAACATTTGGTGATGAATTATGATCACTTGTTATGATCTTCTATTTTTTAACACATTAGTACAATGGAGTGAGTGCACAATGGTTTTACTGTAAAGATAAAAGAAAAGTGCACAGATGGATGGGGCAAACAGCATTATATTTAATTGGTTTATTGTATAACAATGTTTTTATTTTCAAAAGTTAAAATTCATTGTATATAATTAGATTTAAATCTGACTACAAGACTGGATTTTATTGCAATGAATTACATTGATTGGATGCCAATTGAAATTGACTGGATTGTATGATAACTCAGTCTGCCTTTGATTGAACTGGACTTATTTGATCTGGCTTTGTCTTCCTTGAGATGTTTGTTTTTGTGAATTCGTTTTATATAAATTAGACTGAATCGACCTCTCCTGACTTTTCAAACAATTCAGTGAAGGAAACAATCAACCGTGTTAAAGACAACTCCATCTTCTGTTCAATGTACTCACTATAGGTCTTATTAAACATCAATTAACCCCTCTGTGTCATATTGTTATCAAAGGAGACCTGGTATAGCTCATATACATGTCAAACTGAATCCCTAGTGGCGGCTATTTTCAGTGTTGCTCCCGAGGTGCCTTTAAAGTGACTGAGATGGGGATTTGACAGGTCTGCTTCCATGTGGAGCTCTGATTAATGTGGCCTGTCAGGCAGCCATAGTGGCGTCAGATGTTTTCCCCAGACTGCCTTTTCGGCAGGGAACTTTTCCTGAAAACATGACACACTAGACAGCCAGTCTTGTTTAGGAGTCTCGAGTAAGACTGAATAGGAACTGAGGGCTCCACTTGGTCTCAGTTTGATGAGCTGGGGATTGAGGTGGGTCTTGCTGGCACCTGCTGCCTCCAGAATGGAGATTTTACAGGCATTGCACTTTCTAAGAAAACCTTTGTTTTTTTCTGTGCTTATCTCCAGCTTCAGCCAAGGGTGTTGTGGCATCTAATGCTACAGACAGAGGAATGAGAAGAGAGAGAACATCCTTCACCAACAACCAACTGCTGGAGCTGGAAAAGGAGTTCCACTTTAGTCCTTACTTACAACGCCCCCGGAGACAGGAGATGGCAGCCAGGCTGCAGCTCACTGACCGCCAGGTCAAGATCTGGTTTCAGAATCGCAGGATGAAGCTTAAGAAGCAGCACAAGTATGGCAGAGTGACAGGTTTGTCCCAGGATTCCCTTTGCGCGCTGCACATAGGGCTCCCAGCAGCATGTGCTGTCAGAACTTGCTTCCCTTCTTCCTTGGAACCACACTCCATGGATCACACAATGCTCTCCCTATGTGACCCTGCAGACATGTCCTATCTAAACTGCATGCTTCCATCTGTTGCGACTGGCCCACCCCCCTCATACACAAGTACAGAAGGTCATCAGAAAGTCTGCATTTCAAACAGGCTCTGAGGCCCCATAAAAGCTCTCCCTTCTGTGCTCTTAAAAATATTCCTTCACACATTCACCTTCAGCTACTTATAAAAGACTGGAGGATGTATGAACAGCATCCCAGGAATGCTATCCACTTAGCACATCTATTCATGAAACATTTTAATTAAACTATATGAGCACACCTTAATTAAAGGAGAGCTGCACAATATTCTTTTTGTGTATAGGCACAGCAAGAGAAGATTGCATATCTTTAAAATTTTGCATGAAGAAGATTTTTGAACTTGAAAGAAATGGTTATTTACAGCACATTCCAAAAGTATTCATACCTTTTACATTTTTCTCACAAACCTTTATGTACTTGATTGGGATTTTATATCAAACACCAACACAAAGCAGTTTACAGTTGTGTAGCTGAACTAAAATTATACTTGGTTTTACATTTTTTTCAACACAAAAATCCAAAAGTATGGCAGGCATTATTTGACCCAATAAAATCTGATACTCTTCAATAAAATAAACTATATTGCTTCCAAAAGTCACATAATTAGTAAGTGGAGTCTACATGTGATTAATTTAATCTGTTAAGGCCTTAGATGTTTGTTAAAGAAAATCAAAATGGAAAGAGCATAGCATTACCTGAAACCTACCAAGACATGGTCCACCTAAACTGGCCTGTGAAGGAGAGTATTATTAAGAAGCTGCAGAGATCCCCTGCTCAAGTGGGAGAATCTGTCAACGTAACAACTATGAACTCTAGAATTCTAAGACCGGCATTGTTAAACAAAAGACATAAGAAGTTATGTATATAGTTTGCCACAAGCCCTGATAATGATGAACATTCTGATCATCATCCCCACCAATGAAACATAGTGATGGCCGGATCATGCTATGGGGACAGGGAAGCTGGCAGAGTTAATGGGAAGATGAATGAAGTTACAGCACAATCCCAGAAAAGAAATTGTTTGAGACTGTACAAGACTTGAAACTGGGGCAGACGTCCACCTTTCAGCGACCTGAAAAGGCCTGTTTCTCATTTAGTGTGAGGAAAAGACTTATACAAGCAACACTGTTGCCAGTATTGGATTGTGGTGATATTTTATACATTCATGCCAATCAGTCTCTTTTGAAAACACTGGATTCTGTATACCATAAGGCACTAAGATTTGTATCAAATTCTGGTTACTGTACTCTCATTGTAATTTGTATGACACTGTTGGTTGGCCTTCTTTACACAACCATAGGTTGGGGCATTGGCACTATTCCTTTTTAAGGCTGTATCATGTGAACTGCCTCCGTACCTATGTTCCCTACTGGTTCCTAAAATCCCCAACAGAAGCTGTATTCTGTGATCACATGGGCACATTCTGTTTGAAATCCCACATTCAGAAACTGTTTTTGGTGAAAGTACCTTCAAAGCTTTTGCACCCTTGTCCTGGTCTAAATTGCAGGCTCATTTTAAATTAGATCATTTACCAACAATGACACAGTTCAAAGCTAGGATAAAGGATTATTTAATTACCAGATGCACGGGTGTTGTAACTGAGCGCTGCATGAAAGTATGTTGAGATGATCTTGAGATTGTCTGTTCTTGCTGTATGTTGTCTGTTTTTATGTTTTTATATGGTACTTCTTTTATTTGGAACTGTTTTAGCTACTGTCTTGGCCAGGATTCCCTTGAAAAAGAGATTTTAAATCTTCCTGGTTAAATAAAGGTTGAATAAAAAATAAAATAAAAAACAATAAAAAAGAAAAACAATCCTAAAGATACATTCAGAGTTACAATAATATCTATTTGGATCAAATCATATCCATGGTTTAGGGCGGGCCTGTCAAAGTCCAGACTTAAATCCTTAAATCCTAAGATTTGGAAATGGTGTTCACGGACACTCTTTTTTTAGAACTTGAGCTGTGTCACAAAAAGGAATGATAAAAAGTTGCAGTCTTTGTATATCCAAAACTGGTAGAGACAGATACCAAAATACCTGCTGCTGTAATTGCAACTAAAGGTGGCAAACTGTTGACTCATTGGGGCCTGAATACAAATGTATGCTACATTTCTTCTGTTTTTTGTAAAATATTTA
The DNA here is from genome assembly GCA_963556495.2 of Valencia hispanica. NCBI lineage: Eukaryota > Metazoa > Chordata > Actinopteri > Cyprinodontiformes > Valenciidae > Valencia > Valencia hispanica. Next base: position 29,303,627 of record OY747709.1, read on the forward strand.
CAAGCTTTGTATTGTTTCATTTGACTTCCTCCTTCCACTTATGAGCTATTTTGTGGTAGTTATCACAAAAAATCTTGATAAAATACATTGAGTTCCGTGGCTGTAACACGACAAAATGTGCAAAGTATAAATAGGGGTGTGAATACTTTTGGAAGCCCTGTAATTGCAGCAAGTAAAGACTGCAGATCTTTAACTTTTTTGCATGATGGAGATTTTGAACAACTAATAAATGTTTCTTTATGTGTTTTGTTTTTACTGCATTTTTTTAATATCACTAAGTGGTAGGGCTTTTTTCATAGCTAACTGTTTATGTGACGTGTTAAAATTGTGAAATGAGAAGAATATTGTTCAAGTTTGACTATTTTTTTATTTTTTTAAAGGTTGCTATACATACAATTAGTGCTCCCCATTATTTTTGATGAATGTTTCCATACTGAACATGCTTAATAAACACATTTAGGAAAATTGTAATCATGTGCAGTGTTTACCTGTTCATTTTAAAAGCGAATGCTGTTTTTTTAACAGTATTTCCTAATTATGGATGCCTATGCCAAATGAAAAAAAGGAGATGGATTATGCATTTAAATTAAACTGGGCTTTAGATTCATTGAGAACTTTACAGTATTGTGTATTCACGTTGCACAATCCTCCCTCTCTACCGCTCTGCTGCCTCAGAATTTCCCCCTCCATTAATCATAGAGACAAGGCAGTTTTTCCAGCGTTCCAACCACAAGCTCTGAACCCACTGGGCACCATGACAAGATCTCCTCCTGCCTCATCCCCACCTCCCCCCTCCCTCACTTCTTTCTATAGCCAAATTGTAGCTTTGCAAGTTGGGGCTGGCCTCGCTCTCAGGGGGCATGTTTAGCCATGTTGTGTGGAAGCCCTTCCAACTCGCCACGGGGACACAAGAGACCAATGCTGCCCAATCACCAATGACAACATATTATCTCAAAGAGCAATGTGGAGTTGTTTACTGGCATCTGCTGGCCCTTTACAGAGTGTGGAGTCTCAAATGCAAACTGTGTCATCAAAATGTTTTCTTCCCTCCAGATTCCATCGAGATAACAGTGTTTTTATTTGGCAGAAGTGGGTCACATATGCTCAAGGGTTTACATGATTTCATAAGTCAAAGATAATAACCCTACCTGATGAAGGAGCTAACCTTCTTTTACACTTGATAATGTGAGCCTGAGCATAAATATTGTAAACAAAAGTGCACACAAATTGTGGGCATGCTGACAGTTTTATATCAGTGGCCTTACTGTGAATGAGCTGTCACGAAGGCCCACTGACAGCTCCAAAACTGGGAGAGGTAATACCGCTCCCCACCGTCTCTTCTAATGACTTCCGAGTCCTAATACATTATCAGTCTCCAGATCAGCTGTCATTTGGTAAGTATTTGGCACCTGTTTGCGGCAGGTCTTTGTTGGAGTTTGGGGAGCTATTTTGTGAGCTACAATTGTGTGAATATTTAAGATTAAATAAAAAAAAGTCTGTATGGAAAGGTGGTGACAGGAGGAAAGCAATAAAAGCCATATAAGAGAGAAAGTTCTGCTGTAGAAATGTGCTCACTTAACTAAGAGAAAGAAAGAGAAGGAATGATGAGGAAGACAGATCAGACTGTGCTAGATTCCTGAAATTCTTAGATACGCTGGGTGATTTATGATTCTGATGGTTGCTGAGGCTCAAAAAGACTTTTACCTCCTTTCCCAAACACATTCCCCTTCCAGACACTAAAAGCCAGGAGGATCCACATGCTGGTGTGCAGTAATTCCATGGATGGGGTCAAGGGGGATCCCCAGAGGTTAAGAAAAGCCTCCACTCAAGGGCCCCTGCACGAGGGGGGACACTCTACATCCATCTGAACATTAGGTTAGCTGGTTGTTCTCACATTAGCATCTAAACTGATTATTTCCCACTTACTCACTAGACTCTGTTGACGGCTTCACTTGGCATATGTTCTCAAAGGCAGAGATTTGCTAAGCCAACAAGCCATTCATGCTCTTTTCAAGATTTCTTGGCTTTTGCAATAAAATACTTATGATACGTATGATAGTGATGAAGGATGCCTGTAGAAGATTGCCATGAAAACACCTTTGGTTATGGTCCATCTTTAATTTGAGAAGAATTTGTGTCCTATACAGTGACTGGTGTTTAAACTGCCTTATCCAAAGCTGTTGTGAAATTGATTTGCTTTGGACATGAGAAATGTGCGTCAAGGCTTCTATTTAAGTGTGCATGAAACAAAACTGAGAATAATTATTCCAATCACTAAATGGAGATCACATACAGACATAAATGAATGATAGTGGTCTGGGTCTATGTAAGCACCAGTAAACACCTAATATCGTCTACTTATGATTTTCCTGCATATGCAGATTTGTTTAGATTAGGCATTTTAAAAGCAATGTTGGGTTGCCAGCCTATTCTCTAAAGTGCTTATTCTTCTTTCCTGTGCTGTTTTTCCACCATTAATGTTCAAATAAAATACAAACTTAAAGATTATAAATAGACCCCCCCCCAAAAAACCCCAAAAAACGTCTAAGTCCCATTAAGGGTGTTTTTTTCAGTGCAAGCTTCATTTACTTTCTTGTTTTTATGTTACAAACCACTATTCAAATGCACTCATTTACATCCCCTATTAATCTAAATGACACACCCACTTCACAGTTGTTTTAAACTGGATGCACATCCTCCACTAGCACGAACTGTTTGGACCATGTGCCCTAAGTTGGTTTTCTATTGATTTTTCCTTTTCGAAACAATAAAAAATACATCTCAACCCAAAAGTTTGTGGAAAACCCATGTCAAAGTTTTAATGGCCCATAAATTGGTAGCATAAATTCAGTATATATAAGGTTCATTTTAATTAATGCTGGACTCAAATCTCACAAATAATCAAAAAAGAATTAAAAACTGATCCGGTTGTGTCACTGAAATAAAGGATTTTAGTTCAGGCATAATGATTTTATCCAATTAGGAGCCAGTAAGCACAAACCAACTATAAAGAGACACATCAAAATGCTCCATATTAAACAATACAGATGTATTTATGTATGTATTTAAGATATATAACATATGTATTTTGTCCTTATCTGTTTTTGCAGTATACTCAAGCATAGGATTTAAATTACTTGTAATCACCACATTCTATCTTGACATCAAACTAAACATTAAACATTTTTGGAACAGAGAAGGAAAAACATATGCAAAACATTTTGGCACCACCAAGCTGGAGTTATGGCCAGGGGTGCAGTGTGCACCCTTATAAATGTGCTGTGACCCCCACAGTTTTACATGCATAATACTTGTTATGCATGAATTGAGAAGAGGAAAGAACATTTGCAACATTTATTTTCTTTTTTTACATTAACATGTTTTCTTTGTTCATTATTGTGCCCCTTTTTGAATGTATGTCACTCAGTCTTCTCCCCTCACTCAAGTTATACCGAAACAAACAGCTAAAGTTGAAGTATTTTATGTATGTATGTATCTACATTTTGTAGGAAGCTAAAAAAAAACATGTTCTAACACCTCAAATAAGATATCTTTTCTGTAGAACTTCACCTCAATTTTCAGAGTTTTAAAAAAGTTACAATGGACTGTCATCCATTCAATGTCTATATCTGCTTGTCCTTGCAGGGTTGTAGAGGAGGTGATGGTTATCTCCAGTGGTCATTGGGTGTGAGGTACACCCTGGGCAGGTAGCCAGGCCATCACAAGAAAACACAGAGACACATGACAAACATCCATCAACACAACTAAGAGCATTTTATTGTAACCAATAAACATAACAGGTTGTTTTTTTAAATACCTAGAGAGAACATATATATGCTTTGAGAGAACATGCAAACTCCATGTAGAAACACCCCAGGCTGGGATTCACACCCAAGACTTTACTGATGCAATGCATCAATGCTACATACTATAACACTGTGCAACCTATAGAGATGATCATTTTGTTATTTCATTGAACTTAAATGACCCTAACCCCCTGAAAAAGGACAATATTTAGTATTTTGCCTGAATTACTAATATTATAATAATATTACTAACAGTATTATTCATATTATTATTATTATTATTTGGCATATTTTGACACATAAAAGGTTTTTAGGGCATTGATCTACACTGATATGCTTTACTGATCAATGAAAAAAAGGATAAAACTACAAAACCTTTAGGAATTTTATACTTCAGCTCCATATGTCTCCTGCTTTAGACCATCATTTTAGCCTAATGAAGAACTAAAACATAAGCTAGTGTTTAAAAACAAAACAAAAAAGTAGTGAAGCCTTTGCAAATGTGCTGCAGCTGAAAGTAAGCCTGTTTCTTTACACACAGCTCTCAAAGTCAAACATATGCAGTTTAAGGTTGTAATTATTTCTACTAAATTGTTTAAAGTCTCTGAGGTGGCCCTTTCCTAAAAGTGACCATGACTGACTGGGGCTTTTGTCTACAGAGGAGGGAAACCCCAAACTTTTATGTGGTCCCTTTAGGAGGCTTTGTTCATTTTATGACCTGTTAACCTTCTCAGTCTTTTCCTTCCACAGCCGTTACTGCTGCCCACCACTCTCACAGGGCGCTTGTTGCTCAAGATGATTGTTAAGTACCAATTTCCTGTGTCACCTTTATGGCTTTTATTTATTTGTCTGCTCCTTCGTCTGGAACAGAAGCCCCAGCATTGCTCAGGTAGATGGATGATAACTCACCTGCTACGACTCATCCGTCTTGGAAATTTGACTCCCTGAATCTCCTACAACTGTTAATGTCATATTATGGCCCAGCATTATCAAGATCAATGGCTTTTTAAATGCTTTTCAGTTAAGGATGATCGGTGACAGTAAAAAGGTAAGTTGGTGATGAAGGTGTCACAGCTGTTGGTGGAGCCAAGCTGTGCAGCAGGGAGAAAGTCGTATGCTGGAGAGAAGAGTCCCCTCTGAAGAACTCTGGAAAAATGAATGAACTTGTGAGAACAACATTCAGTCAGTTAAATGTCACATGTTGACTAGTATTGAACACCCAGGAAATATTCAAAGCCCAATGGCTTCATTACAGAAGCTATGATCAATACGCACTTTCGTTTGGCTTAAATCATAGGAACATAAAGGGCATACTGATACTAACTATAGTAGTGTGCACAAAGGAATCTCAATAACTAAGATGATCTTTGAAAAGTTATTTACTTCAATAATTCAATTTAAAAAAAATAATATGTATATTATGCAGATTCATACCACACATAATGATTTTATCCATTTCTTCAATTTAAGTGTTAATTACGATGATTGTGGTTTACAGCAAATAAAAACCTAAATAAAAAAACAAAATCCAATTAAAAACCAAGAGTTTTAAGGCAGAAATGTCAGCCTCCTGAAAATTACTGTACAGTATAAAGACTCAATACTTGTTTGGGGGTCCTTTTGCAAGAATTCCTGCATCACTGACAGAATGACATGAAGGTGATCACCCTGTGGTCCTGGTGGCATTTTAGAGAACCCCATGATGCTTTCATAGCAGCGCTTTGTTTTTTGGGGTCTGGTGTCTATCTTCCCTGTTGACAATACTCCATATCTTCTCTGTGGGGTTAAACAAATTTCCTGTCCAGTCAGTTGCAGAGAGACCATGGCCATAAAAGCAGGTATGGGTAATTTTGGCAACGTGGGCAGGTACCAAATCCTACTGCAAAACAAAACTCACATCTCAATAAAGCTTGTCAGCAGAGGGAAGCATAAAGTGCAGTAGAAATTCCCAGTAGAAAGTTGTGCTGCTTTGGACCAACACTATCAGATGATATGGTTTCTCAAATCATTACTGAGTGTGGAAACTTCACATTGGACACAAAGCAGGTTGAATTATCTCCTTCTTTACTCTTCCTCTAGATTTCTAAATAAAATACCAAGTTTACATTAATCTTGGATTCTTGACCACTGCACCTGAATCCATGCCTTGAATCTACCCAAAACTCTTGAACTGACTTTACTTCACAATCAGTGCTGTAGTTATCCATATTGATAATTATCCTCTTTCATCACACATTTTCCTTCTATTCAATTTTCATGGAATGTGCTGGGATACAGCACTTCTTGAACAGCCAGCTTCTTCACCAATGTCCTTTTATAGCTTTATCTTACTGAAGGGGTCAACTGTCAAGAGAGTCTTCATTATGATTAAGCCATAACATTTCTTTACCTCTGTACTTTTCTCATCTCATTCTATTCTTCTAGATTTATGTTTTTTATTAATCGTAAACCATAACCATCAGAATTAACAGAATTAAAAGACTGAAATATATCAATCTGTGTGTGACAAATATGTATAATATGAGTTTTATCTTTTGAATTTAACTCAATTGCAGATAGAAATTAGTTTTTCGATATTTTAAAATTGATTGAAATGCTGCTGTAAATGTTGATATATAGTGCAAGTGGAAGAGCACACTTGTTCTGGATTTTGGGATTGTGAAGAGCTTGTATGGGTTCCTGCACTGGGACTTTATAGGAACCCATACATGGACTGTGTTATGGAGGACAACTGTAATGTTACACCCTGTACGAACACATGTACAGGGTGTAGAGGGTGTTGTTAGATGTATTTTTTCCTGTCTAAGAAATACATTATATTAAATCTGATATAGCGCTTTCAAAGTTTCACAGAGATTGTTTGAAGCTCCAGTAATTGACTGTCTAATCAGTGATTTCAAATAGTTTTGGTGATAAGACTTTAAACCACAATATTTCAGCAGGTTTTCAAAATTAGTGTTATGAATGTTTGATAATTCTTCCTGGAATTTGCTGAAAGTTGAGTCTCTGAGTTTTTGTGGCTACAATACTGTTTTGAAAGCAGTAATATTACACTATGTGCAATAAGATGCAAGGGTATTAAGTACACCAGTGGGTTGAAATTATATTAACAAAATCTAATCAAGCAATTCTCTTTCATAATGTTCGGAACTTTACTTAATGTTTCAAACAATTAAACTGTCTTTTAGTATCAAAAATCATAATCTAACCATATTTACCAGCTACACAATTGATAATATTCAAAATAAGAATTAGACACTTGATTTAACATTTCTCTGAAACTGTTTCAACATATCTGGCATCTTTATAAGGCAGGATTTATTGCACTGTTTCATTAAATTGCATTAGTTTCCCCTATTGTACCTAATAAACTGGCAGTTTAGTACACATTTGTTCATACAAGTGGATTATTTAATGTAAAATGTGAAATTATAACCTTTTAAGGTGTAATAATTCTGCTTTACAGTCCAATAAATGTTTTATTACCTTCATCAAAAACACAACCCCAGCAAGCGGCACTACAAAGAGTTAGCACGTAAAACTCTTCTACAAATTGGACAGAGATAAAGAAAAACAAGTCTTTTAGCAAATAAAAATTTGATGAGTTTTGTGGATATTATTGTTATCATTAATGTGCAGCATTGGATTCTTTGGGACAGTGGATACCGAGGAAATAAAGCTAATTGCAAACAAACCTAAACATGAGACATTGCACAAAACACCTCTTTCTTTATGCTGCCTATAATAAATGGAACTGGTGGTTTATTAAATTCATGCTGTGCTGCAAAACATTAATTTTACTCTGGATTACAAAGAGACTGGAAATGTAAGGCTCAGTTTTGGATTAAATGATGCACAAAAATCCCTCTGTAGGAGCTGCGGAGCTCTTAAGCAATATGTTTGGGGTTTAGCTTGCAAACACCATGCAGCTTCAGTGCCAAGCAGGAACAAGCTGACACGATGATTTGTTATTTTGTCTAAACAGCATGTAGCCATAAAAGTTCTAAAAGATATCAAACTAAGACTTCTTTTTTGTGCATATCTTGTCTTTGAAGATTCTTCTTTCGCCCTATATACTTAATCTGTTGTCATTTCTCCATCAGTCGTTTGTTATTAACCATGATTAGTAAGCACAGCAGACTGCTGATCTGCATGGTGAACAAGCAGGGGATGTTTAAGCAAGAAGAAGAATATTAAAAACAACTCCTTGTCTTTCCCTGCAGCTATCAGTGTGCCTTATGAGGGAGAATATTGCACAGTGAGCTGCAGTGATGAGCATTTCCTCCTGTTTCATGTTTAACCCTGCTCATTTCCCACAGTAAGAACGCTGGAAACACACAAGTGTGCACAGCAGCTCAGGGGGAAGATGACTGATGACTTGTTGTCATCATGTTTGGGATTGTGCCAACTCCGAGCCTCTTGGCTCACTGGAGCTGCAGCATGTATATACAGCAGGCTGATGTGGAAGTGTCCTGGTATTAGTGAGGCACTGCTTCACCTTCACACTGCTGAGCCTTGGGTGCACAACACCTTGTCTGTGATGCCCCTCGCCAATTGCAGACTAGTTGTATTGGATTTACGATGACGCTGCGTGTACTGTGACAGATTTCGTATGATTCAACGATGGAGCAAAGACAATTATTTGAATTTCCTGCTGTGCGTGGATTAGTTTCCTTTGTTTTAGAATGGTATTCCCAGGGTTGTGTGTGGGCAAAGCTGAACCTTTCATTTGACATCACAATTTTTCAAAAATGTCAATACTTGAAGAAGGCAGACGTGCCCTATCAATCACACAGCCATCTTTCAACGGGTCAATGTGGTTCACTTCTATCAGCTCTCACCCTTTGTCTCCCTTTTCACAGTTATCACCTGCACTGTGTCTCTTTGTCCCTGCACTGTATTACAGCTCTATCACAATACCAGATGAGCCTTTTCTCTACATAAACCCAGGCACTGATGGCTGTCATCTAATCCAAATTTTTAGCCACACTATCTGCCTTTGGAATTCGTGTGGGCTGTTTGGTTAATTCTTGATTCTATAAGGGTCGAGACCTGACACATGATGAGGCTCAATGTTATTGCAGAGGTACGTGTCAACAGCAGCCACAGCATCATAATGTCAGCAGGGTTCAGGCCAAACTGAGAAGATAATCCAAGCATGACCAGGCTGATCCCAGGACCTTGACTCCCTATTGACACACATCTTACCATGGACACAAAACAAATTAGTGTCAGTCAATATTCTCTCCCTCCTCTAGCATCCTGACAAAGCCACCAGGAGCTGTCATGTTTACCTCACCTGCAGTCAACAGCGGCGCCAAGGGGTGGGGTGTTGGGGTGATTGGGGTTGGAGTGGGATGAATGGGCATCAATATAAATTGGACAGAAAGCATCATATGCATAATATTGTCTCATATATCAGTTTAGGAGAGGGAAGGACAAGCTTCATTGAGCTGCAATTTTTATTCGTTATTTTATTTCATTATTTGTATGGATTTTCTTTCTTTCTTTTCTTCATTTCTTTCTTTCCTCTTTTAGACCATTTCTGAAGGGTCAAATCCTAGGAAAGTGCAGAATTTTAAAATCATAGAGAATACATTTTATATACGTACATCAGATCAGATCAGTTGATTTTTGCTAGGTGTACTTGAAAACATCAATCAAGAATTAGGTTGTTTGAAAATACCCAAGGAGATTCCTTCTTTAAAAAAAAGAAGAATTGGGGTCTGCCAAATCAACATGTAAAAATCTTTAAATTCTTTTTCTGTTAGGTTTTGGGTTTGCCACCCCAGGGTTGTTTTCAGGCCCCAACCTGGCCATCCCTTACAAACTTTCTCAAGGCACTGCTGCCAGTCAAAACTAATCAGGAGAAGAATTCCTTCTTTAAAGACTAAACTATATATATTTTTTAATTGTTTGCCTAAGTGTTTGTTTCATGCAGAATAAATGCATTAATTTCCTAAAAACAAGCGGTTTATGGTGGAATAAGGGGGTGCAAGTGGTTGCGGAATACCAGCTAAAGATATTTTATTGCACTCAATGTGTTTCTTATGTAAAACAAAACCTCAAATTTGCAAATCAAATATATGACAGGAATTTAAATAGATTGCCTTTATTGTCCTATGATATAAACATGTTATTTTAAATGTAATCTGGGGCATAAAGGGGGCATAACAGAATGAGGCTGCTGCCATTTTTTAAATAGAAAAAAGAGGTTGGTAGCACTTGTTTTTATTTTCTCCCTTCCCCCCTACCCCTCACACACTCTCTCTCTCTCTCTCTGTAGCCTCTTCACACCCCCTCCTCTCTCTGCTGAAAGCCATTACAGAAATACAATTTCTAATACCTCCGCACAGGTCTTCGATCGACTGCAAACAAATTTATATTCAGGCGGTAAACAGAAAGCTGCAGAGATTTATTTATTGAGTGCGGAGGAGAGAAACAAGCGAGCGCGTGAACCCTGAGTAACCTCCGAGCTGACACGAAGATGGATCCGCGCGCCATGCAAATGCACGGAGAGAGGGGGATATATTGCACTCAGTCATTCAGCACATCGCTGCCTGTAGAATCCCATTAACTCCCACAGCTGAGACCATATTTCTGCTTTGTAAGAGTGCGGTTAGGAGTTGTTCATTACGTTGAATTATTTTGTAATTACTACAAACCAAAAAGACATAGAAAATATTGAAAGAAAAACTGAAGAAATTAAAACTGCGAGGTTTAAGGATTTTGAATAAAATGCTCCGAAAAGTATCCAGGAAATTGTTAGTGGTCTGAAATAATAATAATAATAATAATAATAATAATAATAATAATAATAATAATAATAATAATAATAATAATAATAATAATAATAATACAATTATTATTATTGTTATTATTATTATTATTAGTAGTAGTAGTAGTAGTAGTAGTAGTAGTAGTAGTAGTAGTATTAACTCAAAATACAAGACCAAGTACATTGAATATGTGCTATTAATACAATATGTTGCAAGTTACAAACTTTTTTATTATTATTTAGGCCTCATCAAAGAAGGGAAGCATGATTGAAAACAACCGAAGTTAAATAAAACCTGCTAATGAGCAAACCTTGAAATAAGGTGAATGCTTAAAAATAAAAAGACTTTTCATGATGAAATGTTTCATCAAAATATTTTTTCTAAATATAAATATAAATGCACTATATGTGTGTTTCTAAAATTGTTTTGTTAGGATTGAAGGATGTTGTCAGTTCCATACCTGCAGTGCATTTATTTGCACAAATTTGAAAGTAAGTCAGAGTTGCACTTTGAAGCTCTTTCTCTTTCATGTCTGTTCCCTCCAATAGCTAATCTTCAATAGCTGCAGGTCAACATGTTTTATGTACATAAAATTGAGTTATTATATTATATTATATTATATTATATTATATTATATTATATTATATTATATTATATTATATTATATTATATTATATTATATTATATTATATTATATTATATTATATTATATTATATTATATTATATTATATTATAATGTTTTTGCTTACTCATTTTTAACATTTTATGTCAGTCCAATAGTTCTACGATATATATTGATGTTCTATTATTTTACAGTCACTGAAAGCTATTAATTATTTTAATCTCTGACTACAACGTGGGAAAGTGTTATTAACACTATAATAATATAATTTAAAAAAATAAATTCATAAAAATGTTGCCGCTCTTGAATTTTAAAATACCAGTTGCCTGATCTATGAACCCATTTCATGTCCCTTTCACATCTGATAAAGGAGCTTTTTGCTAAATAGAACCTCTTATGTTTTTTTCCTTTCCTTTCCTTTCCTTTTCTTCCTTTCTTTTTTTTCGAAAAGAGTTAGCACATTTACATAATCCATTAGCTCCTTCAATGTGCTCTTATATCATGCTAATTTAGCTTTGAGGGGGTGAACGTTTTTTTATTTTATTGTTGTCTTGATAAATAATCTTTTTCACGAAGATTTGGTCTGAAGCACAACTTCATCTGAGTGCAGACTGTTGATGACGTCACGGCGTACCTGTGAGGGCAGGTGAGCGGCTGGTGAAGGCCCCTTTGTGTTTGCTGATAGCCCCCTTTCAGGTGATACGTAGCTTTTTGCTAGTTCGGCCGGTTCGGCGTCGTCTTCCCCTCATGACAGAGATGTCCGGCTATTGGCCGAGACCGAAAGGGCACGTCATCTCCATCAATCAGGGGGACTGCATGGTTCTCCTGTGAGGAATGTCCTCCCTGCACGCCCCGTCCAGCAGCCTGACCGTGCGTGGCTGTGGATAAAAGAGAGGCCGGGCATGAAGTGCACTCCCGTCCAATGATTATGCAGAGGAAAGGTGATTATGACTTCCTATCAGGAGGGGAAAGCAGCCGTCAGCTCTCTGTAAAAGAGGTCACAGTGCTGGACCTGGGCGTCAGGTCTCCTCCTGAACTGAATGTGGACGCAGCTTCTGGATTTTATTTGACTTCGTGCACCCCTTCGGACAGCTATCCCACCCCTCTTCCTCTCCCACCAAAATGTGGGGCTTTGGAGCGCTTCCCTACACCGGCCTCCCCTCACTCCTCTCGCGTCACCTGGCGGTGCATGGCAAAGGGCTCTCCAGGACGCGGAGACTCGAACGCCGAGACGCATCACTTTTGTTTTGGGTCACTTGCAGAGGAAACTGGCTGCTCTTTTAACTCTGCAGCCACATTGGGAAGTTTGGACTGTCATGAAGCTACTATGGGTGACAGGAGTAAAACTTTTGAGTGGATGAGGGTGAAAAGAAGTCAGCATCGAATAAGTAAGTTTTTGTAAAAGCTAGCCTGTTTGAGTGCATGTTTATAGTTTTTAGTTTCCCATATATTTTACAACTTTCATTCATAGCTGAGAAAGTTGGGTTAAAGTTTTAATCTTAAAATAAAAAGCGTAAAGAAAAGATCTGAAATGACTTCTGCGACACCAAAACAAATTTCTCTCGAAAACAAAAACTCAAACCAAAACGTTTCAGTGCCAGCAGTAACTGTTTAGGATACATTTGAATATGCACATAGTCACTCGGTTACTATTTCCTTAACGGTTTTATGGGAGGTTATGCTTTTTTTTCTTTCTTTCTTTTTTGGCTCCACCTCCTGCTCCACGCAGCAGACTGTACAAAAAACAGGGAGGGTGAAACACAGAGAGAAAGGCCCTGCTCAGCCTCAGTGTACATTCATCCCAGAGAATGTGATAAATTATTTACCCCAGCTCTTACTAACCAGCAGACTTTGAATAATGCAACACACCGCTGCCTGTCCAGATTCACAGGAAGTTGAGTAAAACTTACTCTTCTAAGCTGGATTGCTCCCGAGTATTGATTAGTTGTCTGTTTATAATGAAAGCCCTTGTGTATTGATTTCAGTTTCAAGCACCTTTACATGTGTCCACCTTTTTAACATAATTGCTGTCACAGATCATCATTTCATTGACTGATGAGTTTTGGGCAGAGAGCCCAAAGAAAAATTTGTATATCCCTCTGGGATATATCCAATCAGGTGCTAATGTGAAGAAATGCTTTGAATTTCTGTGAGTGATGGTATCTCATACAGCTTATTCACCTGATCAATAGTGTCACTTGACTGACTGGACACTGTACCCTGGTTGCGGTGTCATAAATCTTTGCTAGAAGGGATATTTACACCAGTGGTGGTCTCTGTCTGTTCTAACCCTGACTAACTTTAGATCTTTAAAGCATATCTGAAACACATGCGCATAGTTTACATTTAAATGAAGAAAACGAAAGGTATCTCTTCACAACCTGGTTGCAAGCTCTAAATTTATAATTTTGGGAGTTAAGGGGTTGATGGTGCACATCATGCATCACAACAGACCGAGTTGGCCCAAAACGTTACTGGGCCTAAAGCATATTTTGATTTGGGGGCTCAATTTACAATATTCATTAAATGGAGACTTAATCATTTGATGTAACTTTTAGTTGTATTTAGACTACCGCATTTCTATGAAGACTCAGAAGAGTCAGAAAGGAGGCACCAATTGTTAATTACTTATTGATTTGTTTGCAGTCACATTGTGCACAAAATGTGATTTAAACTGTGGAAGGGATTAAACCAGCCAGATTAAATTCTGATTGTTAGCATGAATGTCAAAACTACTAATATTTTTTACTCTTTACTGCTAGAACATGTGTCAGTTATTGTAAACTATAAATGTAAGCATTTACTATCTGATCCACAAAACTTTTGTGGCAACATTTGACCTCAAATATTACTGGTTGAGAGATGAAAAAATTGTGTCAGGAAGAAAGTACCAATAGATATTCATTTATTAATTAGTTTGCAGTTTCATTGTCCTTGAAATTAAACCTAACCCTAACTATAGTCCAGACATACGCAGCAGAAATTATGAAACTAGCAGCATAAAGTTACACAAATCTAAAACTATGAATATGTTTCAGAGTAAGATCACAACTTGCATATGTCAGTTAAAAAAAAATCCAAAATAAATTTATAGCTTATATTGTGAGAATTTTAAAATACGTTTAAATTTTCCTAATATCTGTAATCGTAGCAGCAACTTGAGATATGTATGGTCTCTACTTTTTGTTACAGGTGGTTAACTCTTTGGTGATCCCTGCTGGCTTGGGGTCTTAGCTTAGTGTGCTCATGCCTTGGACAGGCTCTGATTTTAGTGTACTTGAAATCTTGACTTCAAACTAACAAATATCAAAATAATTTTTAATGGGTGTATAATGTCATTTTTAAATGTCCTTATCATAAATACGGTATTAACCTTTTTTTCAGAAAAAAATATACATAGTATAAAATATATATATGTAACCTTTTTAATTTAGGCTTCAAACTGACAAAAAACAATTTTAATGGGTTTATAATGTATATTTGTGAACATCCTCATTAGAAATATGACATGAACCTTTTGTTTCTCAACTTTTAGCCTTTAACCAACACAAAAAACTGGCGGGAGAATAGTTGAAAAGGTAGTACCTGCTAATTTATTGATTAGTTTGCAGTTATATGGAAGTCTAACTATGGCAATGATAAAAACAGCAGAAATGAAGTAAGACACTGAATTATGACAGTTGATGTGAATATAAAAACAGTCAATATTTTATTCTGTAAGATCCCAACTATCTTATTTGTTAAAATCCTACAAACATTTCGATTTTAAAGTTGAAAATGTTTTAATTCTATAAAAGAAATGTTTTAAATCTAAATACAAAGTTTTTTTTCTGATCTATTTTTTCTCGGAACCCCCTGCTGGCCTGGGTGCCCCAAGTGGTAGCATAGCTAGCTTGTGCCTTGGGCCAGCTCTGATTACAGTGTACATTTTCTAAAATGGCTTCAAAGTAAAAAAAAAAATCTACTGTTTTGGTGGATTTATAATGTAATTAAATTCTATATAGATTTTTCTGTGAAAATGCTGATTAAAAATATAACCAATAATTTCAGAAATTTCTAGCCTATGATCCACAAAATCAAGTCTTCTGTAAATTTTGACCCCAGCGGTAAAAGTGTAAACATTGCTGATAAGCTTATTAAACGAAGGGATAGCAACATCAAAAACAGCCTCAACAACACTTCTATCACTTTGGGACTACTGGTTTTTCTGTTTTATGACAATTAAGATGAAAATCTGCAAAGTGATCATCTTTAAATCTAACTTGATTTCTGGAAATCATCTCAAGATCACCATGGTGCTTTGAAAGTTAAATTTGGAGAACAGGTTATTTAAATTGTCATGCAATGCTAAAATGAGCATACTAAGAAAACCTCATTTTTATGTCCATGTAAATATGTCAACATTTTGATTTTTGGTGATAAACTCATGAGAATTGTTGAATTTGTCAATCAGATTGTGTTTTGGTCTGAAACCACTCCATCCTTCCATTACAAGAGCTGCTCATCTGAGCCAAGTCTGTGCACTTCAAAAAACCATTTGCTGACAAACACCCACGCACAAATTATACTGTTTTTGTAGCTTTGTTACTATGCCCTCGTTCTGCATCTCTCTAAAGGAGATGATCTGTAGGAGTAGTTCATTTGCACCGCTATCTTACTTGTAAAAAAACAATTAGTGAAAGTGTGCTTTCCTCTAGAGATTGCTTTGGTTTTTGGCACAAAAGATAAAGTCTTGAATATATTTTTCCATATTGAAAGGCCTCTCCAGACCTGCTGTAACCTGATCTTCTGGCTTGGTGTATATACTCCCTGTGCGTCATTCTTCAATTATGCCTTGACAGCACCTGAATTACTGTGGGCTGGATGCCCAGATGACTGAGGCAATATGTATTGATCTATCCCCTTTTTCTTTTTCGCTCTCCTTAGCTTTAGAAGAGACCTTCCATTCTCTTTGCTGGCTGGCTATTTTTAAGCATGCAAGTCATTCCTCAAATATTTAGCTTGATTCTTTTATGCCTTCTGGCTGGCATCAATTCTATTATCTTTGCAGTCATTAATCAGAATGTGCATGTGATTTGCACTGTTGAAAGCTTAGGCTCTTAATTACCAACAGCTTCTGTGTATCGGTCACTCATGTTCACTGCCTCCTAGTGCAGCTTAGTTATCTTCCAATAATTTTTTTTTTTAAACACAGATGTTGACATTTATCCCATAACTGACCTTTCCATCTGCTGTGCTATTGCAAGTGGCTGGAGACATGTTAACCCTCCTCTCAATGAAATGAGGTGGGAGGAATTACTCCACACCTGGCTCCATTATGCAACAGCAGCATGAGCAGCAGCACATTTTCTCAGAGGCAAAGAGACACTGACGACAAGCCACAGTGTCAGCTATGAAAAATCAAGATATAGCTGCAGTCTATGTCATTCATTGCAGATAAGTAGCACAGATGATACTTTAATGTGTAACCCAGAAACCTCAGAGGACAAAAAATGGGGGCATTTGTCATTATCTAGCATTTGAACGGATTTGTAAACTGTTAAACTGTCATTGACACAGAAAAAAGCACCCAAAGGCAAATAAATAATGATTCAGATGAATACAGTTAATGGACTGTTAATGCAACACAGTTATCTGAATCACCCAACTTTCAATGCAGTGCAGTTTTCCTGCACAATGGGATGATCTATTAATATAAAATGCTAATAGTGTTGCAGTAAATGTGTATTGTCCATTCAAAGTTTTGGGATTTTCAAACTTTACTCATGAAGCCTTGAACTGTAATCTTTCTGTTATTAAACCTTCCACTTTAGACAACAGTAGTGCAACTTTCTTATCGTTTGTTTCTAGAGCCTCAGAAGGAGTGTGTGATGTGCCTGTGGGCTGTTTAAAGTTGATGGTTTGCTGAAATACATCTTTGTTATACAGACAGAATTATGGCTGAAAGTGTGGAAACAAGCTGGCTCTGAGCCAGCACGCAAATCAGTTTCATATCATCTAAGGCCTGTTGAAAGCTGCCCCCCCCCCCCCACCACCACCACCCAGTTATTCCTTTAATTATCTTTGTTTCATATTGAGGAGAACTAAGCTGTCTGTTTTTAGATTTGCATTACTTATAACAAAGTTTAAAATGTTTTCATTTCCACTTTTCAGTATGAGCATGCATAATTTATTCAATCCGGTTGTTATGGTTCTTTTGTGATTCGCTTCATTGATCATGCTGACGACCGTTTTAATGCCCTCTTTTCCCAGGCAGGATGCACATGACCTGTAGTGGCCTCTGCGTGGAGGAGGTTGGAAGCCCGGCTGACCGCACAGCCGTGAACAGACCCCCAAGGACCAGCTTCAGCACCAAGCAACTGACCGAGCTGGAGAAGGAGTTCCACTTTAACAAGTACCTGACGCGTGCCAGGCGGGTGGAGGTGGCCGGCACCCTGCGGCTGAGTGAAACGCAGGTGAAAGTTTGGTTCCAGAACAGACGCATGAAGCAGAAGAAATTACAGCGGGATGGACTGATCCTCTGCACGACGGGCCTGACCAGAAAAACTGCGCCTGTCCCTGAACTTCTGAACCGTACCGAGCGTTAGAGAGCGATATATGGCTCCAGCGTGCCGGCAGATGTTTTGATTCGTGTTTGCATCGTTTGCAATCAGGCGTCACCTTTATTTGTTTACCGCGATGGATGCTGTACTCCCGAGAAGCGCGATGGCAGGCTCCCTCCATGCAAGAACGAGTGAAAACGATTTGTCATTCACCACGGCTTTAGACTGGAAACTCGTATTTGAATATTAAAATGAATGCCATTTCATTGCGCTTCAGTGTGCACAATGTAAACTAAGATACAAACGTCTTTAATTGACCGTGGAAATCCTTGGGAGACTATTTGATTATTTTGGACCATTTACCAAGAGCTGATTTTACTTAAATATGGCCTCTTTTAATCTGCAGGGACCACGCTTTTTGTTCAGATGCACGCAACATCTAAATATTTCTTTAAGGTCCACTTAAGCTTTTTCGGGAAGCTCGAAATTTATAGAGACCGTTTCAAATCATGTACACACCCACACACACGCACACAAACACACACACACACACACACACACACATATATATATAAATATATATATATATATATATATATATATATATATATATATATATATGTGTGTGTGTGTGTGTGTGTGTGTAATTTATTTCTGAAAAAAAGGTTCATGTGTGGGTGTGTGCGCGCGCACGTGTGGGTGTGCATTTCCCGAAAAGGCTTAGGTGGTCAAATAAATAAATAAATAAATGTATATATATATATATATATATATATACATATATACACACACAAAGTAATACTCCTGAGGTGTGCAAATGTCCTCATAGTCTTTTGAATTGTACTCCTACAGCAGATGCACCTGTTGTACTATGCAGTGTTTGCAGATACTTTGCCTGCAATTTGTGTGCGTGTGTTATATTCACCAACTTGTTTTTCCTGTTTAATATTTTCATTATCCTGCATCCACACAAGATTAAAATGCAATAATTGGAGGAGAGATTTATCGACCGCACTCAGTATTACTGTATCGATCCTTTGTGATCCATTCATTGGAGGCGCTAATCTAGGGAGCATTTGCATGCATCTGTAACTGCATGTTAATGGAACGCGCAGAACGCCCCGATCGGGAGCTCTTCCGCTCTTTATTGCCTTTATACATGCATCCGAAAATGATCATTTGGACTTGAAAGCTCATGCGGGAGAAACAGACAATAAAATAAAAGAATGCCACTGCTGGTTTGCGGATCCACCAATAAACTGTACCGCTACCAGCACTTCCCGCAGCTCAACACTCCTCCCAGATTCACATCTCATTTCATGCAAAGTAAATGACTGTAAACACGGTCCTTAAACACTGTTGTGCTCGTGCTTTCACAATCCGTTTCATTCATGTTAATGTCTTTCTTAATATCAAGATATGAGCCATCATCCACATTAATTCTCTGCCAGGGTATATTTTGATTAGCTTTCAATTAGCGTCTTTGCACTGGATATTTTTACTGCTAAATCCCAAATGTATTACATGAGAGCAACGAAGACTGGTTTAGAATAAGCTGTTTATAAAGTGAATAAAAATATATTTTTTAAACGTTCTGGTGTTATCTAGCTAAATGATTCTGGTCACATTTGATCATTTAGTTTGGTCGACACATGCAGGGGCTGGAAGGCCAAGCTAATGTATGCAGTCACACCAGAGTTCAACTCTCACCTCTTGACCCTTGCCTTGCCTCGGGACAACACTGACCCGGTCAGTAGCTCCAGAAACGAAAGATGCGCCATTACTTTGGATGACCTCAGAGTCTGAGATTTTTCTTTCATTCAATTTCTTTCGACAAGTGACTCCCAGCTCTTTTGTTCTGATGAATTGGTCTCTATGTGCACACAGCAATATTTCTTAGAGCTGAATAGCAAAAGGACCAGGCCATATGATAATTGTTCATATTATAATTCTGTACCAAGGTCGATGATGCATTTTCTCCACCTCAAACTAACCTAACTTTTTGCCCTATGTTGCTTATTTTAATAAGCCAAAAATGTGCTTCAGGGTCACTTTATAAACTGAACAAAATACTGTTTTAACCCATTTGGTTTTCTAAATATGAACCACTGGAATAGGTTCAGACAGAGTTAAAAATTTCAAGTTGAAACTCTGAATGAGATTCAGCACTAATAAAATTTGCAACTATTTAATATATGCTCACTTCTTGATCACCATATCTACCTGAATGACTTCTAAAGAGAGTAAGAGAGTAAGTTAAAATTAATAATTCAAATAACATAGGCATTGCTGTTAAAATAAATTGTTAGAAAATAAAGGTTAGAAAATAAAATATGAATATTGTCCAACTTATTGTCTTAAAATTTTTTATTAAACTACAAGACATTTAAAAGCCAAAAGATAACTATTGCTTAATTTCCCCCAAAGATTAATTTCAGAAATATTATTTAAGAAAAACAAACACAAGGAGATTTAATCACAAGATGGAGATTTAAAAATGAACTTTTTTCCTACTTACTTTCAACCTTGCATGCAAGCAGGACTCAAGAAGCGTTCCACCTAATTTATTGTAAATTTGCATTTAGGCAAAACAAACATCATCAAGGCTCCCTTTCTATATACAAAATAGGCTAAATTGGATTGTTTAACAAAACATACAATGATGTCCGCTGTCCTTAAGGTCACCTGAAACATATTGAGAATGAGGATAATGATAATACAGTTGGTGATGTTATGATAATAATATATAATATAATATAAATTAAATAACTCTTTCATCCTCTTCTGCAGACATGTTTTCTTTGTCGCAGAGCTTCAGGGTTCTTATGTGCACAAAAAGCTGCTTGCTGCAGGTGTGCAGTTAGACTTCTTCTCAAATCCAGGTTTACTTTATCTCATTTTAATAGATTCACTTGGAAATAGGAACCAAATATATGTGCACATAAGGCTGGGATGAAGAGTTGTGGTGAAGAGTTGATTTCTTCTGGGTGAACCATCACTCTAATTTCATTCTGTGGTAGCTCCAGCATTTGCGTCTTAACTGATGAAAGAAGAGCTGCGTTGTTTGCTCAGACCTGACATTTCGCTCAAACGCTCTTGAGTGCAACCCTGATGAATTTCTGCTCCCTCCGTAATTCCTCCCTAAAGATGTACGACTGGTTCAAGAGACTGACAATTGTGCCGTGCTCTAAGACACACACACTTAGCACAAAAAGATGAGAGTAATAGAAAAAAGGAATAACTCAGATTTAAAAGTGTTGCGGCTACAGGTAGAAACATTGCTGGCGTTAAATAACTTAAAATTTCCATCAACTTTATTTCCCTCTTTTCTTCCTTGTGATAAAATCCACTCCAGAAATCTATTTATCCAAATCATTCTTTTTAATCAACAGCAAGCACATGAATAATTAAATGATAATCATTACTTATAAAAAAAGAAAGCTGCCGCTTGCATCTTGTTGTGATAAAACATGAAACACACAAGTGAGGTATCAGAGTAAATCCAGTGATGTATTAGTGCATGATGAATGGGGCGATTGACAAGCCTCTATCCCTTTCTGTATCCTATTGCAAGTTAGCCGATGTGGGCAGCTGGTATAATTCTCCAGAGGAGTGCAGACTGGCATGAGCAATGAGCGAACATATGTGCCGTTACAGAATATCTCCCATTACATTTTAAATGAACACATAGAAGTTTCCGAGCTCATTGTAATTAATGCGAAGTTGACCTAAAATTAACTTAATGCATAATATGCATGTAATATTCTCCGCAGAGCTCAGGGGAGTGAAATCAATTGATCATTCGAAGCCATTTCTAACTTAATGTGAAACACTTACAGATAGCTCTATTGTTGTTACAGCCATAGATCATTTGAATGCTTTTCTCCTTTTTTAAGTTTTTCTGCATGTCTGATTTTACTGTTTTTCTTCATTTGCAAGAACTTTCACGCACTATTAGTCTTTCTGATTGGTCTCGTTCACATATTTGACTACCAAACAATTTGTGCAACAAGAAAGTTGAAATGCAGTGCACCTGTCTGTGTGAGTGTGTGCAAATACCTATTTGGATGCCCTGTGTGTACAATTACACAAATATGTGTTTTGTTTCCGAGGTGCTACTAATAAAGCGCTCAAAAGGATACAAAGCACCTATTTGAATAATTTTTTACACACACACACAAATATGTGTGTGCACATGCACTCACACACGCATAGCGCCATACATAACACAGTGTAACAGAGCCCCCTATCCTCCCAGCAGCATATGCACCGGTCCAGTCTTTGCCTCCTCTCTTGCCTCCACTCCAGGGAGCAGATGTTTGGGGACAGCTTACAGCCTCAGCGAATTTCTGTGTACTCAGCAAACAGCAGCACTCAGCACTTCTGGCTGCAGAGGGAAATTTGCGCTTGGGGGTGTGGAGGTGGGATTGTGAGGCGGGGTGGGGCCTTTGAGTTGGTGGAAGGTGCAGTGAGGACGGGATGAGGGAGGGGAAAAGAGGAGAGGGCACACAGAGGTGAAACTGTGTCAAGGTTGTGATGGAAATAATCTACATTTCCTCAGACTTCAGTTTCTGTGGATTTGAGTACTATGGCAGAGAGTCATGTGCAGAAGCACGACTTTAGGAAGCACAACCTCTGCTAGATATCCTTGTCTTTGTGACCTCTGCTTACTGACTTGCTTATTGCTTAGATTGACCTTTGAAATGTTGCATGCAAGCATAATTTTTGAGTCTGTCAGGATAATTTCTATACAACTACCACACTCAGAAAAGCACAGGAACATGCAGTACTATATATGATGCCACTGGACGAATGACAGCCTGATGAGTCACAGCTGATGAAACTGACTTAAACAGTTGGGGACCTCCACCTACATATCTTTAGTATTGTATATTTAGTAAATTGTTTAGTATTCACAGAAATTGTAAGGCTAAGAAATATGTCAAGTACAATCCTGTATCAGCAGATATCAACTCTTTACATTTTCACAAGGTACAATTATTAGGTTTTTTAATATTTTTTGCAACTGAAACATTCATGTTTTCCTAGGCTAACATTACCTTGGCTGATGGTGGCACATCCAATTTGAATTTTGTAAGAGACTGTCACTTGGGCAATGGAAAATTATATCATACTGTGCTTGTCCAAGTCTCCTCGTGGTTTGGAATTTATCCCAGCAGACTCATGATTAGCTGATTAGGTGGCTCAATGGCAGTTTAGGTTTAAACAGACTCTGTGGACTGGTGGCCAAATAGCACTTATATTTACACAAGACAGGTTTACAATTTTAACATCTTTGTATTTATCAAAAAGGACTCATAATTCAAGAGTAATATAAAGAGTATTTTCTGAAGCCAAGAACATGAAATTATGTGTTCTCTTAGTACATAGAGATCAGATTTTCAGAGTTGCCAGTCACCAAAACAAGAAGTTGGGATTACTTCTGGAAAAGAAAGAATTCATCAAGATCGAGTTCAGTATCCAACATGGCCTCCACACATTGAGAATGTAGGAAAAGTTTTCAGTATAAACTATTTATGGGTACTATTCATTATCATCTGCTTCTCATTAAATCAGTGGCATCATAGTGCAGTAAACATTTTATTTAAACTAAGAGTGACCATGTTTCTCTTGTGTTTGAACACAGAAAATGGAGACCATTAGCATTGGTCTGACTAGTTTTGGAAGTTGCAACTGGAACACTCTCTGACCAGTGACATCATTCCTACAACAATCAAGCTTCCTAGATGAACACACAATAATAACGATAGCCGCCTAGCTGGAAGTACCACCAAGTGAAATTAAGGTAAATTGATACACCCATCAGCCTAGGTTAACTTAACTTAAGCATAGTAAAATGAAAATTACTCATCTAATAACAGTGTGCCAAACATATTGGTATCTTTTCAATGTGTGGATGTTTAAAATCCACTTGTATTTCACAGATATAAAGATTTCCAGTTTGAGTTGCCCAAAATCGCTCAAATCTGCTAAAACTAGATAACTGTCCATCTAGCTGTTAGCCTTCAACCACTCAGAGGACTTGTTTACTTTTCTACAAACTCACCATGATGTGAAATCTTTCTACCAAAGGTAGGGGAACTATTACTGATAATAACTTCACACAAACCCATTTTAAAACATCAGAATCATTCCTTTAGACTGTAGTCTTGTGGGACCTTGTTAGCGGTGCCCGTTTTAATTAGCACTGTGCAAAAGAAAAGAAATAAATCAACCATACATAAAGATAACCCCCCCCCCAATTTCCACTGTTGTTCTGGTACATTATCCCAGCAAGAAGCCACTTACAGTCCAACATACTGTCTTATTTCCAACATGTGTCCAGGAACCCGTGTTTTGACCTCTCGTCAGTGTATTATGATCCCTAAACAAACTGCTGTAGATGAACCCTGCGATGCTTATTTGTCTGAAAGAAGGCAACCCCCTACTCCTCTGCCCCAAGGGTGAGGTTGCCATAGTGACAGATTCACGAACATATGGAGAGAGAGGAGAAGGGGGAGCCATGTATAAAGGGGCGGGGCAAAAGGGGGGAGATGGAGGGGCTTTAGAGGAGAAGGGTACCCAGATGAGACGCTGGCAATGCAGTCATTTAGATGTGTCTTTTTGTTTCATCTTTCAGTCAGTCATCCAAGACTGTATATGCTCAGCAAGGTGACAGTTCATGAACTTTTGTCAATCAAGCCTCCATCTTGGCTCCATTTCAAGGGAAGGAAAATGTATGTGTTGTTCTTTGTATGAATTCAGAAAGCTTTATCCACATTTTGCAGTCTCTTGCAGTTTTTTTTTTTCATTTACACTAATGACTGATCAGCATCAAGAGGACTAACATACAGATGTTTCTGCTCCACGGTAATAAGGTTAATTTGATATTGTAAACTTCTCAGTCAATCTGAAGACACTGACATTGGACAGAAACGGAAACAGATGGAACATGCAAAGCAAAAAAGACTGGTCCTTGAGTCGTAAAAATACATATTTTAATCTGCTTCTTTTATATAAAAGAAAAAGTTCAGGTGCTCAACAACACCTCATGTCTCCTGTTTCATTTTCCATCTTTGCCCCTCCCTGCACCTCTGCTCAGATCCTCTGTGTTCCCTATACCAATCTTCTCCTCCTCTTCCCTCTCAGTATCATCCGTCTTCTCGGCCTCTTTGCCTGCTCTCCAACTGATATGAGAGGGCGATCCCTGGGCCCTCAGGGGTCAAGTGATACAAGGTCATTGGCGGGTCATCTATGCTCACTGGCTGACCTCTAAAAGGACTTCTGGAAGCAGCCAATCAGGGTCCTTCTCTGCCCCTCCCAAGGCGGGTCCCTCTCCCCAGCTCATCAGCAGCGTGTGTCACATGACTAGGGTGAGGCGTCAGAGAGAGGATGATTAATGATGCTTTTAGTACCTGTTTAGAATGAAGCTGTCCACACCACGCTGTAATTACCCGCTCCCAGGCGGCAGCTGCCCAACGTAATTGCTTTTTGTTTGTTGACCTGGTTTATTGAGGAAGGAGATGGCTTTGGTCAGCTAAGTTGGAGCTATGTACAGTACACAGAGGGGAGAATATATGTATGTCAAGAATGTTGGTGGCAGAACGTGGCTGAGATTTATGGCAACTATGCAAAATATACAATATACCTCAGCTGTGCATGTACACTGCAGTGATACAAGTGGCACAAGACACCAAGTGACTTAAGGGTAAACACCACCTTGCAAATGTGTTTCACCCATTTAATTTTTTCAAATATTGTCTCATAGTAATCACAGTTTAATCTATGTTAGTGGGATTATATATCAGCATGATGAATTGCATCACTGGGAAGTGTGAACCAAATGATGCATGTTTTTTAAATGTTTCAATTTACAATTAAAAATCAGGAAAGCGTCAGCGCCATGTACTGCCAAACCCTAAATTAAATTCACAAAAATCCTGCAAGTTCATCTCTTATGCGTAAGTGACATAAAGGAACCATTATTGAAAGAAATCCTTGAGAAGTCCCCTTTACAGTTTGCCATAAGCCAGGGGACACAACAAACATGTGGAAGAGGTTACTTTGGTAAGATGAGAACATAAGGAAACTTTTTGGCCTAGATTTTAACACCATGTAGGCCTCCACTTTTCCCTAAAGCACAATGTTCCCACAGTGGACCATGGTGGTGGCAGCATTATGCTGTGGATATAACCAACCAATACAGGGACAGAGAAGCAGGTCAGAGTTTATGGGGAAATACATGGAGCCAAATATAAAGCAATCCTGGAAGAAAACTTTTATAAAGGCTACAAAAGAGTTTTGGCAATTTTAAATGTAATGAATATTAAGGTTTTCCATTATTGACATATTAGAAAAACTGTAGCCGACTCTATGATAATGGCAAAGGCTTTTATTGATTATTTTATTAAATCAGGAGAAGAACTGGCCACAAACTCTATTCCTACAGATCCAAAAGCCATTTCAGTTGACAAATCTGTTTATTTTATCCTCAACAAGATGAATCCATTTAAAACCCAGCACATAATTAACCAATTAAAAACATTAAAAGCTAAATGCCTATCCAGGATGGATACATAATTTATAAAGAAACATATTGTTTTTTGCAAACCCTATAACCCACCTGATAAACATATAATTTGCTAAAGGGGAATTTCCTGACAACTTAAAAAAAGGACTTGTAACTCCAGGTCTGGAATCTGGTGACACTGATCAAGTTAGCAACTACAGACCAATAATGTTTTTACCAGCCATATCAAAAAGTCAGTCTCAGAGTAGCTAATTAGTTTTCAGGTTAAAAATCTGCTTCTTCGTCCTGTACAGTTTTCTGTCAGGTTATTCAACAGGATTTGCTACTTCCTGCTTTCAAAATAACATGAATATATCTTTAGATGATGGCAAGGAAATTGGAGCAGTGTTCCTAGATAAAAAAAAACAACTTATGACACATTGAATCATGAGATGCTCCTCCATAAACTTAACAAATTCAACTTCTTCCAGCCAGGTAGCTATTAA
Source organism: Valencia hispanica (assembly GCA_963556495.2). Lineage (NCBI taxonomy): Eukaryota > Metazoa > Chordata > Actinopteri > Cyprinodontiformes > Valenciidae > Valencia > Valencia hispanica. Next base: position 29,330,392 of record OY747709.1, read on the forward strand.
CTGGTTCAGTTTACATCTAGAAAGTGCCCAGAACTATTAAGACTAACATCAACTGCTTTTATCTTATAAGATCATGCTTATCTGGAAAAGTTGCCCAGTTGTACCTGCATGCCATGATCCTTTCTCATCTATTTTGCTGTGCAACTGTTTGAAATCAATCAGCTCAATCTGCTTTAAAACCCATGATGCTGTTGTATAACCAAGCACTGAAAGTTTTAGACCAAAAACCAATGAAGTGGCACGATTATGAAATACAGGAGAAATAGAACAAAGTTTTAATAAAAAAATTTTAAGTTCTCTGTTTTTTACTGACTTTTGAATGCATCATGGGCCTTGTCCCAGAGTTAGCGGGCAGATTGATTCTTAAAACCAGCTGGAGGAGTCAAAACAAGAGGAGCATTAATGTAAACTAGAAAAAGTTGCATTTCCTGCGAAAATGCAGTGTGAATGCTGTAAGCTGAATTTATTTGCAGAAAATGGCTGAAGTATTTGAAGTCAACTGTTAAAGACTTGCTGAAGTGTAATAAGCAGAAACAGCAGAAAAAAGAAAAGGGGTGTGCCAACCGTACCACATAGAAAAACTGTCACAATTAGCTAAAATTAAAAGTTGAATATTATGAAAAGTATAAACGTTATGAATACCAAAAGATATACCCGGAAAAAGTAGAATGAGCAGAATAGTTGAAAAGTTGAATGTTTAAAATAGCACAAAGTAAGCAGAAGTAGTTGAAGTTCAAAAAACGTACGGAAGCGTATGGTAGCATGTTGCAATACACAAACATGTTGGTTAACAATAATTCACTCCATTCAGTATAATAAAAATAAGCTTAAAGGGAAGTGTTAGCTAAAATTAGCGAAATGCAAATGTTAGCTAAAATGCTAGTGGTAGTAGGTTGGCAAACACTAACATGGCGCTAAACATTAACAAAATCTATTTAGCAAGGTAACCTTAGCTGTTAAGTCAAAATTAGCTTAAATTTTGATACTAACTGTAATACTATTGTTAGCTTAAATACTAGTGGTTGTATGTTGGCAAACAGTATCATGTTCGTTACCTAACTTAATCCTTTCAGTATGTTAACATATTCCCAAAATGCAAATATTAGCGAACATTAGCTAAAATGCTAATGTTAGCTTAAATGTTGATTTTAGCTTAAATGCTAGAGATAGCTTGTTGGTTAACACCAACATGTTGGTTAACAGTATCTCAATCCATTCAATATGTTACTTCTAGCTGTTAAATCAAAATTAGCTAAAATTCCGTTGTTAGCTTGAATGAGCTTAATTGCTATTGTTAGTAAAAAAAAAAAAAGATTTGCAGCATGGTAGCAAACATGAACATATAGGTTAACAATAACTCAACCCATTCAGTATGTTAAAATCAACCCAAAAACCAAATGCTAGCTAATATTAGCTAAATTTCTAATGTTAGCTAAAATGCTAATGTTAGCTTAAATGCCACAGAAAGCATGTTGGCAAACACTAACATAATCGTTACCATGAACTTAATCCTTTCAGTATGATAAAATCTTCCTCAAATGCAAATATTAGCTAATATTAGCTGAAATGCTAATGTTAGCTTAAATGTTATTTTTAGCTTAAATGCTAGAGATATCATGTTGGTAAGTACCATCATGTTGGTTAACATTAACTCAATCCATTCATTGTGTTAATTTTGGTTGTTAAGTCAAAATTAGCTAAAATTCCATTGTTAGCTTGAAAGACTTAAATGCCTATGGCTAGAAAAAAAGCTATTGCTAGCATGTTTGCATACATGAACATATTGGTTAACAATAACAACCTATTCAATTTGTTAAAATCAACCCAAAAACCAAATGATAGCCAAAATTAGCTAAAATGCCGATGTTAACTAAAATGATAATGTTAGCTAAAATGCCACAGATATCTTGTTGGCAAACACTAACATGTTGGTTAACTTTATCTTAATCCATTCAGTTTGTTAACTTTAGCTATTAAGTCAAAATTACCTAAAACGCTAATGTTAGCTAAAATGCTAATGTTAGCTAACATGCCACAGATAGCATGTTGTCAAACACTAACATGTTGGTTAACTGTATCTCAATCCATTCAGTAGGTTAATTTTAGCTATTAAGTCAAAATTAGCTAAAATGCTAATGTTATCTTAAATGCTAGTGTTAGTATAATGGATAACAATAGTAAGTTAGCTAACAATATCCTACTTCATTTATAATGCCTAAGATTGCCTAAACACACAAGTCTGTGTAACTGCCATTTAAAAGTAATCACTGTTTTCCAGGTGTTGGAACAGTAAAATGGCCACTGTTGCCTGCCGAGTGCCTGAAGGATTTGAAGTCAACTGTAGAAGACTTGCTGAAGTATAATGCACAAAATCAGCAGAAAAAGGAAAAGTAGTTTACCAACCCTACCGCATAGAAAAATTCACAATTAGCTAAAATGTCAGTGTTACCTAAAATCAGTTAAATTCCAATTATTACCCAAAACGCTAGTAGTAGCATGTTGGGAAAGACAACTATGTTGGTTAAAAGAAGACTTATCAGCTAAATTCCAAATATTACCCAAAACGCTAATAGTAGCATGTTGGGAAACACAACTATGTTGGTTAAAAGAAGACTTATTATATTCAGTAAATGGACAACAAGCTATAACACCAATATTATTGAAAATTAGCTAACATGCTAATGTTAGCTAAAATGCGAGTGGTAGCATGTTGACAAACACAAACATGTTGGTTAACAATAATTCAATCCATTCAGTATAATAAAAATATGCTTAAAGGGAAGTGTTAGCTAAAATGAGCTGAATTAGCTTAAATTTTGATACTAACTGATATACTAGTGTTAGCTTAAATGCTAGTGGTAGCATGTTGGCAAACAGTATCATGTTCGTTACCATAAACTTAATCCTTTCAGTGTGTTAAAATATTCTAAATAGTTAAATGATTATCTAAAATCCCATTGCTAGCTTGAATGAGCTAAATTGCTATGGTTAGCAAAAAAGCTATTTGTAGTATGTTGGCAACCATGAATACATTGGTTAACAATAACTTAACTCATTCAGTTTGTTCAAATCAACCCAAAAACCAAATAAGAGCTAATGTTAGCTAAAATGCTAATGTTGGCTAAAATGCCACAGATAGCATGTTGCCAAACACTAACATGTTCGTTACCATAAACTTAATCCTTTTAGTATGTTAAAATCTTCCTAAACTACTAATATTAGTGAACATTAGCTAAAATGCTCATGTTAGCTTAAATGCTAGAGATAGCATGTTGGTAAACACCAACATGTTGGTTAACAGTAACTCAATCCATCCATTATGTTAATTTTAGCAGTTAAGTCAAAATTAGCTAAAATGTTATTGTTATCTTAAATGAGCTACATTGCAATGGTTAGTAAAAAAGCTATTGGTAGCATGTTGGCAAACATGGACATATTGGTTAACAATAATTCAAACCATTCAGTATGTTACAATCAACCCAAAAACCAAATGATAGCTAAAATGAGCTAAAATGCTAGTGTTAGCTAAAATGCTAATGTTAGCTTAAATGCCACAGAAAACATGTTGGCAAACACTAACATGTTGGTTAACTGTATCTCAATCCATTCTGTATGTTAACTTTATCTATTAAGTCAAAATTAGCTAAAATGCTAATATTAGCTTAAATGCTAGTGTTAGTATAATGGATAACAATAGCAAGTTAGCTAACAATATCTTACTCCATTTATAATGCCTACAATCCCCTATACATACAAGTCTGTGTAATTGCCCTTAAAAAGTAATCACTGTTTTCCAGGTGTTGGAACCGTAAAATGGCCGCTGTTGCCTGCCTAGTACCTATGAGACTGTATTGATCATCATATTTTACAGAGTAATCAAAAGTCCTGGTGAACTGATTTGTATTAAATCTACAAGTTGTTTGAGATGTCTTAAGCCGCGTTCACACCGGTCAGCGCATCCAGGCAGCAGGGCAGCTAGATTACATGCAAGTCTATGGTATCTACGCATCTAGTGGGCGTCAAACTGCCAAGCAGCAAGTCGCGCGCGTCGGCACAGCTGGCATCAGCGCGTCCATGCGGCTGATGCCCGGAAGCCCCGACGGTCCGTCGGGGCGTCTGCTGCTCAAGTTGGGAAAATTGAACTTTCGGGCAGCAGACGCGCGGCGTCAACCAATCAGAGCGACTCGTTGAACTGACGTAGTAACTCCTTCCATGGGGGAATCGGCAAATTTTTTATTCAAGATGGAGGACAAACTGATCGTTGCTGTATGTAATGTCCGTGAACTGTATGACCCGTCTTCGTCTTTTTACAAAGACAGGAAGAGATCGGATCTGATTTGGAGGAAGATATCGGAGGATATTGGAGTGCCAGGTAAGCAGCTAAACATAGAAAAAAATATTTTTTCTTTTAACTTTCTTGTTATGTTAGCTAACGCTACGCTAGCTAACGCACACTTCACACACTTCTCCACAACTTCGGGGTTGACTTCCAGTCTGCGGTGAAACATTCTCCACTGTGCAGACCAGATCCCGAATGCATCTTCCACCACCAGCCGGGCCCGGGAGAGCCGGTAGTTGAAGACGCGCTGCTGATCCGACAAGATCCGCCATGTTGTAAACAACTAGCAACAGACAAAACAAATCCACGCCCGCACGCTGACGTAATGACGTGACGCGCTGATGCCCCGACGCGCCGACGCAGACCACAAGTGTGCAAGCAGCTGGGTTTTAATTTTAAAGCGTCGACTTTCGTCCGTTTGAGCGATTTGACGCCTGGACGCGCTGACCGGTGTGAACGCGGCTTTACAATAACCCTGAAACCTCAGTTTTACAGTGGAGGCCATAATGTATAGTAATTCTCTTTTCAACCTCAAGAGGGAGCGCCACCTGAAGCCATGAAAAGGCCTGCCATTTTTTCGACCAATCACACGCAGGCTGTGACTGGGAGAGACAGTCTAAGTGCAGCACCTCACTTATGTCTCCTAATTTCTCAGCCGTTTTAACAGGTAACGCAGCTTCCGAACTACTCTTAATAACTTAAGAACCGTAAGGCGTATCGACGTCACCAATGTACCGTTTTTATCGGAACGGATAGGGGAACGCTCTCAAACCACTCAATTTGTTGAAAATATAATATTACAGCCGTAAAATGATGTCAAATATGTTGATAAATTTAATGGAAACATTAATCTGTCCTTCCTTGGTCCTGAACTACATCCTCTTACTCTGAAAATATAAGGCCTATTGAAATTATTCTTTCACTGTGAGTATCAGCAGGCTTTGATGAAGAATCATGGTTTGTTTCATGTGTATACCTCAATCTGTCTAGGAGCAGTGATTTTGTAAATATGAGCATGATTTTGGCATTTTTCAATCTGAGCCGTTTTAGCAAAGAGCAGATTTGTTACACTCAAACAAACAAAACTTATGGAGAAACAGTAACAGGTATCAAAAAAATTGTTGAATCATGAGCGTCAGGAAGGTCTGAAGTTATATTGGCACAAGGCTCATGTTTCTACGTCGCATCGTTTATGAGATATGACTTTACGAATATGAGTCAGAATCCAGCTGTCCTCCTCTGAATTTTTGCTCAGTCCCAATGCGTTTCAATGGTCCCTTCTGGGTGCGGCCAGTCTGCTGTAACTGTCACATAAATTTTGGTGACATTTCCTGAATGAAAAATTGAAAACCTACGTTTTGATATATAATATCTGCAGAAAGAGTGAAATATGAGCTAGTGAGCTGAAGTTGTTTGTGGAAAATCAGGAAAGTGGAAAAATTTAATTCTGCTAGAGTGGGCCACTCTAGCTTAACTGCCATGCACCCAAAGACATGCATGTATTTTCAGAAATCTGATCATTTCGGGACCAGAAACTTGAGGAACGATTGTATGAAAACTGTACAAGTTAGGAAGAAGCCGAGACATACAGTAATAGCTGAAGAGTATGTCTACATTTTAAGATTTGAATGGTGTTTCTAAGTGGAAGTATGCGGAAGTAGTTAGTTTTGCACAACAGGCGAGATTTAGCGGAATTTTTGAGGCTTTCCATTCATTTCAATGGGAGCAAAAAAAGCATAAAAAGTTGAATATTATAAAAAGTATAAAGGTTATGAATACCAAAAGATATAGCCGGAAAGAGCAGAATAAGCAGAATAATTGAAAAGTTGAATGGTTAAAATAGCACAAAGTATGCAGAAGTAAATGAAGTTCAAAAAAGGTACGGAAGCAACCAGAAGAAGGTAAGAGGATCTCAAGAGTGTGAATGCCTACAGCATTCATACTAACTACAAACCAGTGAAACAGAGAACATTGTTTTGGTCAATCATCGTTCTCATTTAGAGGATTTGGAACAGTTCACCATCAGCAATAAAAATGGAAATTGATTTTAGAGTTTTTAACTCCCAGGTGAAACAATGGCTGAAACAAAAAAAAATCTGTGAACACCGATGTAAACCAGCTTACTCAGCTGCATTATTTCTAATAACCATCTCCACGTATCTAATGTCAGTAGTTATAGTAATACTAAGCGTGTGGGTGGGTGTGTAGGTGCGTGCGTGCGTGCGCGCGTGTGTGTGTGTGTGTCTGCGTGTGTGTGTGTGTATTTGTCTGTGAACTTAATAGTTCCATTTTTGTTGTACGTTAAGTCCAACCAAATCAAATCAAACTTTATTTATAAAGAGCTTTTCATACAATAAGTTGCATCACAAAGTGCTTTACAGATTAAAATGACCCCACATAAAACCACATTCCCTTCCCTCCCCCACAGATTTAAAAGCATGATCACAGTTTTACACCCCTCCCCCCAACCCAACTCCCATGCACACAAACACTTAAGAACAACAATAAAAAAGGACATTGGGCCAACCAAGGACTGTGTTTGCAAATTAGCGTCTGGCTAGAAATTCTTGAAACGATGGTTTCATTGTTTTACTATGTAGCATTGTATGTGCTTTCCTTGATTAAATAAACTTAAAAGCAAAATTAAAGTAATGTTATGATAAAAAAGAACTGTCTTTCTTTGAAAAAATTTTTTTGAAGTTTTTGTGTAGCTTGCCAATTAAAATAGATATGAAGGATGGCATATTTGTCATATTCCTTCATTCAAGGATATGTGATATGCAGCCTTCTTCTTAATCATGGTTTGAAGACCCAATTTTTGAACTATTTGTTGTATTAAATCTTTAGTTGGAACACTGTTCATTGGCTTAAATATGTAAATTCATTATTTATTGTTTGGATAAATATTTTTTAATTGATCATTGTAAAGGGTATTTGTTTATTGGATCACTTTGTGGAACATGGAAAACTCTTCAACAGCTAAATGTGCAAAGCTAGCGGATACAGACCTCAGAAGATGTGCTGCTGTAACTGTAGTAAAAAGCAACTGTGCAAAGTTTGGACTTAGAGGGGCTAAAAACTAAAGCATTACAAATTTTTCCGACTCTAATTTGCACAAATATTTGAAATTCATTTATCATCTTTCCTTGGTTTGACTGTTATACACTACTTTTGTTCACGGAAATTTGGAAAGTAAACAAACACTGAAAAGCTCTGTAAATAATCCAAGAGCAAATTCAAACTATAGCTATGGTATGCAAACACAAACCTGATGTAACTCTCCTGCAGAAGGACAAAGGCAGCCACAGACCCAAGCAGCAAGGTTGCTGCATAATGGTAAAATACACAAGTGTTCAACATGCACATTCAAAGCATGATCCGTCATGCATAATTTATTTGTGTCAACATCATGAAAGCATTGGCTCTTAGTTACTATGAAAATTCAAAACAAAGCTCAGAAGGTCGGTACTGTGCTGCACCCAGAGATCTCCTTGTTCCCTCCTCTCTTTGGCCACACGCCTAAAGCAAATATGAAAATTTCAGTACCTGTGGCACTGCGCCACGAGGACAGTGACAATGAAACTCAGATAAACAGCCCCCCGGCTGACCCATGGAGAACATAAATTTGCTGCCCATAAATTCTTGAGTGTTTCAGCTCTGTTTGACGCATTTGCCATGCCTCTCCACCAAGACTGAGAGGTGCAAGTGTCGGATATCAGTGCTTCTGTATGAGCAGCTTTCATCCTGCTACTGGTTCTCACATAACTCAGTCCTGCAGTCTTTATCACCCCCTCATAAATAACTAGGCTATCGCCTGATAATGTCCGCTTAATGCTTAGTCAATAAAGCCCATAGCAAGAGGGGCCCTTTTTTAGCCTCTCTCTTGTACATAAATATAAACATAACGGTAGATTGATGTGATGGGCAGGCTCTTTCCACACTGGGACAAAAAGAGGCAGCATGTGGGCCCAAGAGCTGAAGGTGGGCTGTGGGGCTGCAGGTGTTTTAGGCGAGATAGTGGGCTGTAATGACGGGGCTGTAGGAGAAAGTCTGAGTGGATAGCCATGACTGATCACCTGTGAAAGGCACAAGCACACATATACACACAAGTCATAGCACAAAGACACATGCACGCATGGGCGAAATCATTCATACACACACACACACACATGCGCGCGCACACACACACACACACACACACAATAATGTCATCATTAGTTAACCCATTGGTGTTAATGCCTGATGCACAAAAGCTTATCCTCCCTGTTCGAAGGGCATTAGAGCCACATGATAAAGAGAGAGTGATCTACTTTTCTATCTCATTAGAATCTTTTCTTTATCTTTGGATCCATACCCAAAACCAGCCAAACCCAGCTAGCACAGAGTCAAAATCAGGTTTGTGAGTTTCATTGTCTGGTGAACATTGCAGGGACACTTATCGACCATCCTTTCTAGTCATCAGCCCAACCAATTTCCTGTGCAGCAGCTGGGGGAAGCTGGGGGAAGCTGTAGTCAGCGTAACGGTTAGAGAAGGATCAGACTGAGCCTGGGGAGACAGGAGAGACTGGCAGGATGTTCCTGGGCTGAGCGACATGGCTGATTGTGATCCATGAGTTCGTCAACGCAGCATCACCTGGGCTTTGAAAACAGCTGGGAAAGATGGGCAGCAACTCTGAATGGATTTAAACTAAGAGTGATGATATAATCAGCTCATGTTGGTGTTCTTGGTGGGACATGTTGGCCGTTCGGTTGTTTGTTGAAATAAATGTTTATGGAGAGCTTAATTACAAGAATGAAAAAATAAAGCGTAGATGTGAGTTAGTTTGCACTATTTTATTCACGTTGTGAAAAATATGGATGTCCTTTCTCTTTGGGACCTACTTTTGCCACTTTTCTCTGAATTGAGAACCCATATTAACAAGCAGGATATTAAAAATGGCATGTTAAAACCACTTCCTCTCCTTTTAACACAACTGGAACTCTAAGGTACATAATTATCTACGGTGCCTCCCAAAATGCATATACCTTAAACATTTTTCACATTTTGCCAAGTAGGCATTTTGTATGATAGACCAACACAAAGTAGCGCATAATTAGAGGTGGGTTTTGCATGAATGGTACTCAAGGGGAGGCCTTCAGTTGGGCTCCCTGATCCCACTTCGCCACTCACTGTCCCCTGTTGAAAGCTTCTATCAGCAGCACTTTCACTCGAGGCATCTGACTGTGTGACACCTACATAATCAATTAACAAAAAATAAACACTACTTTGCAAAAGTCAGCAACCTATTTTCTTTGATATGATAACAATAACTTGATCTCAGCAAAAGCATTGAAGCTGCAATTTTATGCATGTGTTTGTTTTTAAAACAAGGGTTTCATAAATATTAAATGTGTGTTAAAAATCTCTGTTCAGCATAAAGTTGTCCAGTTTAGATTTGAGCAGATTTTAAATAAGAGATGACGAAATACAGTGCAGACTCACTATAAAACAGTGACAAAACCTTTTGTTTTTATGTGGAATTGGAAGTTCTAAATCAGATAATTTCAGCTACATTAGTTTGGAGTATGGCAATGTGTTCTTAGTGTCTAGGGAAGTCTTTGGAAAGCCACTCCCCAGCGTATCAAGTCCAAGGACTCCAAATCGCTTTACATTACATTCAATCATTCACCCATTTATACTCACATTCACACACGATGGTGATAAGCTACATTGTAGCCACAGCTGCCCTGTCTGGGGCTACAGACTGACAGACGTGAGGCTGTCATACAATTGGCGGCACCTGGACCTCCGATACTACCAGTAGGCAAAGCAGGTGAGGTGTCTTGCCAAAGAACACAACGACTGAGACGGAGGGAGCAGGCATTCAAACTACCACTCCACCAGTTACAGGATGAATCCCTATCTCCTGAGCCAATATCGCAGCTTGGCACAAGAAACAACCCATTTCAAAATCAACCCTGTGCATAATTTTAAGGTGTAAAGTAAACGATTTATGGGTTTTTTCATTTTCATTGTAATGTATTAATTTGATAAGTAATGCAGCCTTATTTAACAGGTTGTCCTCAAGGACTGACCTATGTTCAGCTGTGTTGTGGCACATTTTATTTCAGTCTAATATCTTTAGACTTTGTTCATCTGATGGCTGTGTCATGTTTTTATGTGAATCTTTTTGACATTCTAAGAGGGAACTTGTTTAGCCCAGTTTTTTTCCTAGAGAAATAACCTACTGTGGAGCAAAGATCCGGACAGTCTCCCAATGATTGATCTCAATGATTATACTTTTCATTTTCCTTCACTGTTCCTATAAAACTGATGTGTTGTCTCCTTGCTGGCAAAGCTTTAACCTGACCTGTTCAAGAACGTGTCATTTGTAAGCTTTCATATTCAGCACAGGATATTAATAAACCTGACTGATTTTCACCTTAACAGTGCTTGGATAAGTAGATTTTTTCCCCCACAACAGCTCCATCCATTTTCCATTAAACTGCGATCAGCTTCCCTGTTCCTGCTGAAGAAAAACAAATCCACAGCATGATGTAGCCACCATTATGCACCACTGTGAGGATTGTGTGTTCTGGTTGACGCAGAGTATTAATTGTGCAACACAGATAAAACATGACAAGGAGGCCAACAACTTCTATTTTAACTTTATGTGACCAAAGCACCTTCCTCCATGTGTAATCTATATTCCTTACATGGCTGGAGCCAAACTGTAAACAGAACTTATTAACAGAGGTGGGTAGAGCACCTGAAAATTGTACTCAGGTATGAGTAGCACTACTTAAACCTATTTTACTCAAATAAAAGTAAAAATAAACAGCAATTCAAGAAATGACTCAAGTAGGAATAAAAATGTATTTGGTAAAAAGGGTACTCAAGTAGGCTACTGAGTAACTGATGACTGGAGTATGGATATATTTATCCATGAATCCTAGATTACAGGCATGTCTGGAAGACATAAAAACCTGGATGACGCTAAACTGTTTTCTCTTAAATTCTGACAAGGCAGAAGCTCTAAAAATAGAAGGAACTGCTTAGTCAATCATTTCATTTGGATGGCATTAATTTGGCGTGCAGTAATAACGTAAAGAACCTCTGCGTTATTTTTTACCAAGACATGACATTCAAATCCCATACTAAACAGGTTTCTATGATACCCTTCTTTCACCTTCGGAATATTGCTAAAATTAGAAACATCCTGTCCAGGATTGATGCTGAGAAACTAGTCCAAGCATTTGTTACTTCAAGGCTGTTACTTTGTTACTTCATTTGTTACTTCAATTCTGTACTATCAGGAAGTCCACAAAATGCCATTAAAAGCCTTCAGTTGATCCAAAATGCAGCAGAAAGGTTTCTGATGAATATTTAAAAGAAAGATCACATTTCTCCTGTTTTAGCTTCCCTTCATTGGCTCCCTGTTAAATCCAGAATATAATTTACTATCCTCCTTCTTACATATAAAGCCCTTAATAATCAAGCTCCATCATACATCAGAGATCTGATTGTTCTATGTGTTCCTAACAGAGCAGATAATTTCTAAAAGTAGAATGGGAGGCAGATTATTTAGTTATCAGGCTCCTCTCTTGTGGAACCAGCACCCAGTTTTAGTCCATGAGGCAGACACTCTGTCTACTTGTAAAGCCAGGCTTAAAACTTTCCCTTTTGATAAAGCTTATAGTTTGAGTTGCTCAGGCCATCCTGAGCTATCTCTGTAGTTATGCTGCTATAGGCTTAGAGTGCTGGAGGACAGAATGACCACTTTTCTTCACTCTGTTACTTTTCTCTTCTACTACTCTCCAGTTGCATTATTTGCTGTTATTTTGACTGTTAACTTTGTTTTTTTCTCAGTGTTTTTCTCTCCATAGAAGCTACACCTGGTCTGGTATCCTGCTTAGCTGCAATGCCCTTTTGCACGGGGGGGGCATCCCAGTAACTGAGCATCCCCCGTGTCCTGTTATCAGCTTTTTACTTTCTTTAACATGGAAAGTACTCTTACATCAGTTCTTTTGTTCCTTCTGTGTCTCTGCTCTGTCTTCTCGAACCCCCAGACGGTCATGGCAAATGGCCGCTCGTACTGAGCCAGGTTCTGCTGGAGGTTTCTTCCTGTTAAAGGGGAGTTTTTCCTTTCCACTGTTGCTACATCTTTGCTCAGTATGAGGGATTGCTCAGGGTTTGCTGTGGTTGGAGTCTGCATCAACGGGGCGCAACTGCTAGTCAATGACTCGATGCAATCTGCTGGGATTCCTTTCATAAGATAGCTAAACCTTTAAACTGATTGGAATGTTTGTATTGAAATGGATTTCTTCTAAAGTGCCTTGAGATGACATCTGTTGTGAATCGGCGCTATATAAATAAACTGAGTTGAATTGAACTGATCCTAACTAAATAATCTAATTGAATATTTTAAAACAATGTAACTGGACAGGCAAAAATATAAACCTAGATTCAAATTCTGGTTATAAATAATAAAATAAAAAATTGTTACAGCAGGCTAAGCAGATGGAAAATACCTTTTTTAAACCTTGTGTAAAAACAGGTTTGTAAATGTTTGTTGAAAGGATTGTGTATAAACGAGAAGTCTCATTTAAACATAAACTGCAAGTGTCTGTCTGGTGGATTTTTGGTTAAAACCAGCTCATTCTATAACTGGTGAATTATTCAGTGCGTGTAGGGTAGCCAGAAATGTAAGTGATACTTATACCACAAAAAAACTCCTAAATGTACATTGTTTTCAAAAAGCTACTCAAGTAAAGGTACCGGAGTAAATATAACTAGTTACTACTGACCTCTGTTTCCTAAATATTTCTTTCTGCAATGTCTTTATTTGTGAAATGGACAGTTATTAACTTAGCTAAAGTCAGCAACCAGATTTTATTGATATTATGAAACTAATTTGATCTCAGTAAAGCATTGAAGCTACAATTTTTTGCATGCTTTTTACACAGTAAAGGTTTCATAAATATTAAATGTGTGTTAAGAATCCCTGTTCAGCGTAAAAGTTATCCAGTTTAGGTTTGAGCAGATTTTAAATCAGAGATAATGAAATGCAGCGCAGAGTCCCTATAAAACAGTGACATAGGCTTTTGTTTTAATGTGGAGTTGGACATTTTAAATCAGATACCAATTTCAGCTACTTTAGTCGGGCATTGAGTACAGTGATATTTTCTTGGTGTCTAAGGAAGTCTTTGGAAACCACTCACCGGCATATCAAGTCCAAGGACTCCAAAGTGCTTTACACTACATTCAGTCATTCACCATTCATACGTACATTCACATACTGAAGATGATGAGCTACATTGTAGCCACATCTGCCCTGGGGTAGACTGACAGAAGTGAGGCTGCCATGCAATTGGCGACACCTGGACCTCTGATCACCACCAGCAAACAAAGCAGGTGAAGTGTCTTGCCGAAGAACACAACAACTGAGATGGAGGCAGCAGGGATTCAAACTGGCAATCCACCAGTTACAGGATGAATCCCTATCTCCTGAGCCATTGCTGCAGTTTGGCGTAAGAAACAACCCATTTCAAGGCCTGTGAGACGGATGGTATGGTCTGGAAGGTCTGCATTTGTGCTATACTCTAGCCGAGTAAAGGGAGCTCAATAAAATGCCCACTTCACTTTTCAGATTTGATTATGCAAACTTTAAAAATTTAGCAATTTGTTCCCCCTTTATTTTCACAATTATGCAGTGCTTTGTAAGTTGGTCTATCACATTAAGTCGGAATAGAGTAAAATGACAAAGTTGATAGTATTTTGATGGTTTTTCAAGGCCATTTAAGATAAACTAAATTAGAAGATGTTATAAAAGGATTGTCACCGCCGTAAAGAATTGTGTGTGTGCAAATAAATACCAGCCAAGTTAATAGCCAGTAAAACCTGCATCAGCTCGCTGGAAAGAATGTCAATGCTCTGCAATCCTTGAATGTCATCCGCTGCTTTCCAATTTTTTAGTGTAAGAGCATCCCTTAGATAGTCTATTCACAAAGAATCCTTTCAATGAAACGTATTCAGTGAAAATGTCATGGTGAAAAGGTATAGTGTCTCTCTTTCCATTTATTTTAAAGGAGTCATAACCTAGTATTATCTTGGATACCCACGCTCTATTATAGTCTTTCAGGCCCTTTTAAAAAAGAAAAGTTGAAAAAAATAAACACAGAGCTCCTCTGACCCTTATTTCTGAAGGCATTATTGTCTCGCGAGATCTGATGCGATACTTTGGCAGTCGTGGACGGGCATTGTATTAATGCAAATGAGGGGCGCGTTGATTGGTGGCAGGAAGGAGGGGGGTTGACACCGCTGGTAATGCTTCAGAATATCTAACCAATATCTACTACTCCCGCTAGCATACAATAGCCACATTAGCAGTTAGCTGCTGTTTGTTACACACAGCAGAGCAATAAAAACACAGCCTTACTGTTTCAATTGCAGGCAAGTCTCTGATTGTTGGAATGGCCCCTTTTTCCAAACGGAGCTTTGATGCCAACTTCGCCTGATATTGTTCCAAATTCATAAAGGATTCAGGCGTAAAAAAATAGAAAAAATATTTCCATGTTTATTCTGGCAGTCAACAACAGAGCAACTCACGTGTGCACTACGTTTCTGGCAGAAATGGTTTTAGCTGATTTAGCTGATTAAAATAAAAGGCTGACACGAATATGTCTTCTTCATGCATCATTGCGTGAAGAAACTTTCTGCATCTTTCACGGTGGAGTTGTACTTCGAATCGGTGATGTGTCGGTCGCGAACGAACCGGCTCTAAGAGCTAACTCTTTGAAGTGAACGATGGGAGCCGGACTTCCTGCAGCATAGGTAGGTCTGCGATGTCTATATATGGTATATCCTGCGCCGGCTTGACGTCAAGTCGGCCAGAAATTGAAACCACGTATTTGAGTGCCGTGCACGTGGGCTGGTTGACGAATCCAGGGGTAAACAAACGCTTCACTTTTAAATATCGGCTTCCCGGGCAGTGTATAATCGTTAGGCAATCATAACATACCTTTTTTCTCATGGAGAAGTGAAAATTACAGGTCATGAATCCTTTAATTTCAAGCCAATTTCATGATTTATCACGATGTCTGTAAAAGTATAGAGTAAAGTTTTGAGATTTAGATTAAACCTAATGCATAGAATGGCTTGCAAAAGAGTATGTATAACTCTTCTCACAAATCATAACATTGTAATCTCCCTACAGGACTGCACAGAACGACTGTCAATTAATTTAACTAGCATAACATTTCAGGTATAGATGTAAATTTACCAAAGTAATACACTATGTAGGGCAGAAAAATAAAGGAAATTGTGTGAAATTGTGATTGAAGTAGACAAAATAACCAATTGAGATGATCGAAGCTTTTTAATTAGCTCATGCTAATTGTTTTAAACTGAAGCCGAGGCTATAAAACATGTCAATTTCTTTTCAACTTTATTTTCAAAATTGCTGCAATCAAACACCTTGTTTCAAATCAAGCAAAAAAACAGCAAATCCAGACAAAAGCAACACAACAATGCAACAAATTACTACTACATAAAAATGTATGAATTCAAAATTCATGCACCCAACTCATGGCCAATCACCAACCCCTGCAGCTGATGGAAGGACAGTTCTCTAACTACAGAGACACTGTTTGCTGAAGCTTTTCTTTTAATATGCTGGGGAGTTCTCGCCATGCGGTGCAACAGCTATTTTTCAACAGAATGCAAAGTGATGGGATTATTACAGATGAGTTTGTCTGACTCTGGGTAAGTAATACAATAAAGTTATTTGATAAAAACCTTGGCTGTTCTTAAATGCATTAAACCCAGCGTGTCTGCAGAAGCATCCTTGTCATCTAGAGCTCACAGTGGACGTCATTTATCAGTATTTGCTAACAAAATATTAAATGTGATATGCAGCATTTGTACTCTCAGAAAGTAGTGTATTTTTCTTGTCTGTGGATTTGTGACAAATTGGAAAGCTACCTAAATTAAAGCTCCCACCAAAGACATGCTCAGATTTGCTAACCCAGATGAAAGCCTTTTCATGCTAAAAGTTCAAATCTAAATACTTCTTGTCTCAGATTTGTGATTCTTTCTTTTAAAATCCTCAATCTGTTTTATTGGGATTTTATGTGACAGACCAATCAAATGTAGCGCATAATTGTTCAGTGGGGGAAAAATTGCATGACTTGCAAACTTTTTTAGAGTAAAACCTAATAAAAATAAATAAATAAAAAGCAGTGCATTTTATTGCTTTAAAAAAACTAACTAAAAAAGTAAATTAAAAAAACTCAAATTGCAGATAGAATCTGGCTTCTGGCTTATGCCCACTGTTTCTGTCTCCATAAACAGCCTCTCATAAAAGTAGCATCCTACATAATAGTCTGTAGGAGGCATGTTTTGTCATTTTTGCTGGTTATGCACATCCCAATTTTTGTAAAAGCCCATTTGCAGTGTGTATGCCACTCACCTAGTAGGAAGAACAGTAAAATCTGAAAGCTCCTTCATTTTTACAAGCCTATGCATTGTTGAATATAAACATAGAGGGAATAATCACTGTAGAATGTTACATAGACTTCTAACAATGGGTAATAAACACTAATTAGATCAAAGTTTTTAGTAAAAGTTGTATTCGCAATCCATTTCCTTTATCAATTCTTCTTCCACTCCCAGTTATTGAATACAGCCAAATTTAATATATAGCGACATTCATTGTATAAAATAGGGACTGCAGTGTATGTGGCTCAAGTATGTGTACAAAAGTAAAATGGATTTTCTTCATATTCAAGTCTCAAAACATCTGGTGTTCAAACCTGAACCTTAACTGTGCGTTATTTAATATCAGTATAAAATTGCTCCAACTGCTCTGTAAAGGCCTCCAAGGTTTTAGTTAACCAACAGCATCTTGAAGTACTGGGAACAAGATTAGTCAGGTTTAAAGTCTAGGAAAAGTTCAAAGCTGGGTTAGTTTATAATCATCTAAAAAATTCAAAGAGAATGGTAAAATGTACACCAAACAAGACATGGCTACAGGAGAGACAAAAAAATGCTTAAATGTTACAATATTTGAGAAAAAAGCATAGCTTTTCCCTCCCACTGTGTATGTATGTGTAACTTTGGGTTGCAAAAGAAAACATACTAAACTTTGTTGTTGTCTCATTACAAAGTTCAAGGAGTGGAAATACTTTTGCAAGACACTATAGTAAGGCAAGGCACTCTGTAGACCACTGACATCTTAGATTTATGTTCTTCAAGATACTGTGGCTACTTCTGCAGATGCTCAGGCCCAAACTGAAGTGGGGCTAAATTTTCAATGAAGGTAAAGTGTTTAAAAAATTGTGGAAAGGTGGCTCTGAACACAGCAGCAAAAATATCTCCTTGGTAATGGAAACAGAATCATTGCAAAATTAGGGGAGACATTAACTGGGGTATCAATAAATAAACCTCTAATTAGGAAAGAAGAAGTGGAGCGGAGCTGCAACAGCACAGGGGGAGAATATCAATGACACTATCACATCTGTATGCATGCACGGCTCTTTGGCAAGTGGTTGAGTCTCACAGGGGCTTCACCGCTGGCACTGCCTCACCCATCCATTCCTGACTCACCCTAGCAAGGAGCAAGCCCACTCTTTGACTGTGCACTGAACCCAGCAGAACCCACCCTCTCTACCGCCTGAGCCTCCCCAAGAGTGTGGCTCTCAGGGCTTTTTTTCACGTTTCCCTTCCCTAACCAGCTTATCTGAACAGTGCCCTGAGTGTGCCGCTGTGTACGGTGACATCACCATGATTGATTGTGGTTCGGGTCCTCCACTCCCTTGGTGAGGCAGAAAATGGAGGAGGGAAAAACAGGGGAGCACGAGGGGATAATGGCCAAAGCAAAGAAGCCTGGAGAGTCTGTGATGGGTAAAGTGAAGCATGTCTGCTCACATACATGTGTATTTCTCATAATTTCCATACAACGTGTACAAAACATGTTCATCTGGCTGAGACTGGAGATACTGTAAGCCGACAGGTGGGTAAATATTAAGCCATAGTCGAATGGCTCTCTGCCACAGAGATTTCGAGATGCAAACTCGGTGCTGCTGGCAGCTGGGGGGTGTGGGTGGGGGTGTAGAGGGGTGCGTGGCGTTGACCGCTCCCTGTCTCTGCCCCTCTGTTCCCTGGAGGGTAATAAAGACTGATGACACTGATGCTGTGCCATCCGGCTCTACGGTCTCCACCGCACAACCATTTGCGCCATCATTTATCGCATTCCCCCTCCACTCCAAATCACCCCCTTCCCCTCACCGCTCTAATTCTGCTTTAATAACCACCAGCTCCATTCATCAGTATATTGACGGGCATGACAGGCGGTGCAGCACACACTAACTCCCTGCCCTTTACTCGCTCACAGCTGGGGTCAGAACCAGGTCACACAGTCAATAATCACAACACACCTCACTGTCACCTTGGAGCGACTGCATGCCCTGCATATCTATTCTCACACATGCCCGAGCTTCTCATTCACTTTACAGCTTAGTATGTAATGTTATTTCAAGAATAAACTGCTAATACCATAGCACATAAATAAAATCTAAGTTCATATTTTACATGGACCATTTAAAACATGTATTTTATTTTTTTGAACAATTTTTGAACATGGACCTGTTGGTGTAATTTGGATCATTGTCCTGCTGAATAACCCAAGTCCCCTTGAGCTTAAGGTGACAAACCCAGCCAGACATTTTTCTTCAGGATTTTCTGATAGAGAGTAGAATTCTTGGCTCCATCAACAATGGCAAGTTTTCCAGGTAAAGAAGCAGCAAAGCAGCCTCAGAGCAGAACACTACCACCACCATGTCTGATGTTCATATTCTGTAATGTTGCTATAAATTTCTTGTGACTCATCAAACCTCAGAATATCTTTTCAAAAACTTTGCATCATTAGGTTTTTTGGGAATGTGGAACAGGGACTTTGTCTTATTTTTTATCATCAGTGGTTTTTGCCTTAGAAGTCAAAATCCCATTTTCTCCCAGTCTCTTTCTTATTGTTGAATTATGAAAACTTACCTTATGAGTTGTGAGGCCTGTGGTGCTTTACATATTGTTCTTGGTTCTGTTGGGACCTGAAGTATTAATTTGGAATTAATTTGGTAAATTGGCCATGAATGGGAAGGTTCTCAATGGTTCCATGTTTTCTCTATTTGTAGATAATTGCTAAGACATTTAACATATTTCATGGTGACTGAAAGGTACAATTTAAAGGATTTCTTGAATCCAAAGCTTTGGATGTCTTTTTTTCCCCATAAAAAATAAATAATAATTTAAACACTTATGTTGTATTTCCTCATTATCTTTGTCTGATTTTGACATTTAAATATGACAATAGCCCCTCAACACACCCACCCACAAAAACACACACACAATAAAGAAACAGGGGAAATATTTTAGTTTGTACATACTGTACTACCTCCAAATAGCTTAGCTATATATTCAACCCACTCCCCTCAAAGTAATCTTTCAACTCCATCTGTTGCACCAACCATCACAGTTCCAGTCATTTGAGGGGCTTTTTTAATTTGGGTGGGCTGTGAGTTTATGTGACAGTGGGCACTCATTTGTTACAGGTGCAGAGCCACACTCTTTCTCCTTGGGCATTCACCTCTTCATATGCAAAGCATGTCCTGCTGTCCTCCAGCTCCAGCACAGTTTGCTGCCGTGACACATTTTTTCTTCATTTCAGCTTGACAATGACATTTATGTTCATTTGCTCGGTGCAATTGTGTAGCATCTGGAGAGACCGCTTTCTGTTTTTTTCCACTCCTCTTCTCTCACCTCTTTCCTTTTTTTATTTCCAGTCCTGACAAAAATATTAATGTGCATTTGCATGCCACAGTGACTACGCCCTTGATGAAGATTTTGATTTTTAGGAACATACAGAGGGAAAACACGACGGCAATTATACACGTCAAGAAGACTGAAGAGTGCAGTGAGATCTGTTGTTTTCAAATAGATTATTGCATGCATGGCAACCCAGGAGGCAGCCAGGATCAGAACCTAGCCCAGTCCAGGAATCTTGTGATGCAACTGGAAGTTGGAGTGCACATGGGAGCTTATCATGCTTCACGTGGTCCTGAACCAGGTGGCACCCACCCTTCTTCTTCCTCTTTGGTCACATGATTTATCCTTGTGCTCCCTCAACACAAACAAAAACAAGATGCTCGTAGTGAGGCAGAAAAAAGAGGCATTAAGAATACATTCACACTAACATAAAAAAGATAAAGAAAAACAAACACATATTTGCACAGATCTCTCCACTTCTGCCCCCTCTTCGCCCATGCTGGACCAACAGCGGCAACAGCAGCAGAAGTGTGCGGGTGCTGAGGGGGCTCTAATCTGCAGTACAGGTCCCATTGGCAAGGATCATTGAGCTAATTAATAATGTGGCACAGAGAGGAATGGCAGTCATTACAGAGCCATGGTAGTGTGTGCATGTGTGCAGAAATGCTGTGGGCTTGTGTGTATGTGAGTGGGAGTGTGTGTGTTGGGTGGGGGCACTGCAGACACAGGGACTGACTCTGGTATGCAACCTTTTGATTCATGGTCCACACAGGCCAAGCAAACATAAAGACACAACAAGCAAACACACACACACACACATACTCCATTCATGAAAATGCGCAAACACTACAGAAACGCATACATACTGTACAGTGCCTCTAAAAAGTATTTACAACCCTAGAACTTTTCACCTTTTGTCAGCACAGACTTCAGTGTATTTTATTTGAATTTTACGAGACAAATCGGAAAAGTCCAGCGCAAGTTGTGAAGAAGTTTGAGGCAAGATTGGGCAATAAAACAATATCCCAAGCTTTGAACATATCATAGTGCTCTGTTTAATCTATCATCTGTAAAATGGAAAAAGTACGGGACAGCTGCAAACCTTACAAGACATAATTGTCCCCCTAAACTGATATTGGGCAAGAAGAGGATTAATAAGAAAAGCATTTATTAGCTCCATAATAACTCTGTAGAAGCTGCAGAGATCCACAGTTCAGGTGTGGGAATCTGTTGATTAGACAGTTATTAGTTGTGCATTGCAGAAATTTGGCCTTTATAGATTCCAAAATTGTTGAAAGTAAGGCATAAAAAGTGCTAGTTGCAGTTTCCCACAACCAAGAAAGTGCCACAGTCTGGAAAATGGTACTCTGTCAGATGATCAGATCAGATTCTAAATTTTGAGTTTAGATGAAAACAAACACCCTGAACACATAATCCCCACAGTGAAACATGGAGGTGGCAGCATCATGCCATGGGATGCTTTCCCTTAGCCAGGGAGACAATCTGTCAGAGTTGATGGGAACTCCATGAGGCTGAAAATTACTTCACAGGAGTGTGGATGTTTCTTCAGGAAGACACCGACCCTAAACACAAATATAGCACTCAAAAGGTTTTGATCAACCCCTTAATCATTGTGCTCTCCATCCTGTCTGACTGAACTTGAGCTGTTTTTTCAAAGACGAATGTCCGCATTTTTTTATTTCTTAAAGCAGGTTGAGACATACACCAAAAAGCTTACAACTGTGCAGAAAAAGATCATTCTACAAAGTATTGCCTTAGGGGGCTGAATGCAAATGCATGCAAGACTTTTTAGATTTTTATTTGAAAAACAAAATGAAATATTTGTACCAGTTGTCTTCCACTTACTAACCCCAAAAAGAACTTGTTTGTAGCAGTAAATCCACCCAAAACCAGAGCAGAACACTGCTCCACTGGGCTCTGTATGAAACACTCTACTGCACAAACAAGAGTGTATAATTTCCAGTCTTGTGCCATATGTTTGGAGTTGCTGTATACATTGCCAATATTTACTATAGGCAAGGGGACCAGAAGGCAAAGAGCATTTAGCTATGTGGCGCAGCCCAATAGCTCAGCCCTTGCTAATGAAAGGAAACAACAGGAGCAATTAGCAGTGTAAACAAACTGCTCGCTGAGGCCCCAGACTCCAGCCTCCCCCCTGACAGCAAGGGGACTGGAAGCCTGGAGAAGGAGGTAATTGGGAGAGCTAGGAGCCGAGACAAAATCAATGACAACGCATGGACAGGCCCAGCATTATTACTCACCTCCCTACTTCTCAACTCATAGGACTCAAACGCAACAAGATACAGCAGCGAGTTTGAAGTTTACTCCTGAAACCGGAAGTGCTCGTGGTGTCTACAGAGACAATTGAATGTGCAGTGACAGTAAGCAAACACATGTGCTCACATGTATACTGACAGCTAAAACAACACAAGATACATGCACTGCACTCTGACCACTGGCCATACAAGAGCATTATGACCTTCCCCTCAGTCTAATTGATCTCATCTCGGTGCCATTTATGTGTCTGCCTGTACACTAATGTCTCCAACACACTCACTCATTGGGAAGTATCTGCATCTACGGTGCGACCGTGTGGCTACAGCCTACAGACAGTCATAGAGTAGCCGCGGCAGTGTGCGTCTCCTCCTCCTCCCTGAGTGGAGCCACGGGGCAGAGGAGCATCACTAATGCAGTTTGCTGGCTAGAATTTCTACTCTGCAGGGCACATTCTGCTGCAGGCGCGATGCTTTTGCTGTCTGAGTGCTGCCCAAGACAGTAATCAGCAAGAGACACTTTCCTGCAGAGTGTCATAAAAGTCCACTCATTAGTGGGGAAAGTAAAGGCTTAATCTAAATCAGAACTTCTTGACACTTTGATGTCAAGTTTGCAAACACTCTTTTAGCAATATTGACTATAAGACCAGTGGACTTTTATAGAGATGGTAAAAAGAAGGCACAACTTCAGTCAGTTTTAGAGGTTTAGAATTATCTGGCCTTCACCAGATATTAAAATTGTTTTAATCCAACTTGTAATTCTCAATGAATGAACTTGTAACTTACCATTAAACTGCACATCACGGTTTCCACAATGTCTTTATTTATATGAATATGGTCTCATCATAAGATGAGACCAGAGCAGAAAGCCTGTTGGGAAATTAGGCAAACCTCACCTTACAAATGCTCCTCTGGAAGAATGGCCAGATATTTTTCATAAACATCTAACCCTCACACACAGCCCCTCAGAAGAGATTAAGCTGTTTTGGGATTAAAAATAGGATTTAATTAAAACTCATATGTGTATGTGTAAAAGCAAATTACCTAATGATTTTGGCAATGTAGTATAGCATTAGGACCAATGAGAGTTAAAGTAAATATCTGATTATGTTGTAATCATAGCACCTGTTGATTGGATATATTAGGTACTAAGTGAACCCTTTGTCTTCAAAGACTATCGGTTAGACATAGGAAAAAGGTGTAAAAATGTACAAATGTAAGTGAGTTTTAACATTATTCAATTAGCCATGGTGAGAAGACTGGGTCTGTGCATCTCCAAAACCGTAATTCTTGTGAAAGTTCTCAATCTGCACTGGTCAGTATATTTTGAAGGCAATTTAAGAAAATCAAGTAGTGGTGTACTGGAAACAGTTTTGTGGTTGGCCAAAACAGGGAGCAAGGACTGGCCTGTGTGGCCCGATCCAACAAATAAGCCACTAAAACTCAAATTGCTGAAATAGTTAACACTGGTTCTGAGAGATGGCTGTCAGAATACATGGAGGATTGCAGTTTGAATATGGGACTGTAAAGCTACAGACCAGTCAGGGTCCCCATACTGACCCCTGACCACCACCAAAAGTACCAACAAGGGTCACATAAACATTTGAACTGGACTATGGGGCAATTGAAGAAGACTTGAGAACCCATCATTGGGGGTTAATTAAAAGACCTCTGCAAAGAAGAGGTAGTTAAATTATCATTCTACAGCATTGTTAAAAATGTGTTGCAGGTTAGGATAAAGGTTCAATAGCACTTGTTTCAGCCAGTGGTGGCACAACTATTCATTAAAGTTAGGGGGCAGTTGTTTTTCACACAAGTTGGTTTGGATACCTTTCTATTTACTTTGTAAAGAAAATGATCACTTGAATACCGATTTTTGTATTGACCCATGTTATCTTTGTTATATTACTTTTTTTTTGATTATCTGAAGGATGTAGGTTTGATAAAAAAAAGAAAAAACTGAAGAAATCTGTAAGGGGTACTGCACTGTACACTAACTCTCTGTATGTAGTTATCATGTTTCATTATAGTCTTGACATTTTAACTGGAAAACAGCTACTTTCTTTAATGTCCTCCTACATGAAATTCTTTTAAAACTGTTATCAATAGTAGGAGGCAGCCACAACATGCCCAAGTGTAGAGACTATATTTCAAAAGAAATTCCACACTCACATGGATTTGGAGTGCACACTGCAGTGTAATCTGGATCGAAGAGACTTTTATCATTTATGTTTGATCATTTATGATTCAGAAAATTGGAAGGGAGCGCTGCATTCATCATCTACATCAGCCACCTTTCTGATTTAATGGTCAAATGCATGGATATTGACTGCATTAATCCTTAAAATTATTTTAGAATCCAGGAATACCCCCAGGTTGGCTCAGTGAGGATTATGGACCCTTATTAGCAGAGCCGAGATAAGGCTGAGAGACCCCTCTCCACTCATGTGGATACAGAGCAGACAAAAGTACAAGGGCAGGAAAGAGGAGTGAGATCCGACTCCACATGACATTAATACAGGAGACAGAGTTCTGATCAGGGTGCAAAGTATTCCCATTCAGCTATACTTAAAAACATCCTCTATAAAAGCAGCATTTGGTTCAGGCAACCAAATGTCCGGATGTTGATAGCAAACACACACACACACACACACACACACACACACACACACACACACACTTATACACTGCCTACCCACTAAATACCAGTGCATTACTGCTCTGCTGCTCATTGACAGAGCTGCCACTCATCACAGAGATGGATGCATCTCCTGGGACGGTTGAAAACCTTGTTCATTAACTCGTTTATTTTGCTGATCTAACTACCTTTAAAAATGAAAGTGAAGGAGAAAGCTTTTGAAGAGAGGAAGAGTCAGTGGTTTTATGTATATGTGCTAAATTGTGACCACAGTTCTCTTTATGCTTCTAAAAAACTCTCATGGGGCCTGCTAAGTGTTGGTACAGAAATAGAAAGCCTGGAACTGACCTTTTTCTTCTTCTAACACAACCCCAAGTTATGTTCTCCCTCCTGAGATGATGATCTTTTGCTCATGCCTCCCTCCAAGTTCTTAGATTAAAACTATGTAAATGACCGATGTGGAACCCTCAGCTTCCAGGGGTGCATTACATTAAGTTAAACAAGCCTTTAAAATTAGCATTTTCATTAAACTTGAGGGGATCTGAAGATTCTAAAAACACCTTCATCTTCTGTCAATTTCCTATTGAAGTGGGTCACTACACCAGACTACAAACACACACTTTCAGGGGCAGTGCTGCATTTATCATACACACGGACTTGTCGATAGTCGCCAGGCTGAGGAGGCTCATAATGAATTTCAACAGTTGCACACCTATAGCAAAGTCATTTACTTTATCAGCTGATAAAAGAAAACGATAAGATAGTGGCTTGGGACTGTAAGAGTATCAGCCTCTTATTTATCTCACAAAGATCTGCAAATGGCAAAGCACATTCCTCACTGCAGCCACACTAGATCTTTATCTATGGATTTAAAAAAATGTAATATCTCATCAGCATGTGTGCTTATGAAGTCCAGTGTTTTTATATTGATATCAGCATCTGTATCTGCAATGCAAAGACCAACGAATTAATCAAATTTTATTTGTATAGCACCTTTCACACAGCTTCGTGCAACAGAAGCTGCTTTACAAGATTTCAAGATCCACAACCCACTAAAAACATACAATACTGTTAAAACATGTTCCAAAAGAGGTTAAAATACCACAGAATACATCTGAATCAGTCACAGTAAAGTAGAGAATGGTGGATGAACATTTTTCTGCTCTATATCAACAAGGAAACTGCATTAACATAGACAATATTAACAAATAGATAGAGAAACATTTAATCAGAAACATTTCTAAAGCCAAGAAAAGAAACATTTGAATATGTAGAAATAAAAATCGTAAATAAAAAATATTTTACAAAATCACTTTTTGTAGCATAAAAATAAGACAATGAAAAAACATTTATAAACTGACGTACAGTCACATTCAATGAATGTGAATATTATTAAAAAACGTATTTATTTCAGTAACTCAGTTCCCCAAGTGAAAAACATAGGTTGGTTACACAAAGGCAAATGTTTTCAAGCCTTTGTTTCAGTTAACTATGAAAATTTTTCACTCTCGAATGAACACACAACATTTATCATCAGACCATTATATCAGACTATTAAATCAGACTAAAAAAAACATTTTTTAGCAGAGAAATATAGGCTTAGTGAAAATTATATACAATACCTGTTTAAATGTTAATTTTTTTAAATATCATTTTAATTGGTAAGATGAGCCTTAGTAGAATATGTATATTTTAATTTATTAAATATGACTTTATATGCACTTCAGCTCAACTGAAGAATAAGCAGTTTTATTACAGAAAAACCATTAAAGATTGAAAAAGCTGTAATGCCCTGGATACATACGTGCGCACACCCTAAAACTTTTAATACTTTTTAAAGCACATTTTTATTCAAAGACTGAATTCCCACTTCTTTGATAGGCGTCTAAAAGCATTCAGCACCTTGACTTGGTAATATTTCCCTCACCAAAGTTGTGCAATTCTGTAAGATTGCGATAACTTCACTTAACGACTGCCCTCTTCAGGTGACCCCGGAGATTTAGTCCCAAACTTTAACTAGGCCAGCCAAACTGACTAATGTTTGGAACTGTAATTAAAATAATTTTTTTAACCTTAACAAATGACAAATACCCCTGTTTTATCTGAAGAAAGGCAAGGCCAGAACACGATGCCACTGCCAACACGTGTCAAAGTGGGTGTAGGGCCTTATTGTTGATGCACAGTATTATTTTTGTGTAAAAAAACACACACATACACAGTTGATAGATAGCCTTTGGCTGCTCTGCATCTATTCTGCTCCTGGTTCATGGAACCGCTGGAAGAATACAGGTGCTAATGCAGTTTGGGCCTATTTCTCTTATGAAGTTGACCCTTTCTGTAATTGACACAGACACACTGGCAATTTGATTAGATTCTGTTGCTGCTGGAGGGCTTTTGACTACGGAAACTTCATGATGTGCATCATGTATGTAGCTCCACCTACTGATCAAATAGGGGAACAACGTATAGAGGAAGGGAAAAATAGACTTTCCCTGACTGACACTAGGTTTGGGATTAAGCTGCTGAGCCAAATCAAATATTTAGGAAACCAGGCAACATCTGAACCACACATCCCAATCACTAAATTAATCTTCTCTACAGGACAAAATAGTATAATACATTTAAACATTTGTTGCAAATTTTTTTTAAAATAAATAGTACAAGTTTATGTGCATTAGTATCTCCTTTTCCACATATTCTTGTCAATCTGTGTTCAGGTGCAAACCATGATTGCAAAAACAATCATGTTTGCATGCAAGAGCATATGTGTGTCTGCAGTCTCCTCGTGTGTTACTCAGGATGCATGTGCCGTTAAGGAGTACTTTACCTTATTATAACAAAGAAAACTGATAAGAGCCTCTTGAAGCACTTGAGATAACTTGCAGGGCTTAAGTGCACTGACACTGCCACTAAAACGGTGCAAGGCGTGGGAATACAAGCAAAGAAGAATGAGAAAACACACACTTCAATGGTGCATCCATCCACAGCACTAAACAGGAAAAAGTTCAATAGCAAAACATTGTGTCACATGAGGGGAAAATGACTGTACATCGATTCATCAGGAGACATCGTTAAAACTGTCAAACATCAAAGGCACTCTGATCACAGCTCATTCTCTAGAGTGACACCAACAGCCTCATTTATCAGATTTGTTTGAGTAAGGAGAGGTAGAGCAAAGAGGCAGAAAAGGAGAACAGAGAAAGTGCTGGAAGGAAAAGAAAACAGGGAAAGAAGTTTAAAAAGAAACATGTTTGAAGGAATTAACGAGGAAAAAAATGTGTGAAAAACGTGAAAAACTGAGTAGAGACAATAGATCAGAAAGAAAAACAGAAAAGAGATTTGGAAATAAAGAGAGTTTTTTAAGCACAAACAGCAAATGGGATAATTGGATCTGTATATGTAGCAGGAGTCCACCTGGACTCAGGTCTGGCCCCTGAGGCTCTGCGAGCTCTGGCTCACACAGGCACACACCTGCACTTCACCAAAAATGTGCATAAAGTGCTATCTCCCCTTCCATCATGTCATTTTTATTATCTGCATATCTCACCTTCACCTTTGTTTGACCTCGCATGGCTTCAAACGTGTCACTCGCATCGGTCCAGATTTATTATCATCTGTCATTTTGCTAACATGGGAAACATTTCGGCGGGATATTTTTATTTCCATCCAAGCTCTCCTTGTAAGCGAGACATCTTTAAAAGTTTACGCAGCTCATGATCAAATGTTTTTTATATATCCCCTGGCTCTTGTATTCTCCAAATTGCTCCAATAAATAACTTGTAAGTCTAATTATGCAGCAATTAATTGCAGCCAACATGGAATGCCCATCAATCTTGTATCATGAAAAAGTATTTTCCAGCCCAGCCTGACAGAGCAAATAAGAAACCTGATTAGTTTTTTTTTCTTGCAAACATGTATGAGTTTGTGTGCATGTGTGCCAGCTCATCATTATGTGAGTGGGTGAACATTTGCCCATGGAGGTTAGAGCGAGAGAGCTCCATCCCAGCAGCTCAGTGGAGCCGGCTCGTCCAGTTGCTATGGCAGCAGCGATGAAGGCTGTATCCATGGCCAAAGGAGGAGGCTGGCATCCTCCAGTAACAGTCCTCCCACCCCTTCCTTTCTCCCCAGTACCTCAACCCCTCCTGCCTCGACTGGCTCCTGACCCGCCGGTGAACCTGCCTTGGGGTCAGAGGTCAATGGCTCAGAGCTGCAGAGTGACAGTGAGGGATGATGAGGGAGAGAATGAGAAAGAGAGGAGTTACACCACACAGATGGGGAGGAGAGATGAGAAAATGAAAAGATGAGACCAAATTTGATTACTATCAAGAGGTGGAGGGGGTGTGTTTGGGTAGTGGCGATTCTGCGTTTTCAGAAAATGGCTGCGATTTTGAGGCCACTTCTTTAAAATGGAGGTGATTTCCACTGATCTCTCTGTTGTGCCCGTTTATAGTTGGCTCTCTCATCTCCGACTGGATGTGTGTTGATCTACAAAAACTTAAGTGACAGCAAAAGCAAGGAGACGAGGACTTTCACATACATTTTGTTTTTCATACTAATTAATCATGTGCAGGGTCATAAAAAAGTGCTTCTTCCCTCTCCTGTTTCTGGTGAAAGTAAAGCTATGTTTGGTGGTAGGTGTTTCACAGGGGTTTACATAGTTGGCGAATGGGGGGTGGGGGGCGGCGGGGGGGTCAAGTGAGTTGACCCCTGACCTTCCTGCCCTGAAGAGGTCAGACAGTCTCAGGTTTGCTCCCAGACCACAACATCCTCACCTTCATTCACTTCCAAGATGTCTGAGCTTTCATACCTATGGACTTTGAAAGATTTGCAGCTTTTTTGTCCCCACAGCAAATTTGAAGACATGACTTTTCAGAATTTATATTTCCCAATAAATCTTTACTTCGGTTCATTTAAGCTTCCTTGAATGAGCATGGGAAGGAATTATTTTCAGATGTTTTATTATTTATTTTTTTATTTATTTTAGCATAAAAAAAGCTTTGTAGCTACTGGCAACACAGTTAAAAGAAGAGTTCTTAGAAAACAGTACATAAGAACATGCACACATAAACAGAGAAAAAACAATTTCTGATCAGGACACACAAATGGAGATAACAGTTCACAAAATGCATAAACTTCCTCTTAGTTTTAAATTATTATTCTCCTAAGCTCTTCACTCTAGCTCATTTAAATTAACTTAAATGTACATGTGGAAGAACTATTTTAGCCTAAATTCTTTTCAGCTACTTGCTTTGAAATTTAAAACAAAAATACTTAATGAATATGAACACATAAAAATAAATAATGAAAAACATTATACTGAACATACAAAACATCAGAGAACTGTTTACAAAATGTGTCAATGTTAATCTTAGTATTTGAATGATTATTTTCTGAAAATATATTTTTTATGCATAGACATAGCACATGTGCTTTTGATGTTGTCATGTTAATGTCATTTTCAATCGTTTTTGTGTGTGATATTTTGTTCCTTATTTTCTTTTTTTAGAAGTTTACATTTATATAAAAATGCTTCAGAATGGCTGCAGTATTTTCAGATTTGTGGTCAGATTTTTCTCAGTGCTACATGTTTACTCAGTGTCTTTCTTTTGTTTTACTGTATTTTAGTCATTCCTGAATAGTTTTTCTTTTAATAGTTTTTTTTCTATTTTCCCACAATATGTATACCTTTTGGGTTGTACATTATTGTGTTGATTTTTTGGGAGCAGATATTTTTCAGCAGATTACTGTTTTGATATGAAGGGAAATGTTGTGTTAAGTTATTCGCTAGTGAGTCATTTCCTTTGTTGTTTTAAAGGATAAGGATTTGCTTATTTATTGACACCTATCCCATAGATAAATAAAAAATATTTATATATATTTATTTTTTTTCTATTTATATATGTTTTCTTGTCTTCTTTGATTGCTATTCTGTTCATTTTAATGGCGTGAATTGCAGAAATATTTTGGAGGGTTTTTTTGTTTGGTTTTTTTGGTATTTGTCTTTTGTATGTTTGTTTCCTCCAATTCATCATATCTAATTGTGCAGCCTTAGGATTTACTGAAGTAAAAGAGATGAAGTCCTGCACTCATCCAAACACTCAACACTAACAGAGCTACAGTGTTACAGCATGTAATGGTCTACCAGTGAATTAGATCAACTCAAAGTCATAGCAAAGAACTCTGCTCTGTGAGGATAACATTACCCCCCAGTGGCTAATGTTTGCTTCTGCACCCTGAAACTCATGAGCAAACCTCACCATCAATCTCCATCTGTTACCGGTCCAAAGAGTATATTTATAATTGAGTCTCTTAAACTCTGCATTTTCCTTCTGATGCATGCAAAATGTCAGCCCTATCAACTACATTATTTTCATTCATTTTCATCTTCTATATTGGCTGGTGTGGAGTGCAGGAGCCACTGATTCTGAACTATCAACCCACACAGTAGCAGTGAAGACAGGGTGTGGGGTGTATGTTTGCTTTCCACAAATAAAACACACACACGTGTGCGCTCAAGGCGTTATGCAGACATTATTTGCAGTCCAACGCGCTGGTGCATTCTTTTTCTTTTGCATGTTCTCCAGATGTCGTGTCCTCTTCGTCACCCCGTTCCTTCTCTCCGCTCTGCTCGGTTCCCTGCCTGGAGACTTGTCACAGCCCCTAACCGCATCAAGAGCACTGCTAGATTGGATATACATGATCTGTCCATCCATCAACGATGGAAAGATGGAAGAGGGAAAGGGGTAGAGAGAAACGGGCAGTCTGTGAGCAGTGAGATAGAGACGAGAAGAGAAGAAGAAAAATTAGGCAAGAATCATCACATGCAAGCATGAAACAGACACATGCCAAAGTAAGGTAAATTAAGGACAGACACAAATAGAAACATTTCAGAAGATGTTGGTTTTTAAGTTAATTTTTCAAGTCATATTGGAATAAATTGTGCTTTTTATGAATAAGTGTGAAATTCCTTGAAAGTGAAGAAAATTTCAGATATGCTCTGCATGATTCTGTCCCTCAGCATTTGTCTAATCAGGCTGATGATACTGAATCACTGTGTGTCTGTGTGTACTGAATGAGTTGGAGCACACGTGTTATGGGTCCTGCAGAATGTGGGCACACATAGGCAAAGCCTCTGGGAGCTGAGCCAACACTAGGTTGCACACTTTTAAATCTGCAGGTGCTACGGTGCTTATTCCCTGTTGCAGACCTTTTTAATCTAGCAGAACTATGATCCAGAGTAAAATGGTGAGAGGATATGTACAACTATCTTCTTAGAATCTTTCCTACTGGTTCCAAATTTGCTTTAATCACAGTTAAATTATATTCAGAGAAATTACTTATCCCTCTGGGATATGGCGGTGACATTTGTAGGGGTGCAGCTTCATTAGACTGATTTTGTTCTAATAATGTCAAATAAAAAAAATCTAAGGGCAAATAAACCATAAGCTCTTGTCAGTTTTACTTGTAGAATTGCCTGTTAAACATTCACATATGTAGTATCATGTGTCTGCTTTAAGCGGAATATATACTGTATAAGCAGGGTTCAGGCTGAGGTTGCCCCAACACTACATTGTTCTCTGCTGTGATATCCATCGTATGTCTGCAGCTCTATCTTTTCCATACATTTCCAGATGACGTGCTATCACAAGCACATCTGTTTATCTCCTCCTTTTCCTCCTCCATCTCCATCTTGCTTTCTCTTTTTTCCCTAAGTCTCCTTCTCTCTTTTTCCACACACCTTTACCTCTGTCCTCTCCTATCTTTGCTTCCATTATCATACTGTCACCCTCCCTCTATCCCTTCCTCTCTGTCTTTCCCTCTCCTTCCTCTCTCTCTCGCTCTTCGCTGTGTTCTGATGAATTGCCTTCCCCTCCTGGTGAACTCGACCGATAATCCTGGGGAAGCAGTAAAAGACCATCGATCAGCCCCACAGACAGGGCCACAAGCCCAACAACAAGCCTCTGCACTTGGCTCTGTGTGCACGTATGGGTGAGTATGCTCTGCCATACATGCAAGCATGTATATACCTGTGCAAAACGTATGTGTAAACCAGCAGGTGCCGTGTACAGCTGTCTACCAAAACACAGCATTTCTATCACGGTTGTTCCTTCACATGTGCAGACCACATTTACCAGCAAGCTGGTCTCTGCCAAATGCATTTCATGTGCTTTGCGTAGCTGCATGGAGTCACCAGCACGCTCTACATACACTGACGACTCCCCCCCTGTGCTCATCTTCTGTGCATCCTTACGTGATCAACCCCCTTCTGTGACTCATCCTTTCAGAACATGTGCATATATGCCCTAAGGTGTACATATATGTGCATAACTGAGATTTTTGTGCTGCCCATGTGTCCACATATTTCCTCTTTTTTCAGCATGTGTGTGTATTAAATATATACAGCATATTTTATAAGTATTGGAAGCCCTTGTGATTGTGTAAAAAGTCTGACAGTTAATTCATCCTTCATCCTGAATTTCCTTCAGAAAAATGCAACTTTAACTTTAACTTCACTATATTTATTCAGTCAGGGAAAAAAAACATGTTAAGAAACAGTTCTTCACAAAATCACTAGCAAGACAATCATGGGTCCCTATTAGATATACCTTTAAAAGTTGATCTAGGAACTTCTTATTAGTAATCTAAGATTTTCTTAACAAATATGACACAGAGGCCAGTTTCATTTGTCCAGTTCTCAAACTGAGAAGCTAAAAGAACATGACATTCACATAAGGTGGATGTGAGTAGATCTGGCAACAAAAAATACTTGTACATTCAGGCGATGAACAGATATTTATATAAACTGTATAAAAAAACACATAACCTTTTTTCCCTCATTGTTAGACATAAAATGAGATTAAACTTTTCCTGTTTGAGATTCGATAGGAACAAAAATAATGTATATTTGCAAAATCCTAGAATAATGAGAGAATGTTTACATTAGTTTACATATTGTAAGGTCTTAATATATATCATATATATATCAATAACATATCAATAACATATATCAAAATATCTTCCTTTTTAGGCTGTTCAACCATTAACCAATTACAGTCATGTAGGACTGATATCCATCCCATTGTAACCAACGCTTTAACTTACACTCACACCAATGAACATCCAGAGAGTGGACATTGAGATTGTGGACTCTTATAAGTACCTGGGTGTTCACCTGAACAATAAACTGGACTGGAGCCACAACACTGATGCTCTTTACAGGAAGGGTCAGAGCAGACTCTATCTACTGAGGAGGCTGAGGCCCTTAGGAGTCCAGGTAGCGCTCCTAAAGGCCTTGTTTGACTCTGTGGTGGCATCAGCCATCTTTTATGGTGTCGTATGTTGGAGCAGCAGTTTATCTACAGCTGAGAGGAAGAGGTTGGAAAAGCTCATCATGAAGGGCAGCTCGGTTCTAGGGTGCCCTCTGGATCCAGTGCAGGTGGTTGGAGACAGAATGACTCTGGCCATAATAACATCACTGATGGACATCGTCTCTCACCCCATGCATGAAGATGTTACTGAGCTGCAGAGCTCCTTCAGTGACAGACTAGTGCATCCTAGGCGCATGAAGGAGCGTTTTCGCAGGTCCTTTCTCCTTGCAGCTGTTAGAATTTACAACCAGAGCTGCTCCCAACAAAATCAATAATGTTTACATCACTCCTGTAACTTGTACTATTTGACTTATTTCTGGGGCTGCTATTTGCACATCTGTTTTTTCTCAGTTTATATTCTGTTAACTACTTGTAAATAATATGTTTACTTTCTATTGCACAGCTACTCATGCACATTTTGTAAACATTCACTGTTTTTAAATTATCCTACTCAGTTGCACATTATGATCTGAGTATGCCACTCCATTTTTATTAACTGCACAGCACTTTGGTTTTTGTAATTGTGTCCTTAATGTACATATATTATTTTTAATTCTGTTTTTATTCTTTTTCTACCATTGTTGTGTGATCGTGAATGCTTCTATTATCTAGCACTATGCTGCTGTTACAGCCAAATTTTCCCTTTTGGGGATAATAAAGAATAACTAGAAAATTTCAGGAAATTTAAACGGGGCCTGCCACGTGGTGCGTAATCAGTCACACACCCCCAATCAGAGGTTCTGTTGCCTAGCCCAGCATGCTAATGCCAAATTTAAAAAATAGCTAAAATGCTAACATGAGCTAGCATGCTAATGCTAACTAGCATGTTATCAACAGCCTCGAAGCAATGAGTAAAAAAAGTTAAGCAAAATTAAAAAATTAGCAAAAATGCTAACATGAGCTAGCATGCTAATGCTAGCTAACATGTAATCATTAGCCTCAACGTAATCACTACGAAAAGTTAAGAAATTTAAAAAAATTTGCTAAAATGCTAAGATGAGCTAGCATGCTAATGCTAACTAGCATGCGCATGCTAGCTAACATGGAATCATTAGCTACAACGTAATCACTACGAAAAGTTAAGAAAATTTGAAAAATTAGCTAAAATGCAAACATGAGCTAGCATGCTAATGCTAACTAGCATGCTAATGCTAGCTAACATGTAATCATTAGCTACAACGTAATCACTACGAAAAGTTAAGAAAATTTGAAAAATTAGCTAAAATGCTAACATGAGCTAGCATGCTAATGCTAACTAGCATGATAATGCTAGCTAACATGTTATCATTAGCATCAGAGGAATCAGCACGAAAAGTTAGTCAAAAACCCAAATTTAGCTAAAATGCTAAAAATAGCTAGCATGCTAATGCTAACTAGCTTAATAATGCTAACTAGCATAATATTAGGTAAGGGGTGTGAATACTTTTCTATGTGTTGGAATACTCTCCTAAGTCAGATAAGCGGTCTGTTTTAAAAGCCCAGGCAGCAATGTGCTTAGAAATGAATGGACAATGTATTTGCTGAAGCATTATGGGAAATGGAGTTGTGGCCAGAACAAAGAATGTGCCTATTAAGTCAACTAACTTATAGACAGAAAGAGAGAGAGAGACAGGGACACAAAGTCCTTTAAGACCGCTCAATTCGCAGCTCCACAGTCACTGACAGAGAGACAGAGACGGGCAGACAGAAACAGACAGGGAGACAGAAAGAGACAGAGAAAGACAGACAAAGAGACAGAAAGAGACAGAGAAAGACAGAAAAAGAGACAGAAAGAGAGACAGAGACAGACAGAGAGAAAGAGACAGACAAAGAGACAGAAAGAGACAGAGAAAGATAGACAAAGAGACAGAAAGAGAGACAGACAGAGAGAAAGAGACAGACAGAGAGACAGATAGAGAGAGAGAGAGAGAGAGAGAGAGAGAGAGAGAGAGAGAGAGAGAGAGACAGACAGAGACAGAGAAAGACAGACAGGGAGACAGAAAGAGAGACAGACAGAGACAGAAAGAGAGACAGAGACAGAAAGAGACAGAGAAAGACAGACAAAGAGACAGAAAGAGAGACAGAGACAGACAGAGACAGAGAAAGACAGACAGGGAGACAGAAAGAGACAGAGAAAGACAGACAAATAGACAGAAAGAGAGACAGAGACAGACAGAGACAGAGAAAGACAGACAGGGAGACAGAAAGAGAGACAGAGACAGACAGAGACAGAAAGAGAGACAGAGACAGAAAGAGACAGAGAAAGACAGACAAAGAGACAGAGAAAGACAGACAAAGAGACAGAAAGAGAGACAGAGACAGACAGAGAGACGGACAGAGAGACAAACCCTATGAATCTTCTATAGAAAATCTGAAGGCTTTTATTTTGAAGAGCTTGTTTGAGTCTTATTTTGAAAGTCCATCATGGATGTCAGTTAAGGCTGATTGAATATCATATGTATAATGAAATCCTCTGAAGGGTAATCCATTAATCTAACAGGCCTTAACTCCATGTCTAAATAGAGTTCTAATGACCTTAAGAGACCTTTTGTTCTCCTCAGAGGCCAGCTGTGCTGTTGCTAAGTAACAGCAAAGTCACATGTGCATGTGTGTGTGACCCAATCAGCTGATCAGACAGTGTGGGTCAAAAGTCAATTTCAAGACATGTATGAGCACTCCACACTAATCAGAATTACTGGAAATGAATCTACAGCTACCCAAATGTCAGTTTCAAGACATGTATGAGCACTCCACACTAATCAGAATTACTGGAAATGAAGCTACAGCTACCCAAATGTCAGTTTCAAGACATGAACAAGCACTCCACACTAATCAGAAAAAAAAGAGACAGAGAAAGGCAGAAAAGTTCTTGGAGAGCGCTGCTTCCGCAGCGCAGCTTCCACTGACAGAACGTCACACAGACAGCTGATGTCTCAGTTCTTTCAGACCGCTGCGGACCCTCCGCTGAGAGACAGACATGGAGTCCTTCAGAGTCAGTCGCTGACGGAGAGAACCTCTATGTGAAAGTAGTGTAATAGTAGTAATAAATGTGTAATAGATCTTTAATAGTAGTGTAAAATAATAGGGTACTGTGATATTGTATAAAAAAATCTTAGGGCTTTTATTTTGTAAATATTGTTTGAGTCTTATTTTGTGGGTCAAAAGTCAGTTTCAAGACATGTAAGAGCACTCCACACTAATCAGAATTAGTAGAAAGTAATCTACAGCTTCTATGGTAAACCTGAAGGCCTAAATCCATGTTCAAATAGAGTTGGAATGAACTCTAATTACCTCTGGCTCTCCTGAGAAGTGCAGGTGTGCCGTTGCTTGGCAACTAATGGCCGTGACTAATTTAGCGTGACAAATTTGTCTCTGACATGTCAGCCACTTTGAGGCTCTAAATCCATCTCTGACCCCAAAAAGGCTTCCGAACAAATTGGCGCTGTTCGAAAACCGTGCGTGGTATTGAAAAAATTCTTGAAGCGTCAGTGAGAGCCGGGTTTCGTCTTCGATCATGGAAAAGCACAACTCTCTACATATTTCACAGTCCGAGAACGAACGAGAGAGAAATGTCTTGTCACAAGCCCCAGCTTCAGACTTTCTCAATGTAAAAGTATACGCTGCTCTTCTGAAATCTGCTCAAAATGTGTCTGATTTTTTGCAAACTCGAGTGCGCTGAGAGAAAACGGTGAGACATAGAGAAATTTCGAAAAGATCGTGTGAATGTCATCGGGCGTGACTTTCACATGGCCGAAAATCAGATCAGTAGAACGAAATATGTGACCGTGACGGCGAGTTAAAAAATATTTTGGGTTCTCAATAATCTTGGGTCTCACACTCTGACTAAACGGCAGTTACACTGTCAAAATTTAAAATTTTTAAATTTGAGGCAAACTTTGGGTCGCTCAGAGGCTTATTGTGAAAAAACCGTAACAGATATCAACATCCCGTCTTCACTTCTGAAAAGTGCTCGGATATTCCTACAAACTGAGATTTCAATGGTGTTTCTAAGTGAACGTATGATTACACAGTAAATCCTCAAAAAAGTGGATTTTTTGGATCGCTCCGACTCCTGACTCCATTCATTTCCTATGGGGCTGTTTTGGGCGTGGTTTTTCGCTAATTACGTCGCCATGGTAACTCCAATCGCTTATAAAAGTAATAGCACCCATCGTGGGGTTGAGCCGCACGTTTTGATATATATATTGTGGGGGTACATGCTACGGTACGACCCGCATTAACGCTGGACGGAAGAAAAATAAATATTAAAGAAGCCGTTTAGAGGTGTAGAATAATAGGTGCCTTGCCATGCAATTGCATGGGAGGCAGTGCATTGCATTGCTTCGCAATGCAATGCTCTGCTTCTCCCTGCATTGCATTGGCAGGCCCCTAATAATAAAGAAGCCGTTTAGAGGTGTAGAATAATAGGTGCCTTGCCATGCAATTGCATGGGAGGCAGTGCATTGCATTGCTTCGCAATGCAATGCTCTGCTTCTCCCTGCATTGCATTGGCAGGCCCCTAATTCTAACTTCCTGGCTGATGTCTTTAGATCTTTTTTCCATATTTTCACAAGTTGTTTACTCGTGATGCCATTTATTGCTGGAGGTGCGCTGCAGATACGGTATATATTCAACTGGGAGTCCCTCCTGCAGCAAAATTTTCACTCAGCATGAAGCTGCCACTACATTTCAGTTCTTTTCAGTTCTTTTCAGTTGGGATGGTGTTCTCAGGATGGCTAGCTTCATCTTTCCCCCAGCAAATATAACAATGGTACTTATGGCCAAACAGTCCACTTTTAGTTTCATCAGACCACAACTGATGTTTCCTTGTTTTTGTCTACTGTAATGCAAACTGTAATATGTCTGTTTTATGTTGCTTTTGGAGTAATTGTAATTCCGCCTCTTGGTGACCTTTCAGCCCATGTCTGTGAAGAACTTGCTTAATTGTGGATAATGACACCTTCCTACCCTCATCACCCAAGTTCTTCACAATGTCTCTTAGTTTTCATCTGGGGCTGACATGCACATTTTGGACCAAAATGCATTCATCTCTGGGGCAAATATTCCCTCCTTAATAGATATGATAGCTGCATGTTCCCATGCTGTTTCAGGCCTATAATTGTTCAGACAGATTAAATTGGCAGCTTCAGGCATTGAAAACTGGACCTGAGGATGACGCTGACTTGTGTAAATCCACAATTCTCTTCCTGATATCGTTGCTGTTTTGTTATTATGATGTCACACAAGGAAGCAATATGGTGCCTTAAAATACATCCACAGGTGTGCCTCCATTTAACTTAAATATTGTGAATAATCAGAAGCATAAAAAGCTATGATGTCAGTTTACAGGTTTCACCTAAATGTTTAAAGGGCATAATAATCTTAAAGTGTAAACTTTTGACCTTGAAAAACTAAACAAGTATCTTTCTCATTATGCTGTCATTTAACAAATACAAACACAGGGAAAATTCGTCTAATTCCACATTAGGCAGTGAGATAAAGAGGGTTATGTGTCTTTTTTAGAGTGTGTGTAAATGTTTCCATGGAAAATGTACTGAGGAAGTTTTCTTTAAAGCTTTACTTTGATTTTAGTTGGCCAACAACATACATTCTAATTTAATCTAAGTTACAACAACTGCAGGTAAACAGAATTTACTGTGCTAATTGGTAAAAAAAAGTTTTATTTCTAAGGAAGCCCAGTTGATTGCAACAAGTCATTACCATTGTAACAATCCCTCATAATGAGCAAGCCTGAGGTGACAGTGGAAAGAAGTGACTGTCTTTTAATAAATAGAAACCTCCAGCAGAATTGGTATCAGTATCAAGTAATCATCTGTCACGACTGACCTGGAGTAAAGAAATTATTTAGGCTACAAGAAAAGTTTTTGCATGTATCAACAATCAAGGCAATAGTATAAAAAATTAAAACATGTACCAACACATTTCTTATAATTTTTACCTTTCATCTCCAGAGACTCTTTGCTATCCTGCCCATTTCAGTGTGTCCTACTGGGTTTTCCCGAGCTATCTCTGTCGTTATGCTGCTATAGGCCTACACTGCTGGAGGACAGACTGACCACCTTTCCCCACTCTGCTACTTTTCTCTTCTACTACTCTCCAATTGCATTATTTGCTTTCATTTCAACTGTTAACTTTATGTTTTCTTTCAGTGTTTTTCTCTCCATAGAAGCTACACTTGATCTGGCACTCTGTTTGGCTATGGTGCCTTGTTGGAGGGGGCCATTGACTGGGATGATACTCTCAGCAGCTGAACGTTCCCCCTCTTCTGTTATTAACTTTTTACTTTCTTTAACATAGAAAGTACTCCTATATCAGTTCTTCAGTTCTTTTTTTTGTCTCTGCTCTCTCTTCTCAAACCCCCAGTCGTGGGAGATTGGCCCCTCATACTGAGCCAGGTTCTCCTGGTGGTTTCTTCCTGTTAAAGGGGAGTTTACATGCTTGCTCAACTTGAGGGTTTTCTGTGAAGTCAACGACACGACGCAGGTGACTGTCTACTGTCACTACATGCTCGTTAAGGAAGAGTGAATGCTGCAAGTCAATGACTAGATGCAATCTGCTGGGTTTCCTTAGATAGAAAACTTTTAAACTGATTGGAATAATGAACTGAAGGATTAACATGAATGTTTGTAAGATTGAATTGAAATGACTTTTCTTGTAAGGTGCCTTGACATGACATATGTTGTGAACTGGCACTATATAAATACACTGAAATCATTTGTACGATTTAACTGAAAAGGATCCTCACTTCGGTGCTTTTCTTTACCCCACCAAAACCCACTTCTAATTTATTGTTCAAGTCCCTTCTCATGTAATGGGTGAAAATGTATGCCTCAGAAGTGAGGAGGCTTGGTTTGAATACAGAACCAACTAAATGTTTGTTTGCACTATGCTAACTTCTCCATTTGTTTTTACGGTGATCAAAGGCTTCATTTTCATCTCTCATGCAGGCACTGTAAGCCTTCAGTAATTTTTTAAGGCACACTGTCTTTGCAATAACCGTGTAATTCTTACATCCTGATATCTTGTTAGGATGCCCTTTACCATCAGCTCTTTGACATGTCAGAAGATTTTAAATAGAAATCTGGTGGACCCTGAAAATGTGGTATGGGTCATTCAGCAGGATGATGATTCAAAAGATGTGGCTTATTCAGTACAAAAATTATTCACAAGACCGAAACCTTCTTCCATGACCATCTCAGTCCCAAAACCTAAATCTTATAAAACCTGGGATGAGTAGGAGAAAAGAGAGCACAAGAGAAAACTTGGGGCTGTAGGTGACTCACAGAGGTTGTGCAACAAGGAATAATCAAAGATT
Source organism: Valencia hispanica (assembly GCA_963556495.2). NCBI lineage: Eukaryota > Metazoa > Chordata > Actinopteri > Cyprinodontiformes > Valenciidae > Valencia > Valencia hispanica. Next base: position 29,372,145 of record OY747709.1, read on the forward strand.
TCTCCCTCTGTATGCTCCAGTTTTGTAAAATATTAAAGGCTAAGATCTAAAAGATGTGCTTTTGGCAAAATAGTGTTTATAAAGTAATGACAGAAGCAGTACTGGCAGTCATGCCCCCAGTGAGTTTGGTAAAAACAATTTTACATTATTTTTTCTCAGCTAAACAATTTTTTTGAAATATCTTTTTTAGTGTGAGAGTATGTTTCAGCTAAAAAAAAGGACACAGTTATAGAAAGGATTTTGTGCCACCATTTGTCCACACCTGTATGTATTCAGGACCCTCAAATGTCATAATATGTTATTCTTCAGTTCAAGGTCATCCTAAAGGAAGAGAGTAAAGAATTTATAAAAACTTAGCTTAAGCTCGATCGCAATAATATTGACCAATTGATTGACTGAAACCAGGGTTAGCCCAAAGTTGTATGGGGCCTTAAACTTAATTTGAGAACATCACTAATTATCAGGTAATAGCACCACTCCAACATATTCTTACTGAAGTAAAAGTGAAAATTTGTCATCCAAGAACTTATTTGAGCAAGTGAAGCAAATTAGTATTTTCTAAAAGTATCAGAGCTTTAATATTTTAAAATGATGTAATCAGACAGACAAAGATATAAAGTTATATTTAAATTAGAATATTTTAAAGCCTAAAATGAAAAAAAATAATACAAATAAATAACATTGTTACAAAATAACAAATGTAGGAGGAAGAAACAATTGTGTATTAATTTTCTTTCAATATAGAACTTATTAAACTAATACAGTATGTAATGTATATAAATGTTAGAACAGGGTAAAGTACTTCCAGTGACAATAAATAGTGTTTACTGCGTGTTCTTGATCTACAAATTGCACAGCAGATAGAACATAACATAACAACAAAGCTTGTGTACAAACAAGAGGTCTCGTTTTAATGTAAATTATGGGTTTGTCTCTGCAAATGAGGCAATATAAAAAAAAGCTTGTTCTTCATTCAGCCTCCAGTATCCAGGAATTCTTCTCAAGTAAGAGTAGTGATACGTCATAATAATTTTACTGAACAAATAGTAAAAAGTACGATGACGTAAAGCTACCCCTAAAGTACATTTCTTCAAAAATGTTTCTCCAATAAATGTAACTGAGTAAATGTAAGCTGTTACCAACTACCTCTGACAACCACTAACAATTAATAGAGATTTGTTGGAATTTGGTGCAGAGTCTAGTTACATTTACCCAGTTACATATAGTTGAGCAACTTTTTGACGGGAATCTAGGAGTAGTGAGTAATCTAGGAGTATCTCGCTTTTTACCTCTACTTGATTAATATTATTTGGAAGTAATGCTATTGTTACTTGGGTACAATCTCTGGCTAATCTTCCCACTTTGAGTTACTTCACTGAATGAATATACACAGCACATCTGTTAAACCTGCTGTACCACTTGGAAGTCAAGTATACGTGTAAGTGGTATAACATATATAATTTAACTACTTTAAGTTGTAGTTGTGGTTTCAAAAGCTTTATGTTGTGAAAATATGTGATTTGGAAATGTATTTCTCCTACCTTTAATTAGTTATTTTGTTATTATGTAAATAAATCACATGTTATAATCAAACAGTTGCTTAGTACCCGAGTAGCCTTTTTTACCAAATGCATTTCTTTACTCCAGCTTAGTTCACGCCCACCTTGAGCTGGCTCTCACTGAAACCAATCATTTGTGCAAAGCTTTTATGGTAAAGGGAGATCATTTCTTTGAAGCAACTAAGGCAGCAGGATAGTTTCCCTATTTCCACAGATTCATATAAGAATAAGAATAATTGGTTATTGCTTCAAGTGGTGTGGTATACAATCTTGATTGTGTAAAACCATGTATGAAATCTCTTCATCTTTACTCTCTATTTTGCCCAAATACAAGACAATAAGTGGTATAAGCTCAAAGCAGTCACTGGTCATTATTCTATCCACTTAAACATGATAAATGGATGAATGTTTCTGTTGAATCCTATTCCTTACAAGCCACATTACAACACTCTACTTTCATCCATATGGGGAAGTTTGACCATAAAAAGACAGTTTCTATGAAAATAAATCTCTGTTCTGACATCCAAAGAGCTGCTTTTCATTGAGGAGACTCACCACTCATGCTTTATCTCGCTTTTTCTGTTTTGGAGCTGTTTGTGATTTGTCCTTTAGTGTCTTTCCCTTCACTTCCTTTGTTGCTAATGTACTGGCAAGCCTGACTTCATTAAGCCCTGTATGCAGCAAACACATTTATGTCCTATTTTCACTTTGCCCCTTTTCATTTTGCTGTGCTACACCACAGCACCGCCACCAAAGCGGAACATAAAGCCACTTCTGAGCTTGATGCTTTCATCTCTTCATGGATGAGGTGACACCTTGTGGATGAAGCTGAGAGCTGCAACCCTGATTGAAATCAGACAAATACAGTTAACACATTGTACTCTGCAGCTGGTTGTCACTAGAGGAGTAGCCTGCAGTTATCATGCGTGTCGAATGAAGAGAATGAGCCTCTTGTAGAACACAAGCAGGGCACGCACAGACACCTGCAACAGGTATCTGAGGCATTTCCCAAGCATGAGAAGGCGTTCCTGGCCCTGATTCTTCTAATGCTTGTGAAATGACTCAATGCAAGGGTGTGCATGAAGGTACGTGCGTCCCTGGGAGCTCTGCTGAGAGTGAAACGCCACCACGGACGTTGACAGATCACAGGAGAATGTTCAATTGCAGGTTGCTGCGTCCTGCTGTCATTGGACTCATCTGTCACGGGGCACAGCTTGCTGGGAGGCAGGAGGAGGCAGGAGAGAGGGGGCGTCACTCCTCCTATGGATGATGATCACACCGGAGCTCCTGCCAAGCCGGCTGCTGGCCCTGTCTTGCTACTGAGGTCCCTTGGAATTCCTCTCCTTCACAGTCAGCTCCACAGCAATAATATTACAGCTTTGACAGAGCACACAGGAGTTGGGGGCAAGAGAGGGATTTTCCCACTTCAAAACACTACAGATCTGTGTCCCTATCTTTCCATCTTTTGGCCATAGTGCTGTGTTGACGGCTCTGTATCTTTGCTGAGATTAATTTGGCAGCTTGAGGGGGTTATTTTGGCTCAATGTGGAGAAATTTATCGCTACAAATGCCACACACAGATGCTCTGTTTCTGAGATGAGTCAATGCAGAGCCCTGCAGCGACTTCACTGATCAGACATGCAGCAGGAGCGAGAGAGAGAAAACTCCAGTAACCTTTCCCTGCATCTATTCCTGCCTAACATTTCTGCATGAACCTGGCCTTTCTGTCCCCACTTCTTCACTGTAAACATCTGATGGCACCATCTCACACAAGCGCTTTCACATGTGCACCCTCTACAGTAAAAGCTAGGAAGTGCTGTTGTTGTCACATGAGAAAACATACAAACAGGAAGGCCAATTACAACCCAGCAGTCATCTATCTGTCAGGCATCTGACAGGAACACAGCAAAACCAAATATACGACTGCCCCATAAATCACAGCATCTCTCTCTAACTATCCTGTCTCATGTGAATAATTAGTACTATCATGCAAAAGCATTTTGGAGTCCCAAAATACCATTAGATCACTTTGCTTTTGATTTTCCATCGCTTTTCTCCAAAACTCGCACACTCAAATAGCCAAATGTTCCTGAATATTGTAAGCATAAAACTGATTTAGTAGGCACTCAGCAAATCGATCATGCAACTGAATCGTTTAATGTTTAAGGAAGGGCCCTGTGATTTGTGGATGTGGAAGCAGAGTTCATATTCCACATTTTGAAGATTAAAAAAGAAAAGGACCTTGTATTTTCACAGTCAGTCCTATAACCACCTCATACCCCCTTGCAGCATTCCCGCCCTGAGAGCTCCACTGCGAGTGCAGATGCTTTATGGGGGGCAATTTAGCTTCAGTTGCTATCTGAGCCATCTCAGGAATGGACACGCTTAGAATCAAGTGCAATAAAGCAGGGAGGGAAGTGTAGAGAAAGAGTGAGAAAAAAGAAACAGAGGGAAAAAAAGACAACAAGCTTGTCTGGACAGCCTCTCTGGACAAAAGGTTTGGGGGGTAGGGTCTCCTGTTGACACACAAACACAAACAGGGGTTTCAAAGCTACTTGCTTTGACTATGTGGAGCCAAATTCGCCTGGTTTTTCACAGGAGGTTCTAAACAAAGACAAGTTCTCATGAAAATGCCTATGTGATGGGTTCATTCATGTCAGTGTTAGGGATTCATAGTTTCCTTGCCAGTTTAAGTTTCTATACCCTGTTAAACAGCTTTTTGAGAAAACGTTTTAATTTGTCTCTTACATTCTTACACTGCTCTTAGGGTTAAGATTTAATTCATAAATTAGAGTAAAAGGATAAGGATTATGGCTGCACAATGTTAGAAAAACAAGACATTTGCAGTATTATTGTTGATTACTGCAATTAATCCATATTTTCCGCACTCTCCACAAGCTTTAGTGAAGGTCCTTCACCTGGCCAAATTAAATGATGACATGCCAAGTGTTAATGCATGGCACTTGAAATATAGTTATCTATCAAACATTGTATCTAAGAAGTCTGTTGCAACATTGCCTACAATTTAACTGTGAACCAACCCTTGAACTTTGATGTTTTTTATCTCCAAAGAAACGGTGCTCTCCTGCCCACTTCAAATGGCTTTTATTGGATTTTATTATGTAGGCAAAATTAGCTCTTACTCTAGGGAAAACACAGCATTGTTTTTAGAACAAGCTAGTTTCTCATAATAATGTTCTAATATTCAAAGATGTTGTCGTATCCTTCTATTTATATAAAGCCACATGCAACTTTTTTGGACAAAGACAAAATCCAAATGTTTAAAGATTAACCACTTTTTTCTTTTTAGCTATAACAATCCATAATTAACTACCATGAAATGATTATGTGTTAAAATATTTTTTTGCGCAGGTCAACTCTTAGCCAACAGGGGTTTGGTTAAAAAGGGAAATATTTTTATAAAGTCACATCTGAGAGATTTTTTGGCTTCAAAGAAGAACTTTGTGTAATCTCAGACTCTGTTTAGCTCATTGTATGATGCAGCTCCTACATTACCCATTTATATAAATAGAGTTTACTTACTTACTTATTTACATTACTCCTATTTTTTGGTTCCAGACTTGAGAAATGAAAACATTTGAGATTGGAAATCTCAGAAAAAGAAAGGGAAATAAAACTTTGCAATCAACTCAGCTAGACATGTCTTTAGAGCTGCATATGTAGCTATTTTGTGTTTAACATCATACATTGGGCTAAGTTGTTTGTTACGAGTAAAGCTCCGCAAGATACCATTTTTGTATTTTTCCCTCATCTTAGACATGTGTTTAGGACTTCGGTAACTTTTTTTTTTATTGAACAAGCACTCTCATCATTAATATCCCATTTCCAAATCCAAAATATAGGACCTCCAGGCATTTAAATGTGAAAACAAAAGTCCACCAACAGTGAACTATTTGAATGTGACCTCCATGGGCTTGTCTGCAGATCTGTCTCTATAGGCATAATTGACATACAGTATGTGTGGAGATATTGCGGGTGCTGTGAGCAGCTGATATTGCAGCCTTGGTTGGACCCAAAAGGCATTTTACCCTTATGTTCTGAGTGGATGCTGATGTGAATGGGGGTTTGTCACATGAAAATCATCAACTTTATCTTCTCTACCTTTTGCATCGTAATCTCTCTTCTCAGATTAGAAATGGGTTTTAAATCAGTTTAATAGACCATTAGAATATAATTTTCTGGGGGCTTTAATCAGCTTTATGTAAGTAATTTAAAATCATCACACATTGAATTTGCAACGATAGTTGTACTTCGATATATTGTACAGGACTAATCATGTGCTTAGCTAAGAGGTTACTAAAAATAATGCCACTGAAAGTCCTTGCAAAGATTGAACCCCAAACCTGAGCTGGTTTGTGTGTTTACCATGTAACATTTGATGCTGCACATTGGCTTGGGCTTTTGTTGAGTCTGCTGAGCCCACAGGAAATCTCTTGAGACGGGGAGACAGATTTACACCCTTCCCCCTAGGAGGGTTTTAAAACCTGGGACCCGGCAGAGAGAGGAAGGGCCAGGAGCAGCAAGTGAAAAGCAGTGTGATGAGACAGAGAGGAAAAGAGGGTAAGGATAAAGGTGGAGAGAATGGATGAAATATGGCAGAGGCCACGATTGTGATATCGATGGAATGTAACATGGCTGCGATTTTGCTCGCCGCCCTTCACCTCTACTCACATACCCTCTCTGTCTTGTACCTTCTGTCTCTTGCCCTCAACTTATCCCTGCTGCTCCCTAAGATACACACACACACGCACACACGCAGACACAAAAAGCTGTGGTCATAAATCTGCCAGAGAGTGCTGCTGGGATAGAGACACCCAAAGACAGAGCCTGTGCTGTGTTTGGAGAGAATGCAGATGTACCTGCCTCCAGCGCATCTTTGTCTGTCCCTTTGCCTTCTCCTCCACCTCCTCCCTGCTCCTACTTTTTATCCTCTTGATCTCTTTCTGTGGGTTTTTGTCTCATGTTTTAACCTCGTTCAGCCTTAACTTGTCTTACATCTCAGCTCTTGGTCCCAACCTCTCCTTTTTCCCTTTGCCTTGGCTTTAGGAGGCGGTGCTCCCCCACTTAGGAGAAACATAATGACTCCATATTCCACGCTTTTGTTGTGTTTAAGCTTTTCTGATGCAACAGACAGACGATACCGTGAAGAAACGAGTCTCAATATGAGAGGTGCCATGTGCAGTGGTGATACAAATATGGGGTCTGTGCTACCTGTGTGCTGCAGGTTCTTTGTCTTGGTGCCTGTATCTATCATCCTGTGACAGTCTAAGTACCTGCAGAGTAATAATTAGTAATAGCTATTCACAGCTATCCACCTGTACCTAATATGTGTGGGATAAAGACAGACAGAGCCATGAAAAAATTGAAAGGGTTTCGAGCAGGTTTCATCTTTGCTCATGATGGCAGGTGTATGTGTTGAGGGGATCTTTAAAACGCATATTTGTTAGACATACAGCACAATAAGCAAAGCTTGCGTTTTATCCCATCTGTGGGGGCTCAGATGGCCTCCAGACAAATCAGAGCACTGCAAAACATTAACACTTATGCCTTGACATTATCACAGTTAGGCCTCATATTGTCTTCCAGCAAAAACAAAGACTCAAACACAGGCGCGCAAGAGTAAACACACGCCGTCCAAACAGATGTGGCCCCGTATGACCTGATTTACAGCGAAGTAAACGATTTAAGCCGCACATCTCACTCCAACACCTAAACACCTGACAGGGCTCTCATAAATAAGGCTGCCCAGAGACTCCCTCATAATTTACACCTTGGTTATCTCCTAAGCTAACATGTAACAGGTCTCCGCTCCATATTTCACCACCCAGAGCTTAGCACTCAGTGGGAAAAGATAGACGCATAAATGTAAGTCCAGAAGAAAGGGGGCAAGAGAACTTCAAAGACTCAGGGAAAGGATTGCGTTTAGGGATGTTGTGTGGAGTGGGAGTAATGTATGTGCATGCGTGCATCAATGACCCCGGACCAGGGCGTTGCCTAGACTAGAGCTAGCCACAGCCCAGATCAAGGCCCACGTCCACGAGTCCCACTCTGACGTCGCCCATAAATCGCCCTGCTTTTGTCTGTTCTGTCTTTTCTAGGCTGAAATATATCCTCTTCCATTATGAGTGATGGATCAGCAGCTCTAAGAGCGTGAGAGACTCTGAGGTTACAGGTCCTTGTTTTAATTGTCCTTTACACTGAAAATGTAAAAGAAACACACACACAGGCTGTAATTAAAGATGGAAGGGACTGAGTCCAAAAGAGCACAGTTGTCTAAAAAATTATAATAATTAGACAAGGATTTGTGATCAATATTTGTAAATTACAGTGAAAGATTATTCCTGCTACTGTTGTTTTTCTTTAGTATTTTCTCAAAAAACTCCTTTCAGTTTGACGGCATCTGTGCGCCCTCTGGTGGACATTTCCCGTAAGGATCTCTTTATATGTTCACACATCGAGACTATCCACGACCAGATATCTTTTGTGGCTAAGCACGTTTATTGAACATCTATAAAATCAAGTTGACAATTAAAGTAAAAGTAGACGGCAACAATTTCCACATAGCAAAATCAAAGACAAATGCTAAATTGATTTATTCCAACACACACAAATACACACAAGGAAACCAATGAGCTTTTCCTGCCAAAAGGAGTTGGTTGCAGGTTTGTGTTTGCCCCGAAGCATGAGGAAGATAATAGTTTGGCAAGCAACATTACACGACTGCTCCACCTGTTAGAACGGCAACCTCACTTCAGCAGCTGTGTGGCTTGTCTGTGTGTGAGTTTGTTTACTTTAAAACGTGGGAGCAATAACTGCAACAAAAAAATTTGCTTTGCAATGCATTAAAGTAAGGGCTGTGTAAAATGATTAAGTGCCCTATATATCACTGCAGGATTTTTAATACCTCATCCATCATTTAAACTCAAATATTCTGTCATGAAACAAAGAGGACATGCAGAAAAGTTAGAATCTATTTTGTGGCAATAAAGTTAAATTAGGTGTTGCACAGATCAACTCTACACAAACCAAACAAATGCATGTTCAAATCCACCACAGAGCTGTTGCGTAAGACTGCAGCTGCATAACCCCTGAGTAATGTTGCCCTCAGGTGGTGAGATTGCAACACAGCAGCGCTGAATGTGAAATCCATCAGATGGCTCAAAGATTCACAACGCAGGCTTCCATCAGCTGCTTGTTTAGCACCCTATTTGTGCCCTGAATGAGTCGCGTTGTTATGATTTAGACTGTGTGAATGCTTGTGTGTTTGTGTTTGTGTGGCACATTACTTGAGTCGGCGTGGTGCTCATGCGCAGTTCAGTGGCACTGGGGAGAAGTAGAGGCGGCCTTTGTTTCGGAATGTCGCTTTCATGCGCTTGCGCGGTCCTTTGCCGGACAGAGGTGGCACATAAAGCCTAGTAAATTGCACCAGGGCAATAAAATTGCAATAAAATGACACAACAGTGCATTAATCCATCAGCAGAGAGCGCTGAAGGTACTGTAAAGACCTCTGGCTGGAGTCGGGAATGATTTCTAGGTTTATCAGCTGAGGGATGCAGCACCCAAACAGTTTGTCAGGGGGCAGTACGGAGCAGGAAAAGGCTGTGGCTCACCCTCACAGTAGATCAAGTAAATCTATTTTTTTATTTATTTTTTTACACAAATGTACGTTAGTTAACAACAATAAAATGATGCTCCAACTTTTTATTGAATGTTCTAGTTTGTATTAATTAGAAGAAAGAAATAATGAAACAGTGCAGAGGACTGAGAGATAGTCCCAGATCCTTGCAGCAGTATCTTTCGTGCATTCTCTCACGCATAAGCAGAGTTTCTCTGTTAAGGTTCAGGCCCTCCGGTATTCCACCTCCCATCCGACTCCCTGCAGCTCCTGGAGAAAGGAGCTTTATTTAGGAGCACCTGGATTTATGTGGAGGAACCAGAAGCAGCAGGTGATGGAAACTGCTGGCGCAGTAGGTTGGCTGTGGCCAGGGGGTTCTGGCAAGGTTGTAAGTGTACCCTGTGGGTCACACAGTCATTTCCTGTTTCCTTACCTCTTAGTTCTCTTTTTTACCATCTTTCTATTCCAGCCTGCCTTAATCTACTGCCGCTGCTTTCCTGCCAGCAATACTTCCTCCAATAGGAAACAGATGAGCAGCTCAGAGTCTGAAGTGGCCGGGATTTGCCCTTCCCATAGTCAAGGCAACACATCTGACATAGATTTTCACTTAGTTGGAGCTAAAATATCCCTTTAAACATATCATTTTGAAGTGATGCAGTCATGCTAACAAACATTTCAAAGGAATATTTTCCTGGCCTGTTAAAATCTGCAAAACCTTTAATCGAAAACTGTCATTTTGTGAGTAAGATGTACCAACTAGCAATACAATACAATTCAATACAATACAATACAATACCAATAATAAAGATGCATCTCACCAATGACATGATCAGCAGTTTTTGAAAAAAGCAACTTTTCAGTCGGTGATGTGTAACAACTTCAGAAACCTTCTGAAACCCAAAGCTGGTAGCTATTTCATCAAAAAACTGCTAAACAGCTCTAAACTGTGCCAGGTGTGTACATGCCAGAGCAAAAAGGTCAAAAGTGAAAACACATGATTCCCTTCTTTCTTCTTGTTCCCTGCTCTTCTTCCACTAATAGCCTCTACCTGGTTAAATGAATAACAACTTTCTTCTAAAATGAACCTATAAACATTCCAACACCACTTATGTAATGAACCGTTTGGTGCCTGGTCAACAGATTTTTAAACGAGGCAACACAACTTTGGTAAAATTAAAAAGAAAGGAGGGGGCTGGGGACAAAGTGGGTGAGAAGAAAGAAAGTAAAACTCTCTAACTAAATATTAGAGCCATGGTTCTTTTTAGGACATCTTTCTCTAATCCGCTCCAAGCCATTTAAAAATTTGCATCTACCGAAACCAAGCCCCAGAATGATGCTTCATTAAAATCAATGTTTTGTAGATATTTAAAAGACTCATTGTCTATGTTAGTACTGCTGTTGTGTCCAACTAAACTTACTCACACTCTGGCTACTGCACTATCAATTTTGCTTGATAGCAAAATATATTTGTATTTCGTTATCATCTTCTGATAGAAATCTTTGATTATTCACCTTGCAACAAATCTTGTGCAGGCCCAGTTTACGGTGTGTAGATAAAACTACAAGTAAAACATCTCTTTCGCTTTTAACATCATAGAATACATTGTGTAGCGTCTCACCGCTCAGCTATTTGTCTTGGAAACACACTATTAATAGGTCCATAGGAACAGTGGCAATTGGCTCTCCTAAATATCACTATCAGTTCTTAAATAGTGGCATTGCTTAATTTACCTAACTGGCCCTGTGCATGTAAATATAATTATGTGGGAGAGAGGAATACGATGATAATAGAGACTGAATATCGGTGAAAGCTCTAATTATGTTTAGAATTACAAATAAAACTTTCTGACAATTATTGTTTTCTTTGATTTTTCTTTACCATCACAACTGGATCTTTGTTCTTTATCTGGTCAGGAGATTGTCAAAAATGTCCTCAAAAAGACACAGAGATATTAATGTTAATATTTATTTATTATGTTTAGTGTAGTTTTCTGAGGTCTTGTTTGGTTTTTAACCTTATGAGTCACTTAGGAGCATAAAGCAAACCACCCAGCGGCAGCATATGTATAAACATTTGCATTTCAATTGCTTGGACGTCTAGGGGTGAAAATCTCCTAATATGATTGCAACTTAGAGAGACTGCTGTGTGAGCAAGCCACTTGTAAAGAACATAGCAGGGGTCATAGTTTAATTGGTTGATCTTAAAAGCAATAACTGGTTATTTGCTTAGATGTGCTGTGAACAAACTGAGCTCAAACACAAAGAAAAGATTAAAGTTGACACGTCAGATTGTAACAATGTTAACACAACAATCAAACAAAGAACTTTATTTTTTGCACTTTTACAAAGTAAACTTGTAATGCTTTTTATATTTTAATTATTATATACTGAAACCATCAAAACAAAATTCATAGTATTCTCAGTCTGAATAAATAAATTTAATAAATTTAAGATCTATGGTCAGTGTTAAAATTCAAGCATTTATGGGAAGCCCCTACCAGTTTGGGGTCCCTAAGCAGTGGCTTAGTTTGTTGATGCCTTGTGCCATTTCAACCTGAGCCCATACTCATACTTGGGATTGGATTAGGAGATTGCTAGCACCAACTATTTGTAAGGTAAATATGAAGCAAATGAGCTATAACGCAGAACAAATAGGCCTAACTAAACACTCAAAAGCTTGAGTAGTTAAAGCACAGTGGGCTTTGTGATTAGGAATCCCTTAAAAAGTGAACAGAAACCCAAGTGGGAAAACCAGTCAGGTTTACCAGTTGTTCTACTCATTTACCAGGGTAATTACTGTTGGCAATACAAGCTAATAGCAATCTATGTCTCTACAGCTAAGGCTTTTATACACTGAAGGAATAGGTTTACAATTAGGGGGGACGGTTTCTAATAAGATAAACCTCTCAGAAAGTGTGAATCAAAAACTTATTACCACAGCTATTTGTCTGAAATTCATATGGCCATAATTCTGTCTTCAGGGTGATTTCCTGTTTTCTTTTACAACTTACAACAAGGATTTTTTTTTAATGCAACGTATAGGAAGATTTTTTTTGTTTCTTTTTGTGACATGGCATGATGAAAAACCGGTTCTTCTGTTTTAAAATGTCTTGACTGTGTGGTGGTAATTGGAAAACACAGTAATTAGTGAGGTGGTGCAGTTGGATTTTCCGTTGTGCACAATAACCAGGTAATTATGGTTAGCAATGCAAGCTACAAGCAACCGAATTCATTGCAATTTTTTAAACACTAAGTAAACAACTTAAAAAATATGTGTTGTATTTTTATTTGTGTGTAGGAAAAATTTAATCAAATACAAATTGCTAGAAGCACAACTAGACAGTTTCTAACTGCAGCTAACACTTTGCTTTAAATTCACTGTAGCCATATTGGATTTTGAGGTCAGGGATGGTAAGAAACCTTTTCCTTCCTTTTCCTTGTAAAATTAGTTCTGACTTTTGGGGGGCTTCCTGTTATTTTTTTCCACCTTGGGTTTTGGTAACTTTTGCTTTGAAAATGGATCGCAAATTGTTATAAATCTTTTTCCCCATTGTTTTTTGGCAACAAAACAACATTAAATGACTGACTGCTTCTCTTGTACTGTTTTGAATGTCTTGGCTTTGTTGTATTATTTTGAAAACAATTAATTGAGGGGGTTCTTGTTATTTAAAGGCCTAGAACCACTAGGAATGATTGTGGAGAGCTGAGAGATAAAGTAAGAGGTGTCAGTGCTGTGGAAAAGACATGTGTTTGGTCTGCTCTGTTTCCCAGATTCCTTACATCTCCTGGACCCCTCCATCACACTGCTGTGTCTGGGGTTTATTTCTGGCTGGTGGTGGAAATGAATGACTCAGTGTTTAGACATGAACTGTTTGGATAAATTGGGCCACGTGTGTCACAGATCCTGGAAGTAAAAGCTTGTCCTGCTGCGCCCTTAGAAGTACGATGTCCTGGACACATTATATTTCACTGGGACCCACTCATGAATCAGCTCGCAGAGCGTCCTAATCTATTTCACTAAGTTTTATTACGAATGTGTTTACTGCTAATCAGTGTAATGGACTCAACTAATAGCACTTGAATGTGTGTTTAACTTATATATTCTGTGGGCCTTGAGAGATGACAGGGCTCTCACAGGGATGGCGGTTGTAACATTGAATTATAAAACCTATTCAACACCCTGACAGGAGCTAACCTTATCTTATGAGGAGTAACATCTATGCCTTCTTTTATGTGTTAGATTTGTTATGCATCATTGCTTTATAAAGTATTTATCAAGGCTTTATAAGACACTAAAATTCTAATCAGTTCTGGAGCCACCTCCAGCAGCATGTTGTTGAAATCTCTCTGTTCTGAGGCGTGAGTGAGCCTTGCAGCAATTTGAGTTCGCCAGAACTATTCCTTGTGGATCAGTTAATCTGTGACTCCATATCTCCTTTTGAAATCAATGCTACTGCTAAAAGTTTGAGGGATTTCATGGCTTCTCTGAACTCAAATTCTTGATAGAAATAGAAGGCAATGAGACTTAATGTTCATCTGGCATCCTGTGATTAAAGTGTAAGATCTGCAGAGTTCTGCAGCAGACAGATGTGTATGTTAGCTGGGATTTTCTTACTTGGTTGTAAGCCTTGCTCACTGTACCTCAAGCATATTATACTTCATATTTATACAGTGTAACATTAGATAGTTTACAGCTCTGCATTGGCTGTGGCTGGGAGCATGGACGGGTGGGAATGTTATGGTCAGCGTCGGGTCAGGAACAGTCAGAGCTTAGGGCTGCCGAGAGGCCTGCCCTCCATACGTGTCTGCTTCGAATGTCAATGGATTAACGCTTACCACACATACAGCCAGGCCAGGGAAACCCAAGATGACTTTTAACGTGAAAGGCCGCCCATAAGTCGCCGTCGTAAATTCTGTGACACATGCTGTCTGTACCAGCATGTCCAGCCAGGAGTGTTTTTCCCTCCAGGAGGCAGAGGCTGTGTGATGGGGGAGCAGGTGGGTTGTACGTTAGCTGACCTTGCCTCCAAGTCCCAAGAAGATATGATCAGTGTGATGGCAGCAATTGCTCGTAGAGTGTGTAGCCTGATGTAGTTTCCCATCTGAAACATAGACATCCTGTTTAAAATAATTTAATATAATTTGTTTTGTGTAAATATCAAATATTCTATCTAAAATTTAGGCCTTGTCTCAAACCCAAACCTAACCCTTAACAACAGCACCTCAGACGTACAAGCACGTATCACCTACATTTATTTCGAATTATATAAAAATATAGGTTTTCGTGTTTTGCTGTCACTTAAGCTCATTTCCACTGAGTGGAACGGTGCGGCTCGGTCCGGTCTGCTATTGAGTAATCCGGACTTTTAATGGGAGCGTTTCCACTACCTACTGAACTCTCCTTGAGCAGGCGGGGTTTACCCTGAATGCTTGTGTGGTATCATACTGGAGGGACGAAGAAGTGGGTGATGCGGAAAAAACACAGAAGAGGAGAAAGAAACAACAACAATAAGGGTATGCCCTGGACCTCTTCCTTTCCTTTGGTTGTATTTTAGTGACTGTGTTACATCGCCACATACAGGTCTGGGATAGCTGCTGGGACATTTTGGGTAATATTTGTTTTTGGATGACATAATTTCCGGAAATGATCCTGTGCTTTTAAGGAGTCATTTGGAATGCAAATTGGAACAAATGCACAGCGCTGCATGGTGGCACAACTGTCATGTTTCCATGCAGCAAGATGGTCCTGAGTTTGAATCCTGGCTAGTGTCTTTCTGCATGGAGTTTGCATGTTCCCTCTGGTTCCTCCCACAGTCCAAAAAAACATGAATGCCAGTTAAATTGCCTACTCCAGACTGTCCTTAAATGTAAGTATGTGTTTGTTTATTCTGTGCCTTTGTGATGAACTGGCAAGCCGTCTAGGGTGATCCCCCATTTCTTGCTCATTGTGTGGTAAAAATAGACACCAACCCCCCGAAACCCTGCAAGCAACAAGCAGGTATAGAAAAAAGATGAATGGTTGAAAAAATACAAACAATAAAAAATTTGATCTCATGTGTGCGAGGCCTGAAAGGTTTGGAGTAAATGTGCACCTAACTACCAGTCTACTGGATACCCACACATAGAAAAGAAACGTATTTGGGTAGGGCACAAAAACTGACTCTTGCCCAGGGGTCCACATCCTCCTAAACCAGCCGTGCTGGCACCCAGTGCTTAAAGCCTACAGTTTTAACATTTTATATTGCAACATAAGGCCATTGTTTGATAGAATTTTCTCTTAACTGTTGTAAGCAAGTAACTTATGCTTGTCTAATGTGAATTCCCACATGGTAAAGAGAGCTGTCAAGACACTGTGCAGCGACAGCCCCAATTGCAATGTGTAATTTAGCAGCAGGGGACAATGAGCTAATCTTGCAGAAGAGCTTATACTACCAATTTAAAATCAATAAAGATGCATTGGGTATTTTTTTAAAGACCTCCACTTGAGCTGTGCTGTAAATAAGAGCTTTGGTTTGAAGCTCACAGTCATCTGCCCTCTGTGGGGGTGGGGTTGTGTGGCATTTAAATCCACTGACTGATTTAACTGCAAAGTTTCGCACACATTTTGACAGTAATGTACCCAATTTTTCCTAATCATTTTGCTGTAGCACTGTAAGCAATTGGGTATAATTATGTCAATGGATGATTTCTGGTCATGCATTGATGAAGTGAAGCTAAGAAAAAATCATTAGCTGCATGGTTTCAAATTGCTGATAGAAAAACAAGTGGCATGCCTGGGAAAAAACTTATGGTGTTGGAATTTGTAATCCAATTATCTTATTCTAGTAAATAAAACACTGTAGTTTCCTATGATTTTCTGTCTCCAGCCTCCACAGACTTACTTAATGCTTTAAATCTTTTTTTTCTCTCTCTCTCTCTTATGTGCAAATTAATTTATGGTCTCATTACAAGACAAGCCCCCAGTTATGAAGGAACACAAATCACTGGTCCTTACCAGATGGCAAAAAAAACGGCACAGGATAATTGAAAATCTCGAAGTGGATCAATATTTAGCAGCCCAAGGTTACACAGAGTGTGACACTACTATTAACATGGAAATATGATGCATTGCATCCGCAGGCAAATTGGCTTTTGTTATTTGATGCTGAAGGCATTCTACCTGGAAACCTGTTGGTGCGGGCCCCTCAGTGGTCGTAGTTCTAAGCAGGTATGTCTCTACTGTTATAGTCTCCAATGCATATGTACAGCCATGTTCACACTCCAGCATAACACTTCCCAGACAGTGCAAAGTGGTGCAGGTTTCAGGATCTCCTCCATCACACAATGTGCCATGAAATCTCAAAGCCTCACGGTGTCACAGACTATCTCTGCCCACCCAACCCCTCGCTAGCATTTACCTCTGGCCTGTTAAAAATGATATCAGCGCATGGAGGGCAAGCATTAGCATTTGCATTTTATTGGAAGCACAGAGATTTAGAGCAGAGGATATATCAGCTCTGAGCAGACAGAATTAGTTAACAATGCATTACCTGCCTTTTATGGTGGCTATAACTCTTACCCCCTGGTGGGGAGAGGAGATGAAGGGAGGAGTGTGGAGGGGGAGAGGAGAGGTGGGAGGTGGAAGCACAGGCAGCAGAAGGCGGGTGTTGAGGGCTGTGTGCTGCACAAGAGGGGGACATTTAGAAAGTAGAGGCTTTGTCTGTGGTGCTTTACTGCACATTAAGTGTGATCGCCACACAAATTAGAGCATCACTTTGCAATCACCTTCACACAGATCAGTGCTCAGTGCTAAGGGGTGATGAGCCGGTTGTCACGGCAGACATTCTTATCTGCATGTAACAAGGAATGGGAGACCCAGCTGGTTTGCAGCTGTGTTCATACGATCACAGCAAAATCAAATTTCACACTACTCTGTACACATTTTCTCAATTCCTTGCTTTTTTTTTTTGCAACCAGCTGGACACCATGAATATTTTTTTACCCCTTTCTGCACCCTGAAATGAGTTTGCATTATTGGCGTGAATCCACATTTATCTGTTTGTTGTTTTAGTAGTATGCATGTGCAAACTTTGACTCTGATTGGACCCACTGCGTCAGTCCGTTCCCTCTCACCACAGCTGCACAGTAGCTCCCCCGGCACTCGTTTATTGTAATGTGCTTTGCAAGACGACCCCAACTCTGCTGCGGGCAATGCCCTGTGGAACTCATTTGCACCTAGAAGTTACTGGTCGGGGGAGTACGTATGAAGTGTTAAGAGCCTGTTGCGAATACATTTAAAAAAAATTATAGCAAGACATAATTGTCACTGAGTCAAAGATGGGCAAAAAGGAAAATGTATTGACTTAAAAACATCAGGAGGTGTCAGTGCCAAAAATGGCCCGATTTTGTCCTATATAGAAAGGAGCTTCCAGAGATTACATTACAATTTTCCTTACATAAAATTGTAATAACGTCTGAAACGTCTTTTTTTCAGATTTAGATACCTATCTATTTTTTATTCTGTACTACCCTAGATGTCACTAAGCCATGACTGAGATCCATTTGAGTGACCCCAGTGGCTTTTCTCTTGAAAAACCTACAGAGTTTGTCAGCACAGTTCCAGGCAACATAAAACAAGCCTGCCGCTCTCTGCCTTTGCGCAGCTTAATGGTCCCAGGGGCTGAATATTTACTAGTGACCTTTGCATTCCATTTGGAGAGTAAAAGCCTTTTTGCGAGGAAAATTCCATCAGCTTCAGCGTATTGTAGCAGCACTGTGTAGGTGTGTGCGTGGACACCACAAAGAGCTGCAGTCCAAGCAAATGACAAAAAAATGAAAGAAAATATAAGAGCGAGACAGATCAGAAAGAATAAACCCTGCAGGTCAAGCAAGTCCTTTGTTACTGTAAAACAATATTCATAGATGACCCTGTTGAGATTGAACATAAATTAGTAAATGATTCTATTTTTATTACATTAGTAAGACTCAAGCTAATTCAGGTTTAGATTCTGATTTTGGAGTTTGGCATTTGAAAAAACACTTACGGCATCCCAGTTTTCCTTGTGTAAAGCTTGGTATTCAGGCTGTGTTATTTTCCCTCAATGGTATTTTTGCGATGCTCCATCACTGCCTTGGAACCAACCATGCATGAACCATAACGACCAGCCGGTTCACATCCGACCTTCACCATGAGTCACACTCCATCTCCTTCTCTGCTCATTTCTGCACATTTCTGCTATACACAATTCCATAAGAAAAAACAACAAACAGAAACAGGCTGACTTTGAGTGTGTTTCATGTGTGTGTGTTGTCATCCCAGGCAGCAAATTTCTCTAATAGCTTGCTTGTTTGTGTGATTTAAAGAAAACAAGATGATACCTCTACTGCTGGATCTACAAAAACACTAATTTGAGAGCTATTTTAGGTTTTTGATCTAAGAAAATGAGACGTCTTCTGTAGATGTCCCTGGATGCAACTAACAGCGCCATCTGCTGATTAAGAACAGCTAGTGCACTTCAATTCATTAGCAAAGAACAATAATCTCAGAAAAAATGATAAAGCCCTGTCCAAATACAGCTGCGTGTTTTTATATATATGTGTGTGTGTTTGTATGTGTATACATTTGTTTATATCATTAACTTCAATGATTAAGGTTTACAGCTGATGAAAACCTCACATTCAATTGCTTAGAAAATTTTAATATTACATATAAGCAAAAATGAATTGTTTTTAGTACAGGAATGCATATCCATGTACAGTACGGTATGAGGAGTCAATACTGGGTCCTGGCTCCTGTTGCATCACTGAGGTATGGCAGAGATGGCCTCTGCTGAGGTGTTAGGCCAGGCCAGCTAAGAGAATATTCCAGAGATTGTTTGTGGGGATTAGGTCAGGCGAGTTTGGTGGCCAGTTGAACACAGTGATAACATGGTCATTTCAGCAAGTACTTTTGGCATTGTGTGAAGAGGCCAAGGCCTGCTGGGTAATTAAATTAACATCCCAATAAAGCTTGTCAGCAGATGGAAACATGAAAAGCTCTCACATTTTCTAGGAGATGGCTGTGCTGATTTTGGACTTGGAAAAAAAACTGTGGACCAACACCAGCACATCCCAAAACCATCACCCGGTGTAGAATCTTTACACCGAACAGAAAATAGCTGGGAACTTCTCCCATTCCACAGACTCACACTGGAACTTTAATTTCTGAAAGAAATGCGAAATGTATTTTCATATAAAAAGAGGATTTTGGACCATTGAGAAAACAGTCTAGACTCTTCTTTCCTTAGCCTCAGTAAGATGCTCCTAAGTCATTGGTTCAGGACACAAAAAAAGTGATAGTTGTAGCCCAGATCGTGGAAACCTGTGTATAGCGGTTCTTGAAGCACTGAATCTAGTCACATTTAATTCCTTGCAAACCTCTCAACCCCCAGTTGCTCTTTAAGCAGTCTTGAGTTTGTACAGCATAACATATTCAGGGTTACGTATTCTTTTATAAAATAAAAAAACTAAAATCTTGAAATAATGCATTGTGTAATGAAGTTCAAATTTGACTTTAACTGAGTTTTTGAAACAAAACACTGTTTTAATTATGTAATTTACCCCACAGAACAAAAGCTTACCGACAGTAAGTTCAACACTGAACATGTTTATTAAAGGGTGCTACTTTACACATACTTGTTACTTTTATTTCACACAATTTTCTACTTTTTAAAAAACTGGCAAAAATGACAAATCATTTGTGATTAAGGGAAATAAATTGTGGACTATGTATAAACAAGGGAATACAAACATCCTTCCCTCATGAGGAAAATGTTGCAATAAGCTAAACATTTGGTCCAAAACTTCCATGCTGGAGCACAACAGAGCAAACTTTAACAGGAAGCTTCAATCAGCATCAATCATGTGTAAAAATCAAACTGCTGGTTTTTAGCACCCAGTAGATATAAACTGTTAAGAACTTCAAATAGGAAAATATCTGACTTGCTCAAATATAAGCCATTAACATCGATGACATACTTCAACCAAGCTCCATGTCCTTCCAATTTATAATGCTTCGCCATGAAAACAAAAACATTCAGGGACCATAATGTTGATCTCAGTCCCAGTAGTTTACATTTAGCTGCCACTAGGTGGCAAACTCCAATAAAGGTCCTATTTCAACTTGTCAACATGGTCAAGATTGTCCAACCATTGAATATTTTAATAACTTGAGACTTCAGTGGGAAAATAAAAACAAATCTGAGTAAAATGTTTTATTGTACTTTATCAGATAGTGTAACAAAATTAAAATCACATCATGAGAATAACTGGAAATATAAGAAAAAAAGAGACAAAAATAAAGTCACTATGCAGAAAAGACAGTTGTTTCAGACTTAAAAGTTATATTTTGGTAGACATAATGGAAAAAAGGAAACTCAAACTACATGATTAAAAACAGTTCTCAAAAAGGAAGCGAATATGCAGTCAGGAAAATACTGCAGTGGCTGCTTTGCAAATATCAAAGCTAAGGTGGTCTTAGTACAGGGGGGGACATTGACCAGTAACGATTCAAGTCTAGGATGGGAGTCAACAGATCATATAATTTGCTCCCCATCTCCAAGGACCATTTTTAAAATGTCTGCACTCTTAAATTTGCACATTCCCTACTGCTATAATCGCATCCTTTTATTTCTAAAAACACATGCTAATAAAAAATTTAAAAAAAGAAAATCATCAATACAAAGACAAAAAAAACAGTAGAATCTTTCCCCAGTAGCATATCACCCACAGCCACTACAGCTTATTTTTTAGATAGATACCCCCTCAGCAGTCTGGGGCTATTGTGCTCCAATGGGGATATGGATGGAGGAAACAACCGTGTCTGCCATCTTTGTGTCATCACTGGACATGGTACAGGTGAAAGATGGAGGAGGTTTCAGGTGTGGGGGACAAAAAATAAAATAAAATAAAAATGTCTGACTCAAGGTTGTCCCTGCAGTGGAGCTTTTCCTCTTGAGGCGAAGCACTCACGCGCTGACGGCGTCCTTCTCCTTCTTGTCACTATCTTCATGCCAGGTGAGACGCTCCTCATAGAAGGCTATGACAATCTGTGGGCACTTATGATTGGCCTCCTTGGCGAGCACCAGATCAGCTTCATCAGAATCTTTCCTGAAAGATAATTATGTTATCTCCACTGACCTTAGCTACAGATCACATTTAAAAAATAAAAATAAAAATCGCTGTTCTTATTTTAAAACGAGAAAAAAAGGATAAATTAATTATACTAGTTGTAAAATGGGGTGTGTGAATTTTACATCTTTAAGACGTTTCTAAATTTGCAAAATAAGATTAGCCTTAGTACAACAAACACACACCATGACCACTAAGGCCATAGATATCTTATGCTTTGAGATACCGCAGCAACACCTGTACTGTAAAACTTGTTTTAGGAATACTCTCCTGTGAGGCTATTGTAGTTGATCTACAAGTACGGTAACCTAGAGTTCACATCAAAAATATTAGTTTTTCACTACAAAGTTAGTGATTTAAAAAAAAGTTTGTTTTACCCACTAGTTTTCCAGTCACAACAAAACCATCACAGTATACTACAGCAAGCACCCTTAGAAACACGACTTACCCAAGACTGGGTGAAGATTTACTACATGTAACAACGGAGATAATATGTAATCATAAAAAGCTTTATGAACTGGGTTACTGTTTATATAGCTAGACAACTACTTTATGTTGCTAATAAGTAATTTCCCAGAGATGACACACCAAGCATCTCATCCCATTACACCTGTATGCCAGCATCAAGTCGGCAAGTCTCATCTTATAGCAAATATTAAACACCCTAAAAAAGAAGACACTGTTTTTCACAAGTAAATATTCTGAGAGTCATGCGTCAGAAATTCTATGAAAAAATATGTGGAGTGCGACCGCTGCTGCAAAACAGGTATTTTTTTTACACTAGGTATGTAAGAAAAAAAATTGATACACCGATATGCCGCGATATTTTATTTCCCGATATTGTATCGATATCCCCCCCCAAAAAGTTTTTTTAAGGATTTGAATGGAACCCTTAATGACAGTAATTTTTGTAGCAAAATTAAAAGCATGACTGGTAGTTAGTGGCTGTTTTCACCTTCTTCGTTCCAGTGGATCAACTAGATATAGTAATAAAACTGGATGTGTTAAAGTATGAAAACGGTTGGAGCGTTTCGAATGCTGTGACATTACACTGTGTGAGGTTAATGCCATCAAACCCTTTGCTAAACTATGTTATGTTAGTTAATCATTTTTGTTGGGATCAGGGAGGTCTTTCAAACTTAATATCCCAATCCCCCCATTTGGTCATCCAAAGATTACCTAAATGGCCTGACCAAACAGGAAGAAAAGTGGCCCGGTCAACATCTAATCACAGACAGTTAAAACTGCAAAAATTGGTTTTAACCAACTGAATACCACTTTTTAATTTCAGAGGAATTTGGTGAGCTTAACAGCACAAAGGCTTCCAAAGAATATCAATAACATGACCAACAAAACGAACCATTTCATGAGAAACATCAGGTCTCCACATGAGTCAGTCGCTCCAATGATCTTCTCTGGCTCAAGGCCCCTCTCAAACCCACGAGCAACGAGGATTTCATCCTAAAATAAAGGAGACCAAGACAGTTGAAAACCAGGACTGTTCGAATTATTTTAATTTAAACCTTTTTGCAAAAAAAAAAGAAGAAGAAAAAAGCGGATCTATGTTTTGTTTTCCATAAGATTAGGATTTTCATTTTCAAATGAGGCTTTATGTCTGAGGCGTGGAAAAAACTGTGCAATTCAAGCAATATTTTGACTAGACTATGAGGTTTTCCACTTCAGGCACGACGGTCAAAAAGTTAAGTGAAATGACTAAACTGTATCATCCATTTTTAAATTCCACATGAAGACATACAAAAACTGATCTCAGAGTGATCCTTTGGTTAATTCAAATGAAGAATTACAGAAACAGTCTGTGGAAATGTATAAAAGCTCAGTTTCTTCATTTTCTAATTATGAGGAGATGCCCAACCAATGCTGATTAACACGGAAACTGCTAATCTCTAAATGGAGAGATTAGTTCAGAACAGAAAGCTACATTTGACTTTCAGTGCAGACAAAACCAAAGGTGCCAGTCTATTTACCTATGTTAATGTATCAAATCAGGCTCAACCTTAAAGGCCAAACACACTATGTACCTCTTTCTTCTTCTTGGGCTTGCTACTACCCTCCTCATCATCATCATCGGAGCTCCTCTTCTTGGAGCCGCTGGATTCTTTGGAGCGCCCTGCGGGGCCAGTGGTGGATTTACTGGCCCCACCGCTTGGAGTGGCACTACCGCTACTGCCTTTCTTGTAGGTCTTCATGAACTCTGATATTAGCTCCGGACAGTCTAGATTCTTCTCTGGCTCCCATGTGTTGTGCTTCCTGCAAAAGATCACCATGCAAAAAAATAGTTTCTGGTAAGGTCATGATAGCACTTCATCCCCTAATTCAGAAACGTTGTGTACATGCCAGGTGAGAAACACATTTCTTCACTTACTCCGAGTATCCTTTCCATTTCAGGAAGAACTCCACCCTGCCTTTCACCACCCTCCTGTCCAGAACCTTCTCCACAACATATTCTTCCTCAT
Organism: Valencia hispanica; assembly: GCA_963556495.2. NCBI lineage: Eukaryota > Metazoa > Chordata > Actinopteri > Cyprinodontiformes > Valenciidae > Valencia > Valencia hispanica. The sequence goes on from OY747709.1 coordinate 29,395,961, forward strand.
CAGAGGATGAAGATTCCTCGTCGCGAGACTTTTTGCCCATGGCACGTTCCGAGCTTAGCAACACGCCTTCTCAGGCCTTGGATACTTCCCTGTTCAAGATAAAGATACACAGGACAACGTTTTTGCAAATGCGTCTTATTTGGGCATCGTTGTCTCATCCATACATGCATATATTATATGAAATGGCACAAAGAAATTTTTAATACAGCATATACTGCACGAAGACATTCTCAAACTGTACCTAGCATCATAATTTTCTATGGTTTACCGACGAAACCAAGCGTTTCATTGTAGTTAATTCAGTGTGCAACAAGCCGAGCATGGTGAAAACCATTTGAAAAAGAGGCCAAAATGTTTTTAATTTGCTACCTAAAACCTAGCTAAAATAGAAATAGGTCAGACAGCATTAAGACATTAGCACATAAAGAGCACATTGCAACGAGGAGTGATACTGTCCTGGGCTAACCCAACCCGTGTTAGCTGGTCAGCTAGCCTGCGAGGCTAACGCTTAAACCAACGCGCTGACTTCAGCAATCAAACCACAAATTTATACTTGCAACAGCATAATTCGTGTTCATAACGATGGGGATTCTTACCGTCTGGGTGTAAAAACTAGCGTTTTTGAGGACTTAACAGCAGCCCAATACCTCGTCTATTGTGAAGCAGCAGAGAGAGGCCAAACGCAAAGAGCTGCTTTAGCACCTAGCTTGTAATACATAAAGGTGCTGTGCGCAGAAAAAGCGCGCGTTAAGGCGCACAATAAATGTACCCGCCCCCTTTTCACTGATAACATGTGCCCTGTTATGTTTTTTTCCCCTTACTTTTCTTAAAATACTTTTGAAAACTTCTGTATACATTTTGGGTATTTTATAAACTGTTACGTTTTCCCCGTTTAGTATGTTTTAATGTTGTTTTGATCGTTTAATGGTCTAGTTTTAAAAAAAATCTTATTATCACATCTAAATCTTCATTTAGTATCTCATATATAGGGCAATGTTATTTTTTCTTTCAGAAGTAAAGAAAATGTTGAGATGAAAGCTTTATGAAGGAGCTGTGCTGGGTCTTATTTTGTAATTGGTTTTGCATTGGGCAGTGGCCATGTTTACTCCATACATTGAATGCCCATTATGTTTGTTGGATTAAACAAGGGTCTGCCTAACTCTTTGGACCTGTTTGGCCCATTAAATCTTTAAATTGTTTTAATGTGTGCATAAAAAAATAACATGCACCCGACCAATCTTCGAACAAAGTCTGTAATTTTAACTCTTTGCGTCTATTCTCTGATTTAATGATAGTAAATGTTTTTCATTTTCTAAACATACATTTACCGTGTTTCCTGCGCAGTGATTGGCTGTTTATAGTGATTGACATCGTTTAGACCAATCAAAATCGGACCTACGCTAATACGACGCCATAGCGGGAACTACTACCCAATGAGAGCGTGAAAGAGGCTGAACTTTCCCTATTTATTGTACTATCCAGGAGGAGCTCGTTCTCGCCTGACGCAGATTACTGCCCTGCGCTTGTATTACAAGGAGTCTTCAAGGATAAACCTGCAAGATGTCCAAAGATGTAAGTGATTTCACGCTTTTCAACTCAGAAACGATATTTTTAACGTTTAGCTGTGTCTTAAGTCTCAATTCAATGGCTGGATTTTGATCGCAGACCCAGTGTCTGCAATCGTTTTCCCCCATAGTAGAGCCGCCATTTTATAGCATACGGGCCTCGTGATCCTTTGTTCATCTGGCAAGCGGTTTACGGCATTTAAAGGTAGTCTTTAATAATAATTGTAGTTATAAAATGTGTTTAATGTGTACAGAAACTACAAACTGACAAGGTTTGCGTGTAATTGATGGGTTTAAGATATTTATTCTCATTCACCCCGGTCGACATGCGTTACGTTAATGGCGGCTGCAGCTCCCTCCTCCGCCTCGCACCGATTTTTAGCAACACAGCGAAGGATGGAGGGGGCGGGGGACTGCACGACACAAGCATTGTGTATTCTAAATCTTCAGTAATGGTCTTAATGGCATATTTTTTTCACGGTCGTTTTAACGGAGACCTTGGTGTTTGTCTCTGCTTAGGTCCCACGTGAGCCGGAGCAGCTCCGCAAGCTGTTCATTGGAGGTCTGAGCTTCGAGACAACAGATGAGAGCCTGCGTGCTCATTTTGAACAATGGGGTTCCCTTACAGACTGCGTGGTACGTGTCTTTGTTCCTGTTTGTTGATTTAAGCAATAGTTAAATTAGTCATTAATAACAGTTTATACCTTCAGGTCATGAGAGACCCCAACAGCAAGAGGTCCAGGGGTTTCGGCTTTGTTACATATTCATCAGTAGAGGAAGTCGATGCTGCCATGGCTGCCCGTCCCCACAAGGTGGATGGAAGAGTAGTGGAGCCTAAGCGTGCTGTTTCCAGAGAGGTGTGTTGCAGCACATTGGTTTTCAAAAATTTTATTTGGACCTATAAATGACCGTGTTTGTTTGTTTTTTTACTCCCAGGACTCAAACCGCCCTGGTGCTCATGTAACTGTAAAGAAAATATTTGTTGGAGGCATCAAAGAAGACACAGAAGAGTCACACCTTAGAGATTACTTTCAGCAGTTTGGTAAAATTGAGGTAATTGATATCATGACCGATCGCAACACTGGAAAGAAGAGGGGCTTTGCGTTTGTCACCTTTGATGACCATGATTCAGTGGATAGGATTGTCAGTAAGTACATGTTTCAGTAGGTTTTTATTTAATTTATGTAGTTAAGGTGCTGATTACTCCCTTCTCCCCCCCTTTTTTCCTACATAGTTCAGAAATACCACACAATCAACTCTCACAACTGTGAAGTGAGGAAGGCCCTCACCAAGCAAGAAATGCAGAGTGTTGGAATGGGAATGAGAGGAGGGCGTAACAGTGGGGGAAGGCCATATGATTATGACAGAGGCTTCAGCCAGGGTATGGTTTATAGCAAATGCAGTGATTGTAATTGCAACATAATGCTATATAACCTAAAATGTTTAAAAAACTTGGTTTCTGTTTTCTTCAAGGTGGTCGGGGGAGATATGGAGATGGTCCTAATAACTGGAATGATGGTGGTAAGTATATTTAGATATTTTATTTATTTTATTGTCTATAAAGCTAAAAATGTTCTATCATAGGTTACGGAGGTGGTCCTGGTGGTCCTGGCGGCTATAACAACGGTGGCAACAGAGGTTATAACCAGGGCTACAACCAGGGTGGTGGTGGTGGTGGCGGCGGAGGCGGCTATGGTGGCAATGGTTACGACAGCAATGGTTATGGTAAAGACTGATAGTTTAACTTCCATCCATTTAGGCTGGCACTTCCGTGACACTAACTTTTAATTCTAGGTAACTGTGGAGGTGGTGGTGGCGGCGGTGGAAGTAACTACAACAACATGGGCCATTACGACCCCCAGGCCTCTAACTTTGGCCCAATGAAGAACAACTTTGGCGGCGGTGGTGGCGGCGGCGGCAGGAGCTTTGGTAAGCTTTGCTGATGCAGCTGTAGCAAGTTTAGCGCAGGTACTCTGCAGCGCTTTTGATTGCCATCAACTTGTTTTCTCAGGTGGCTATGGTGGCGGCTCTAACAATCCTGGTGGCTATGGCCGCCCAGGACGATTCTAAAATAAGTGGTAAGCATCTATCCCTATATATCGGCTCGAATTTTGCCAAAGAAACCAGAGTTTGTCATTGCAGGAAATCTTTGAGTAGAGCTAACCTAAAGCAAATACACTCTGGACGTCAGGTCGTACAAAGTCAGTGCATAGTTAACAATGTTGTTCCATATTGTTCAACAGGACTGAGAAATTAGGAGAGGAGAGCAAGGAGAGGAGAGCAAGCGAAATGACAGGGCAGCTGCAGGTTTACCTCCTAAATCTGCTCAGCCAAACAGTTGTGGCAGGTTACAGCTGCTACAAGAAGAGATGTACAGTAGATAAATCATGGAGGGCCTTCAATTAAACATTGTCTTCTGTTTTTTTTTCATCAAAATGTGTTTATAAAAGCATTCCAATGAGGATTTTATGTTTATCTTTAAGTCTGGTTTTTATTTGTAACTGCATCAAATCAATCTGAAATAAAACACCTTTCAGTTTTTTAAGTCTTGTTAGATTCTTAAGTGGTTTGGGCAAGGGAGGGTGCATTTTTAGATGTGCAGAGTGGGGATGAGGGCAATTCCAAATGTGAGGCATTTGGGAAGGGAAAAAAAAATCTATCAACTATTCTGGTTGAAGTTGTGCACAAATGCTATCATCGTAAAGAGGCCATCACTTGGTACAGACTACCCTGATTTCAACAAGATCATCTGGAGGATGCTAGCTTACATGCAAAGTCTGAGGCTAGCCATGGAAGCAAGCTGAGGGAGAGCAGTAGCAAAGCCATCGCCAGGATCATTGAAGCAGGGGAGAGTGAGAACAGGCCTGAGGCTAGCTGAGAGCAGCTACCAAAGGGCTTAAATGCTGTCCGTAGGTAAGACCAGACTTCTCAACTACTGATAGTAAATCTAACCTTTGAACTGTAGCTGGTAGTCAGTTGTATAGCCAGCAATGGCGTTAACTTAAGTTTGTACTTCCTTCAGTGTTGATGGTAAAATTGACCTCTGTAATTGTGAATGGAGGTCAAAGATATTGCATGCAATAGTTATAAAAACATGGGAGTATTACTTTTGTTAAACTGAATTTTCTACTTTTCCAGAAAACCCTGTGGGGTCCCTGAAATGTGACTTCGTTTCCACGACAATGACTCAGACAGGTACAAAGCAATGATTTATATTAACATTTGTATTTCTTTATTTTTACAAAATGACATTCTGTTCTTTGCCCAACAGGTTTTCTGGACAGGTGTGCAATGCAGAAGTGTTTTAACTTCACTGAAGGCTGCAGTGCAGCTTTTTTTTTTACTTTTTTTTTTAATAAAGTATTTTAATACATAGACTGGTTTGGTCTCAGTCATTTTTCAGGAACAAATGTTTACAGTTGCATGTGGGAGTTCTACTCTAACAGAATGTTGCCAAAGTCAAGCTTGTTTGTGCCTCTTGGGGGCTGTTTACACGACAACGTTTTTCAGCAAAACTGAGGTTTTCCTCGCCGATTCGGCCTCTCGTTTACACAACGGGAGAACGCAGCTTTTGGGAAACTGCTTCCAGAGTGGAGAGTTTTGAAAACGCTGAGTGATTCGTTGCCATGTAAACGCAAGCCGGAGACTCTTTAAAACTATGACGTCACTGCCAGCCGCCTACGGACATGTTGCACTTGCGCACTCTGCCTTTCTACAGAAAAACAATGGCGGATCCAGGTATGCGGTTACTGCTGATGCAGCTTCTGGAGTTATTTGGTCGCATACGGTACATGCGTCAAATAATCAATGCCTCTATTTGAGCGGAGAACTACAAGAAGACCCCCATTGTTAGGTTTCATGAAATGTTTCTTTTCCGGGTTGTGAGGGGGAAACCGTGGAAAACTGCATACACGGGGCACACTGCCATCTAAAGGCCGGGTATATGTACTACGTTTTCCATTGCGCGCCCTGTCGTGTAAACTCTGCGTTTTCACCCGCGTATTCAAAGAAAACCGGCAACGTTGTCGTGTAAACAGCCCCTTGGTTTAAAAGCAAAAAGTTCAACATTGGTCTCTCTTTTCCATTGAATGAGGTACCAAATAAATACTTCCATCAGGAGTTTGTTGTAAAGAATATTCATCTATGGAGTAAGGTTGGCCATCTTCATCTCGTAAATGAGCGAAGACTTCCCTGTAGAGGTCTGTGAGTCGGCATTTGATGAAAGTCAAGCTGCGTTGGAACTCCAGCCGCTCCTGTGCCAGATGTTCTCTTTGGACCTGCAGGTGGTTGAGTTCTCTTTCAAGGTGAACGATGCTCTCCAGCTTCCTTTTCCTGCAGTTCTGGGCCGCCACCTTGTTCTTTCCTCGGCGCCTAATGTCTCTGACTAGTGCAAGTTGAGTATCTGTTAATGTGTACTGCGTCAGGAGCTCATTGAAGTCATCCACTGGGAGATTGATGATCTTATCCAGGGGAAAGGGAATCTTCAGAGCCAAAGCCCTGCGTTCATCTCTGCTCAAAGGTGCAGAAGTGGAGCTGCCTCCTAGTGGTTTTGTGTGCATGCTGTATGTGCTACCTCTGGTGGTCACTGTTGCATTGCTGTACAGCTCTGTAACCACAGCTTGACCAGGTTGTTTTAAAGGCCGAGGATTCATAGAACAAGTTTGTGAGTGAGCGTAACTGGGTTGAGGTGAAAAATAACTTGCGTGTCCACCTGGGTTTAAATATGGGAGAGTTTGGCTTGGGTAGTCCATTGAATAATGTATGTGGCCTCTTCTGCCATGCTCAGTCATTCTCTCTGGTTCACAATTGTTATATGGTGTGCTCACATCGATACTTTGGTAACCCGGTGCACCGCCAACAGGATTGTCTGGGGAAGCCAAAGGTGGGCTAGATCCCAGTGAAAGACCAGAATCTGATTCCAGATCATCCCCAGAACGAACATGAACGTTTGGTCCGAGTGTAGTCCACAGCATGTGTCGACTTGAACCCTGAGAGATGCTGAAGTTTGGCCTCCTATGACTCTGGGTGGTACCTGCCATGTTTATGAGAGAGGACTGCGCGTGGGAGGAGATGGGGAGCATTCTTTGAGGCAGCTGTGAATCTGCATTTCCATACGCTGCATCTGTGTTACTGCTCAGACGATGGCAGGCAGGAACCTCTTCGGAGTAACATCCCTCGTAAGTGTCAGCAGTGCTCAGCTCACAAGCGGCAGGAGGAGGTTCTGAATGGGACTGAGTCATAAACTCTGTAGCAGGGGGCATGGGCTGCATGGATTGATACTGTACAGTTTCATATGAGCTTCCATTTTGGACTTCGAATTCCTGTAATAAAAGGCCAAAGTTATTAAATGGCAAGCAGAATTATGCGTTTTTACCCATAGCTATATAATCGTACCTGGTCTCACTTTTTAATCAATGTTTTATAGTAGCTCATCAGCAAGATGATTTAAAGGATTTGGTCACCTTATCTGAGGGTACATATGCTTTGCCACATGAAGGTCTGCAGTTATTTAGGTGAATCGTGAAAATGAAAAAAGATGCATTTTCTGCAGTTTAGCGATGTATTGGCCCTTTAAGCTAATTTCAGGTCGTGTCACTGATGTTGCAACACAGCCTTGTAAAACAAGGCAAATATGACCCATACAACCACCTGTACCAGCCTCAAAATATTAGGGTAATCTGTGTTTTAAACAAAAAGGAGACAGACTTTTCCTTTGTTTTTTTTCAAAACGGAAGTCTTCTCTACTTATACTGCTTGGTTAAAATAAATCCCAGTTTTGGAACAATTTTTCCAAGTTGAAATAACAGTAAGGCACCCTAAAGGAAAGGAAAAGGTATTTCCCCAACCTCGAAGTCAAACAGTTTATTTGCACAATTGTCAATTTTCATCTTGTTTGATTTACAAATTGTATTACTAATGAGCCTGGGGCTCCGCCATTGGTAAATTCTATTATTCTCACCTACTTGAGTTTGATTGAGTGTTGGTTCCTATTTTAGGTCTCAATGGAAAACCACATAAAAACACCAGCAATTCTTCTCTGGTTACTCTGTGATTGGATGTTGAGATAGCAAGTTAAATTAAACATTGATATGCTTGAACTACTTATCTGATTGGCTGTTTTTACAGCAAACTCTCTCATACTGTAAATAGCTGATGTCAGAAGTTTATTTCAGTTGCACTACAGCCGGCCTAAATATCACTGTGGTTTTACCGCATTTTGATAAACATGATTTGAAAGATCTTGGTTTTTTATAGTAAGCAATACATGTAGGCCTAAATGTGGCTTTTTTACCGTGACATGGCTGATTTTGTCAGTTGACCCGTTTCATCTAAATGCTTTCATTTCTTGTAATTAGAGACGTTTCCCGTGAAAATTATTGAGAATTTACAAGTAACTGTTTTATGGAAGTATCCCAATCAGTATTTCCCCTCGGGGATTAATAAAGTATTTCAGATTCTGATTACCTGTTGGTTTTTATAATAAACAACTTCAGGAAATTCATACAAATTCACCAAGCCTTAAATTTGTGCTTTCTTCTAGTGCATTAGATTTATAACGTGTCACTTGTTGTAAACATGTTAAAATGCTTGAGATTTAAAACGTAAAACTGATTCTCTTAGTTATATCTTAGTCAAAAATCCAATTAGGGAATTGTTGTCTTGCAGGAAGAAGGTCCTCACTTTGAATTACAACCTGGACATGCATTTTGCATGTTCTCACCATGCATGTATGGTTTTCTGGACTCCTCGTGGTCCAGAAATATGCACCTAAAGTTAACTGGTCCTCTAAGTTCCCCTTAAGTATGATTGTGTGTGCGTGTAGTTACTCTCTGTCCTGTCTGTCTTGGTGTTGATCTGTGATGAACTAGTAAGATCCAGACTGTACCCTGTCTTCCTACCATGACCACTGGAGGTATAGGCAACAGTGCTCCCTCCCACATACATCACTTCCTTTTCAGATTTCTGAACTCTGAGAATGTCATTCTTTTTAATAACTGCACAGTACTTTAGTGTTGTAATTTTGTTCTTACTGTACATACTATTATTAATTCTATTTTTTTTTTATACTTTCCTGTGTGAATCTAAATGCTCTGCGCCTGTCACTTTGCTGCTGTTACACCTAAATTTCCCCCCTGGAACAATAAAGGATGTTTTTATTCAATTCTTCTGAAAATCGTTGAAAAAATATAAATTCTATGCCATTCTGCAGTTTCCGGCAGTATTTAAACTACTAATTTCAGGAACAATGTGTTGCAATTGTCATGTTTAAAATACCTGCTGTAAGATTTAATGCATTGGTTTCAATGTCACAACATGTCTACAAACGTCACTTCCCTTTTCACTTTGCGTTCATTGCTCCATTTTCTTACCTTTTGTTTATTTGTATTTTTCAAATAGTAAAGAGCCTGACTGATTTTCAAAGATTACTGTTCTTATTTTTTTTTAGTTGTTAAATTAGGGCTTTTTGTTATCATGTAATCATTTGTTGAGTAAATCTATATTCTGTTAGCCAAAACAAGTTTAAGAGAGGGAAGTTTAATGGATGGTAGAAATGTCAGTATGTGTTTATGAACAAAAAATAATTGAAGCAATTTAAAATGGGGAAAGACCTCATCCCCGACCAGGAGAAGGCACCCCATCTTTTTCCGGCTCAAGACCATGGATGCCAATTTTTCTCTTTTTTCCAGCTACTTAAATATTCTTTAGACTTCCGGATAGGACAGAGTGGCTCTAAAATAGTCACAGATTGTTGTGTTTGTCATTGATAGGAAAAAAACAGAAACAATTCCATTTTATTTATCTTACTCTTTGTTATGCCTTCTTGTCTAAATAAAGTTGTGCAGCAAAAACAAGTACATTTTTAATCACATCTTAATGGGGGTAGAATAATGGCTCTTAAAGACCATGCTGTTAAAAGATTGCAAAAAAAATTTTGGGAGGTTATCTTTACCTGGAGCTCAGTGATGGCCATCAACTCCTGCCAAGCCATATCCATCTCTGTATCCTGTGGAGGTCCATGAGGCCTGACTCCATTGATGTTAGCAGGCATGGACACCCCCCCACATAGCCTGCCTGGAGTTACCACCACCTTGGATGGCAAAAAACAATATTTTTAATTAAAGAAAAAAAAACATTCCGGATACTTGTTTAGACTATATTGTAAACTGAGTTGTCTGTTTTTCATCTAATCTGTGGACCTACCTCACAGGTTCTCCTCAATGGGAGAATATAGTTGGCTGTTGAGCACATTTAGGAGAGGCTTTCACTGCAAAAGGTCCACCTGGTGGAGACACATAGCTAAATGTTACAAACTGTTCTCAGGGAAATTACATATCTGTGAGACCGCCGGTGCTAAATAAGGGACCGTTTGGGTTTGGGTGTTGTGTAGGTGCTTTTGGAGCTCATTAAAGGTTCATTTCAGTTAACTCCTCCTATCAGCTGTTCCAGGGTGCAGCTATGCTAAGCCCTGATAAGACAATCTGCGGGAAAACAGCGTGCTCTGAAAGACAGACTGAGGACAGATGTTTGTTTGGGAAATTTTGCTCTTGAGTTTTCCATAATTTTCAGGTTATTTTAATTTAGTTGGACACCAGTGGAAGGGAAAAATATGTAAATTGTCTGTCAAAGTTCTTCAGGAACAGCTGGCCAACAGGTATCCACACATTCATCTACTTTGAAGTTTTACAAGTCCTCATCTTGAAAAAATGTTCAAATAATAAATACATTATTTGATGGGTCTTATTATATTTTAAGGTAACCCAAACCTGTAAGGAGGACCTGTATGACAAACTTCTTTTTGAAAACATTGTTGTGTCATGAGAAATAAAGGAAAAGAAAAAAGGGGTTGTATTAATCTGCGCCATAAGGCAAATTTACTAGCAATAACTTAAACACAAATTTTATTTGCTTATTATAATACCGAATATTAACAGAAATTGTTTAGAGAACAAATAACAAAGGCACTTGGTATTGTGATTGAATAACTTACTGGGGTTTCGTTTATTCAAATGTGCTATGTTGTTACAGTTTTTTATTTTTAACCAGTCAAATATTTATTTATCTATTTATTTATTTATTTATACCATTGTTGTCCTCATCATAAAACCTAAACATTGATTGATTATCTACTTTATTTTACTACCTGTAGATATTGGGGGAAGAAAAGTATATGTGGAGATGTGTTAAGCATAAAAAGCCAAAATTCATGTCTATTCTTTTTTTATTTTCCTATTGTTGCTTTGTATTTTTTTTAACATTGTAATGTAGACAAGCAAGAAATTATGCAATTTGTAATTTACATTATTATAATTTATTTGAAACATTTCAGTGTGCGGCTATTAACCACTGCCACGTGTAAGTTGTTCGGCCATGTGTGATAATGTGAAATATGATATTGTAACAAATATGTTTACTGTACGGCTTGCTGTTTTTGTTGTAGGTTTCCTGTTTCAATTGGTTGCAAGATCAAAAGTATTGACACTCTACTCAGTATAAGTAAAATTTATTTTGTAATTTTAACTTATTTAAACATTTGAAGGTAAATTTTGAACCCCATTCAATAGAAATCGCATTTTTACTAAGTACATTATATTGAGGAATACAACTTATACAATAAGTTAAATACAAAAGATTTTTCATTGTAATCACAATATTTTATTTTTAATGTCTACATAAAAAATATTTAATATGTGTAAGTTTTAATGGGCATTTTTGGTAAACCTAGAATTCATTTGAATTCAATTCAGTTTATTTATATTGCGCCGATTCACAACAGATGTCATCTCAAGGCCCTTTACAAGAAAAGTAATTTTAATATAATCATGCAAACATTCCAATTAGTTTGAGTTAGTTTCTTATGTAAGGAACCCCAGCAGATTGCATCGAGTCATTGAGTAAAAAAAAAAAAAAAACATTCTAAAAGCAGTCGAAAAACATAAATGAACATACCTGAGCAACATCTTTATCATCTTGGGCAGGTGATGAGGAACAGAAAAGATGTGTCAGTCCTGGAGTTAAGCACAAGAAAATTACTTAAAGCCTTTTTGACTCATGACTAGAGGTGTGACCCATGAGGCCTCTTGCTCTATCTCTTCTCTAACTGTGAACCTCTATGTTAGGCTGCATATTCAGCCACTAGCATAAATGGGATGGCTTGGTGCAGACAAACGCAATCTTCCTGTAAAGCACCCACACCAGCCCCTTTTTTTCTCTTTTCTTTGCACTCTTGTATCCTTAATAGCAAACTTGTGCCCCAACCTCCAAATTTCCCTTTTGCCTTCAGAAGAAACCACAAACCAACAGTGTGGCACACACCACGGCAATCATTCTGTCAGTGCAGAGTGAAGTAGAAAAATGCTTACAAATCTAGTAAAAAAACAAAACAATTTTCACTCTAATTGTGAAGTATGCACCTAACTTGATCAGATGAAAGAAGTAAAACAGAACAAAAACGAGCTGCGTGGATGTCTCTGTCCGGTCCCAAACCTCACAAGAACAAAATCCTCCAAAAGGGAAAAGATATGAGTGTGATTTGGAGCACCTGGAGTCAGAGGCAGCATTGCAGCAAGGGCCCTACTGGAGGCTCGGAGGCAGGATTGAGACTCAGTTTAGTGGAGCTGGAATGCACACCCCTCCGACAGGTAAGAAAGCCTGCATTGTTCCTTTATCTGGCAGAGCAACCGCCAAGGGAGATGCAGGAGCAGGGGGAAGAATGAAGGGGAGCGTGTCTTACATAGCAAGTGACCATTGAAATCCCACACAAAAAATCCCCCTCATTTCCCGGATCTAAAACATCATGAAGACTGAACACACAAAGACTTTTATGTTCTGTATCACTGTCATGTTGTGCTGCACCGTCCACACAAATTAGTGACAAAAAGATCCTCCTTAGTTATTCTTATATAATTTTTTGCCTTGCAGTGTATTGGACAATAGAAAGACCTTGTCTTATGGTGACACTGATTGCTGTACATCAATGATTGATCACGTTAATTAACACATTCATTCTTAATACAAACAGATGAAGGATTGGATTAAAACATTTGGTTATCATAGCAAAAGTGCATCATTTATTTAACTTTATCCGCAACATTCTGTAAGGTCTTGTACTAAATTAAACAATGTCCTCTCATAATACTTAAACCAAAGCTGTGCACTTTTACTTCGTCAAATACAAAAATAACTACATTGTTAAATGCAAACTCTATTAACATCAATTATCTTAAATACTTGTATGATCTAATAAAGATAAATCCTGATTGTTTTGTGCTGCAGATTGTTTAGATTTTAGACTAAAAGCAACGAGAGGATTCACTATTGATGTATCTGATGTATCAGATAAATACTCATGGAAAAAAAATCAACATCGGGTGAATTTCAAATTTAATAAATGTGTGTTTGTTGATTCTAACAAATAAGCGTTTGAATTACCCATAAAAAGAAAAATTTGGAGAATAAGTGCGTACAGGATTTGTTTTAAGCTACTGCTGAGTAGCTTAAAATAGAAAGTTAATATCAGTAAATCACGATTTAATTAATATCATGAAATCATTACAGAATATCATCCCACTGAAATCACAAAGCTTTTACTGACATTGTTTTCAGTTGGGGGAAGAAAAGTAGGTGGCTGACAAAGTCAAGAAAGGTGAACATCTACCAGGAATCCAGGAAGGGACTTCCCAACTCAAGTTCCTAGCACCCAGCCCCTGACTCAACCAATGCCACAGCATGCCCTGTTATTACTTCAACCACAGCGGTTAGAAATCTGGACACAGTTCCCAAGTGAACGCCCACATTCCCAGTTTGTGTTTGTTTGCTCCAATTAGTCTTTGACATCTCTGCCCTGCAGTCTGCCTGGAGCTCACAGGCCCCCTCACAGTTTACTTCTCATGGGTGCACAGACAACTTTCAAAAACACAGCAGGCAGAGTTGTTGGTAACTGCCCACAGTTGGCTAAACTCAGGCTTTATGTCTTCTAATGACCCTTAAACCAAGCGTTAAAAATAGCAGCTTGTGTCCTGTTCATCTCATTTACGTGACATAGCAAACTTTCATGGCTTTATATTTTACTGCAGATAATGAAAATGTGGCATTTTGAACTTTGAGAGTCTAGAGAAACTTTATCAGACATAAATGGAAAAAAACAATTCAGCTTTCAGTAAAATGGGTTCATACAGAGGATTGTGGTATCAAAATGGAAATGTTTTCAGAGTCAGCTTCTGGGAAGGGAGTTGAAAAAGAGATGGTAGATCATCTTTAATAAATAAAAGGAAGATCTTAGTTTGAAATAAAAATTATTTTTACTTAATTTTAAATACATTAAATTACATACATTCTAAAACAATACTCATAGAAACAGCATGAAAATGAAAAAAATATTTAAAGCTGTGCAGGAAAGATAACAGTATATTCTAAATCATACAAATGCACCACTTTTGTTTGAATTGTGCGTTGCGTAAAGAATACAGGAAGAGAGAAATGTAAATGTAAATAATCGACACAGCCTTGTTTAGTAAATGTGATCACATGAAGAAAATTAAACCTAAACTGAAATTTTATATTGATCTGTTGAACCCTCCCGGTCCCTTTTTGTTTTCACTTGTTTAATATTTATCTTTGCATAACATTAGCTTTGTTGATGCAAATTACACAAAGTTTTGCCAGGTTATGTATTATAGGTTGAATTGGTCTTTTTAACTAAATAGTACAGTATTTGTCTTTGTCCAAATGCGGTCCAAATGCATTTTTAGAATACATTACCACTTATTAAGATAAGACATATGCATTATAAATCTACCAATTTACATGTGGCATGGTAAAATTAATTCTGTTTAGAAAAGCTTGGATTCCTAAAACTGGCAGTTAAGGGGGTATGTATGTATGTATGTATGTATGTATGGATGTATGTATGGATGGATGGATGGATGGATGGATCTCACTGCTGCTGGGAGGGCTGGCCTTTGATAAAATTGACAGGTATCTGGATGGTATCTTTTGATTTAATCAAATACATAATTATCTTTCACTACAGACTCTAGATGATGTGTATGAAAACATACATTGATTTAAATTAGATTAATTCCCCTGTCCTTCATTGTGGGCCTGTCATGACGTTTAGAACGTCTCTGTGGCCTGAAGGTGAGAAAATGAGGAACCTGAACATGCAGCATCATTTTTCTGAATGTCTCAATAAAACCTACGCTTATCTTAAGATGTCCAGATTGTGATCAAGTTTTGCAACAGCAGCATTGCATTTTTGGATTATTTTCCGATCGCTTTCAGTTTACCTTTCTGTATAAAAGTTTTTTATGCACCAGTCATGTAAAATAAATAGTTTTACAGTAAACAAACTATTTCAGTAAAACAAAATTTTGTTCATCCTTCAAGACTGCGTGAACCTTTTTTGTGTGTATACATGGAAACCATGAGCATTAAGCATGCAAAGGCTGGTTTATAATACAGACAGAGAGGGAAGGCAGGGAAAGGAGGATGTTGGCTGGCGGAAGCTCTGCTTAAAGCTGATAAAAGGAACGCTTGGTTCTGAGGAAGGGAACTGCTAACTGCTGTGGTTGTTGGCATAGGCAGGGGAGAGGGGAACAGCCCTCACTTTGACATCGCTTAACTTCTTCTTCTTAATTAATTTACATTATTTTATATTTGTGACAAACACCTTTCACATTTGACTAAAATGAAATGACCTGTAGTAGAAATGTTCTTTGGTTCTTTTACTTTTATTTTCACCCTGCTCCAATTGTGCAGAGTAACTGCATTTCTTCCAAAACAAACAAGCTTATTTAAGAAATATCATTACAAATCCCTCTGATAGTTTTTTTTTATATAGGCCTTAATCATAATTAATCATCCCTCTGTTAAGTTAGCAAACATTATTCAGCTTTTGCATGTTTTATTGTGTTGATTCATCGTTCAGTCTTTACTCATCACGCACTCTACCTGTCATCATTATTATGGTGATATTTTAAACAATCACCTAGAAACTCCAATATATTTTTGATAAATGAAAGGGCATGACATCCGAAGATCCTTTAACCCTGACCAAGTTAAAGGCAGTGCGCTATTTCCTCTCCTCTCAGGGCAATTTTGAAATCTTAGTGGCTGAATTGTGTAAACATAGTGCAGTATTGCGACACTTCATGGTTCTCTACCACAACCCTGTTATGAATAAGCGTCAAATAAGTTTATATCTCTTCATTACACTACTTCTCCAGATGATTAATTTAGGTACATCACTTTGTGTCCAGTAATATTTAAAACACTCGACCAAAAGATTTTAACTGTAAGGCTAAACAATGATGTAATTTATGGACTAAGACAGAGGGAAATCCCCATCAGCCAGCCTTTTCCAAATGTTTCCCAGAAGTGGGAAGTAAGATAATTGGAGTTGGTTAAATGTGGGAGGATCCAAAAAAAAAGATGCTGATGAGCAGGAGAAAACTGAAAAAAGCCCAGTGAATTGAATGATTTCTGGTTGCTATGATGCTTTACAAACAGCAACAGTGTGTGCCTGTCACAGAACTGAGGGTTTACCATAGTTGAAATTAGGATTTAAGAATATAAAACTTTTAATTAATTTCTTGGTGAGCCTGCAATACTGTGTAATCTGTATCTGACATACCGCTCATATAAAAAACAAATATTTTAATAAATAGTTTGCTAATCTATTGGATCATTAATTACACAGCAATGATCAATTTGAGAAATATTAGCAAAGATTTAGAAGTCACTATAACACAGAAATTGCACTGGTGAAAATTACTAATGATGTTTTCATGGATTTAGGTGTTGGAATTTTTCATACACTCTTCGGGTTTATCAAGTACATCTTAGTAATGAGTTGGACCCCCATTTACATTCAGAAATACCTTAATTCTTCATTTCATAGCCTTTGCAAGACATCAGTAATATTCTTCAGAGATTTTTGTTCCATTTCAACATGGTAGCACCATGCGGTTGCAGAAGTTTTGTTGGCAGCAATTCCATGGTGTGGAATGTCCCTTTTTTGCCCCTCCCTGGGCTGCCACCTTATCGTGGTGGAGGGGTTTGAGTGTCCCAATGATCCTAGGAGCTATGTTGTCGGGGGCTTTTGCTCCTGGTAGGGTCACCCATGGCAATTTGGTTGTAGGCGAGGGATCAGACAAAGTGCAGCCCAAAAGACCCCTATGATGAACAAGACAGATGGACTCAGTGTTCCCTCGACCGGACGCGGGTCACCGGGGCCCCCCTATGGAGCCAGGCCTGGAGGTGGGGCACGTTGGCGAGCGCCTGGTGGCCGGGCCTTTACCCATGGGGCCCGGTCGGGCTTAGCCCAAAGAGGTAAAATGGGCTCCCCTTCCCATGAGCTCACCACCTGTGGGAGGGGCCATAGAGGTCGGGTGCTGTGCAGGATGGGCGGCGGCCAAAGGCGGGGACCTTGGCGGTCTGATCCTCGGCTGCAAAAGCTGGCTCTCGGGACGTGGAACGTCACCTCTCTGGTGGGGAAGGAGCCGGAGCTGGTGTGCGAGGTTGAGAGGTTCCGAATGGACATAGTCGGACTCACCTCGGCGCACGGCTCTGGCTCTGGAACCCATCTCCTCGAGAGGGGTTGGACTCTCTTCCACTCTGGAGTTGCCCCTGCTTAGAGGCACCGAGCTGGGGTGGGCATACTTGTTGCCCCCCATCTCGGCGCCTGTACGTTGGGGTTTACCCCGGTGAACGAGAGGGTAGTCTCCCTCCGCCTTCGGGTGGGGGGACGGGTCCTGACTGTTGTTTGTGCTTACGTGCCAAACAGCAGATTAGATTACCCACCCTTCTTGGAGTCTTTGAAGGGGGTGCTGGAGAGTGCTCCTCCTGGGGACTCCCTTGTTCTGCTGGGGGTCTTTAACGCTCACTTGGGCAATGACAGTGAGACCTGGAGGGGTGTGGTCGGGCGGAATGCCCCCCCCCCCCGATCTGAACCCGAGTGGTGTCTTGTTATTGGACTTCTGTGCTCGTCATGGATTGTCCATAACAAACACCATGTTCAAGCATAAAGGTGTCCATATGTGCACTTGGCACCAGGACACCTTAGGCCGCAGCTCAATGATCGACTTGGTTGTCGTCTCATCTGATCTGCGGCCGCATGTTTTGGACACTCGGGTGAAGAGAGGGGCTGAGCTGTCCACTGA
Organism: Valencia hispanica; assembly: GCA_963556495.2. Taxonomy (NCBI): domain Eukaryota; kingdom Metazoa; phylum Chordata; class Actinopteri; order Cyprinodontiformes; family Valenciidae; genus Valencia; species Valencia hispanica. Next base: position 29,413,686 of record OY747709.1, read on the forward strand.
CCACTACCTGGTGGTGAGTCGGCTCCGATGGTGGGGGAGGACGCCGGACAGACCTGGAAGGCCCAAACGTGTTGTGAGGGTCTGCTGGGAATGTCTGGCAGAGTCTCCTGTCAGAAGGAGCTTTAACTCACACCTCCGGCAGAACTTTGAACACGTCCCGGGGGAGGCGGGGGACATTGAGTCCGAGTGGACCATGTTCCGCGCCTCCATTGCCGAGGCGGCTGACCGAAGCTGTGGCCGCAAGGTGGTCGGTGCCTGTCGTGGCGGCAACCCCCAAACCCGCTGGTGGACACCGGCGGTAAGGGATGCTGTCAGGCTGAAGAAGGAGTCCTGCCGGGTCTTTTTGGCTTGTGGGACCCCTGAAGCAGCTGATAGGTACCGACAGGCCAAGCGGGATGCGGCTCGGATGGTTGCTGAGGCAAAAACTTGGGCGTGGGAGGAGTTTGGAGAGGACATGGAAAACGACTTCCGTGCGGCTTCGAAGCGATTCTGGTCCACCATCCGGCGTCTCATTGGGGGAAAGCGGTCTGCCACCAACACTGTTTACAGTGGGGATGGTGTGCTGCTGACCTCGACGCGGGACGTTTTGGGTCGGTGGATGGAATACTTCGAAGACCTCCTCAATCCCACCAGCACGCCTTCCAATCTGGAAGCAGGGTTTGGTGACTTGGGGTCGGTCTCTCCAATCTCTGGTGCTGAGGTCACCGAGGTCGTTAAAAAGCTCCTCGGTGGCAGGGCTCCGGGGGTGGATGAGATTCGACCTGAGTTCCTCAAGGCTCTGGATGTTGTGGGGCTGTGTTGGTTAACGCGGATCTGCAATATTGCGTGGACATCGGGGGCAGTTCCCTTGGATTGGCAGAACGTGGTGGTGGTCCCCCTGTTTAAAAAGGGGGACCACAGGGTGTGTTCCAACTACAGGGGGATCACACTTCTGAGCCTCCCTGGTAAGGTCTATTCAGGGGTTCTGGAGAGGAGGGTCCGATGGATAGTCGAACCTCGGATCCAGGAGGAACAATGCGGTTTTCGTCCTGGCCGTGGAACACTGGACCAGCTCTACACCCTCAGCAGGGTCCTGGAGGGTGCGTGGGAGTTCGCCCAACCGGTCTACATGTGTTTTGTGGACTTGGAGAAGGCGTTCGACCGTGTCCCTCGGGGGGCCCTGTGGGGGGTGCTCCGGGAGTATGGGGTACCGGGCCCCTTGATACGGGCTGTTAGGTCCCTGTATGACCGGTGCCAGAGTTTGGTTCGCATTGCCGGCAGTAAGTCGGGGTTGTTTCCAGTGAGAGTTGGACTCCGCCAAGGTTGCCCTTTGTCACCAATCCTGTTCCTAACTTTTATGAACAGGATCTCTAGGCGCACCCAAGGCGTTGAGGGGATCCGTTTTGTTGGCCTCAGGATCGGGTCTCTGCTTTTTGCAGATGACGTGGTCCTGTTGGCTTCATCGGAACGTGATCTACAGCTTTCGCTGGAGCGGTTCGCAGCTGAGTGTGAAGCAGCTGGGATGAGAATCAGCACCTCCAAATCCGAGGCCATGGTCTTGAGCCGGAAAAGGGTGGGGTGCCTTCTCCAAGTGGAGGAGTTTAAGTATCTGGGGGTCTTGTTCACGAATGAGGGAAAAATGGAGCAGGAGATCGATAGACGGATTGGTGGGGCATCTGCAGTTATGCGGGTGCTTTACCGGTCGATCTACGTTCCTACCCTCATCTATGGTCACGAACTCTGGGTGGTGACCGAAAGAACGAGATCACGGATACAAGCGGCTGAAATGAGTTTCCTCCGCAGAGTGTCTGGGCTCTCCTTTAGAAATAGGGTGAGAAGCTCAGTCATCCGGAGGGGGCTCAGAGTAGAGCCGCTGCTTCTCCACATCGAGAGGAGTCAGTTGAGGGGGCTCGGGCATCTGGTCAGGATGGCTCCTGGACGCCTCCCTGGTGAGGTGTATCAGGCACGTCTCACCGGGAGGAGGCCCAGGGGAAGGCCCAGGACACGCTGGAGGGACTATGTTCCTCGGCTGGCCTGGGAGCGCCTTGGGGTTCCTCCCGAGGAGCTGGAACAAGTGGCTGGGGAGAGGGAAGTCTGGGTCTCTTTGCTTAGGCTGCTGCCCCCGCGACCCGACCCCGGATAAGCGGAAGAAAATGGATGGATGGATGGATGGAATGTCTCTTTCCACCACATCCCAAAAGTGCTCTATTTGTTTAAGATCTGGTGAAATCATGTTCAAAAAGCCAGTTTGTGAGAATGTGAGCTTTGTAGCATAGTACATTATCCTGTTGGAAGCAATCATCAGAAAATAGGTACACTGTAGTCACAAAGGGATGGACATGCTCAACAACAGCAATCAGGCTGTAATTTTACAGTAAATAACTATTTCTTACTGAACATTTTAAGTAAATTTACAAACAGCATTTCATTGTAAGGTTTTATCCAATGATTACAAAAAACTAATATTTTTCGTTTTTTGACAAACATTTACTGTAAAATAACTATAATTATAAATAAATTAACAAACATTATGTTATTTCATGGATAAATCAAATATAAAGGAAAAACTGTTTTTCCTCGTTTTTTGACAATAATTTTCAGGGTTTTTTTTATTTGAAGTTTGAGGCTGTTATATATATTTTTTTACATAAAATGTATGTAAAATTAAGACGATCACCTGTAATTAAATAATGTTATATATTATGTAAGGGTTTTTGTGCATATTAAACATTTCACTTTTGTGCATAATTTAAAAGTTTCATATTTATGATTGACTGTAATCAAGTGTGCTACACATTAAATAAAGCTTCTTGTCTATACTAAATATTTTACTTTTTATGTCATTTTAGGATACATCTGAATAATTTCGTATTTTGTGCACTTATACATTTCAACTGTAGTATTTTGATAATGTATAAAGGTTTACTCTTTAGGGAGAAACTATCCTATACAAATGTGTATTTTCAACATTTAAAATCTGTAATATAAAACATTACATATACCTAGCCTATATACAATTATAATAATGACCATAATTTAAAAAAAAGAAGCTTTTCCACCACAACTTCATATTTATATATCAAACACTGAATTTGAAAGAGTAGCTAGGTAAAGGGATATTCCACCCCTAAGCCAAAATTGGTTTTTGCCATATTCCCCAGAGTTAGATAAGTGAGAAAAAAATCATTTTATAACCAGGCCTGTAATTCTCCCGATCTGACAGCAGTCCGTTTGCTTTAGCTTAGCATAAAGCAATGTAAGTGAATGGAACCCACGAGCATTTTTTGTACAAAAGTGATTAAAATTAATCAATAATGATTGCAATTTTTACTGCTGAACTTAATAATGATATCGACTGCAAATGAAAAGTAAGAAGTAGCACCAAGCAATTACAAGAGCCAATTTAGACTTGGGACTACATTACGACAAAGCACCGCTGTAAGCCGCTGCTGCAAGGCACCAGGATATGACGCAGCGGTCCCTAAAGCCACCTGCTTCCGTAAACAAACACAATTCTGTGAAACATCGTGTTGCTGTATGTCTTCGGCTTGTTTTCACAACCCTTTGCTACACAAGCAAGAACCATTTTCTTGGATTAGGCGTGTAACTCCTCAAACTGCGGCAGTAAAAACTCCGTGCAGCTCGCGCATTTGTGTTTAAGTGTAACTAAACCCCAAAACAACTTTTTTTTACTTCTAAACTGTATAAATGGGTCTTTACCAATGCAATCTTTCAGTTTCTGGGGATTTTTTTAAAATTTTGGTGTAAACTTGTTTAATTCTACACTTTTTGGTCTAAAAACGTCTTAGTTCTGCCCCCTTAGGGTTGAACGGTGGCTACTACATTTGAATTTTGTGATTGGTGGAGAGCAGTACATCTTTACGTCACAGGCATTGACTATGTCGAAGCAGCCATGGTCTCACAGATACGCCCCGTGGGTTTGGGTATAAAACTATCAGACATACCGGGCAGGACCCGTGGCGAGTTTGGAGTTGGATTGGTTTTTTCAGGTTACCATTATTATCACATTAGCACTTAGTTAGCATAGCTAACATACTGTTTTGAACGTTAGCCTATGTTAGCATTACCACTCAGAGACTGGACCCATCCTGTCTCTCTCTCCCTCAGCAGCAGCGGCCGCTGAGCTCCATAAAGCCTCCCTCTATCTCCGATATCGACGGAGGAGATCTCCTGGCTCAGGGTGCCGAGCCAGCACCGCCCGAGCTCGGTGATGCTGAGGCAGAGGGAGACAGGAGGAGTCCAGTCTCTGAGTGGTAAAGCTAACATAGGCTAACGTTCAAAACAGATGAATGTTGATCAGATCGATCAGTCGCAAAACTGCCAACGGTCACTGTCCATGTTTCAGTGTCACCGTAAGCGAGCTGTCACTGCCCTCCTGAACACACCCCCACGTTCCCCCCTCCGCTTTTCCCCCACACTTGGCCATACCCCTCAGTTCTTCCTGGCACCGCCCACTTTGTAGAATTTTTCAAATGTTGTCTGGGGGCGGGGTTATGATTTTTCAGTGGGTTTAGTTACACTTTAAGCAGGGGGCGAGGGTGTCACTGAGAGAGCTGACCAATGACAGCTGTGCGCGCGGTAATTTTGAAAATACGTCAGTTCGCGCTCCTTCTGCAAAAGGCTGTTGAGCCAGACGGAGCGAACAGATGTCTGGAAGCTGTGAAAAGAAAAGGTAAGTTATGATGGCCCTCCTTATAAAACGGACATACTTTTTTAAAGTTATTTGATAAGTAACATAATGTAGCTCAGTGAGAGTAACATACACTCTCAACATTGTCTGGTCTAAAGTTTTGTCTACAGGTCTGTTAGCGTGCACAACATTAATGTGTTGTAAGTCAGAAACTTTTTTTAAAAGATCGTAGAAATATGGTAATACATGCGGTGGTCGTACTATTTATTTTTCTTAAATCTGTACATGAGGGCATCAGGAAAAACAAGTCACCACATTGCACTGTTTTATTTGATTATTTGTTCAGAGACCTCACTCTGTGGTCAACCTCTCCATCATGGAGACGTCGTCTGTTGAAGTCAATCTCAACACAACGCAGAAGAGAAGCAAAAATACAAGTGAGGACAGACTGGCTTCACAGCCTTGGAGTTTTACTGCCCTAAGGTAAACTACATGCATATTTGTTAATACTGATATTATGCATTTTAATATGGGCTGCACGGTGGTGTGGTGGTTAGCAGTGTCCCCTCACAGCAAGAAGGCCCTGGTTCGAATCCAGCTGGGTCTTTTTTTGTGTGGAGTTTGCATGTTCTCCAGTGGGTTTTCTCCAGCTTCCTCCCACAGTTCATAGGTTGATTGGTGAATCTAAATAGTCCCTTAGGTGTGAGTGTGTGTGGCTGTCTGTCTGTGTAGGGCCCTGTGGTGGCTGGGGTGGGCTTCAGTACCCCCGCGACCCTAAACAGGACTAAGTGGGTTTAGAAAATGGATGGATGGACTCTGAAGGAATAGTTTAATTAATGCTGGCATGCAGATGTGTTATTAACACATATTAAAGTTGTTAAAATTGTCAGACTGTTTATAGTTTTAAGTGTGAAGGAGAAAATGTTTAACTGGGATAACTTGAAATGTATGAAATGTTTACAGATTTTATCTTACCACATTAAGTGATTGTTACAGAAAGTACATTGTGACAGCCTTGGAAAACTGAATGTAATGTTTTATATTTTACATTACTTTTATCATACTCTTTACTCTGTGTACATCTGTACTTCACACAGCAAAAGAAACCGCTATTCATCAAGACCCTGTGGGATCAAGAGATTGCTGGATATACTGGATGATGGGATGGGGAATTAAACCAAGGGACAGGTAGGCAAACAACCAAGATACTGGTATTGTTACATTACATGTTAAAATCACTCAGGATGATGATGTTTTGTATGAAGCTGTTGAGTAACATTTTGCATGCCTTTATCACCAGCAGTGAGATATTGATCTATATTATGTTTTTTCACTGACATGATTCAATCATTTTAGGAATAAAAGGCTCCTACCACAAGAGAACATGTGAGTATTGATGTTAACCTTGATATAAAAACACTAAATGCATAATGTGCACATTTTGGGCCAGAATACTGCCTGTTTGTGCATATGTTTAATTATTTTTTTCCCTCTCAAGAACTCAAACTTTGATGAGAGACAACCCATCTGAACATAGAGGCAGAACATGCAAACTCCCCAAGGTAAATGCTTAATTTGCTACATTGGTGAAACATGTCACATTGCCTTATTTCTTAGGGTTTTTTTGTTTTTGTTTTGTTTTTTGTAATAGTAGCACAAAGAAAAGCTTAAGCTGCATGTGTAAACACTGTCACTCTAAAATCTCAGAGTTTCCCAGAATATCTCACACTGGAAATTTAAATTAAGTTTTTATTTAAAAACAGTTCACTGTATGTACTTATTCCTTTGCCATCTAATAACCTTCATTGTGTTTTTTTTGTGTCTTTTTTTATTATCCCATTTTAAAGTTTGACATGAAAAGAGTGGGAAACTCCCTCCTAAACATGTTTAGTCAAGAGACTTTGTTCCAAACTTTAACAACTTAGATTTTCTTGTGGTTGTCACAAAAACCTTGTCAATTTTGATTAATACTCACAGAAAACAGTGTTTTTTGTTTGTTTTTTAGTTATTTATGCATATTTGTAAAATTCAACAAAAAAAGGTTTTGAGGCAGATGAACAAGCCCTTGCTGCTTCTCTAGAACAGCAATACCTCCACCACGCCATTAAGGGGAGTTTTAAGTTTTGTGAGCATGTAATTATGATTAATTTTTGGATTGTTTGAAAGCGCAGATGTTCATTTATGGCATGTAGCTGGAATTCTCCTTTATTTAGCTACAAGTTGTGATCATGTCTAGCCTGTGGGTATAAAGTGGAATTGTAAATACAGCTTAGAATTTAAAACCTATGGGATTCAAACAAACAAATAAGCACTGGAATTATTACATCTTATATCATTTTCGCAGCTAAATTATTATATTGAAAGCTATCTTACGGCACATATTTTTGTATGTTGGAGTATACAGTATGGGTTATGTATGGTTTATTTTACCTTGCTTTTGACTGGGAAAGTACTGCAACACAGATTTCCTGTGAAACTCCCATCTGTTTTTGTGGACAAATGAACTTGACATGACCTCCATTTACAGAAGTCCCTGTCTTGAAGTTGGATATTGACTATTTCTTTGAGAATGTTTGATAAAATGGAAAATGTGTCTTTTTAGGGATCTTATAGTAATTTTGTGTGTGTGTGTGTGTGTGTGTGTGTATCCACAGATTCACCAAATATCCTATTGATCACTGACCATTTGGAGGACGATTATTCTAAACCTGCAATGTTTCACTGTCACCTCTGGTAGGATTCACTGCTTTTGAGGAAGGTTTTAGTTTCACTTAAACTGTATTTTTACGATTTTAAATGAATACTACTGCATGTCTAAAATATAGCTGCAATGTACAGAGCTCCAGTAGATAGATTAATTTTGCATTCATAGTGTTAAATTTATACTTTGCAGCTTGTATTTTTAAAAGTGTGTCTTAAATTTGATTGTGTATTGTTTGAATGTAATAATGTTATGGGACAAAAAGTAAAAAAATAGAAGTGTTTTCCTGTAGACATATTTATTAACATGTCCCTTTATTAATGGAATTTAATTTAATATTTTAGAAAACATTGAATTTTATTGTATTTTCATTTTCAAGGATCTTTAGTTTTGTAACTTATTGGAAAGTGTTTAATTGTAATAATTTTCTAAAAGTAACTGAAATAAATATTTTTCAGCAGAACTCTGAGCATTATCACTTTATTACGGTAAATGAGTTAAATGTTATTATTATAATAAAACAATTGTACTTTAGAACTTTAAGCACGGTCACTTAATGTAAGGTGTTAGCCAGTACTGTTACAGTGATCTGTCTGTAAAATAATGGTATTTTCCTGTAGAAATGTAAGCATATTCACAAATTGAAAGGTGATTGACAGTAATACCACTGAATAGTCTGTAAACTGTTGATATTTTCCAGTAGAAATTTAGGCATATTCCCTAATTGTGAGGTGTTTGACAGTAATATTACAGTAATCAATCTGTAAAAATTTGGTATTTTCCTGTAGAAACATAAGCACAGGGATTAATTGTAAGGTGTTTGACAGTAATTTTAGAGTAAACAATTTGTAAAATTAAGGTATTTTCCTGTAGAAATATAAGCATAGGCACTAATTGTAAGGTGTTTGACAGTAATTTTACAGTAAACAATCAGTAAAATAATGCTATTTTCATGTATTTTTCTTGACATTCTTCTTACATTTATGGTGTTTGACCATAATAACACAGGGTAAAACTGTAAATGAACAGTATTTCACTCTAAAAGCTTTACAGGAATTTACTGGAAATTGTTTTTGCACGTTACTTGAATTACGGTATTTTACCTTAATTTTACAGTTTTTGTTTGGCAGCCGCAGCTGCCAGTAATTTACTGTTTTTTTACGTTTTTTATTTTTTACAGTGCAGGATAGAGCAAAACATGAAAATGAAGATTTGATCTTGCACAATCTTTATTTGATAGACAACTTTTTACTAATTGGTACATCAATCAGGCATACCAATTCAATTCAAAAATGCTTTATTGATCCCAGAGGGAAATTAAGTGTTGTAGCTCATACTAATGAATTCTTCAAGGAATTATTGTAGATCAATTGTGCAGTCTGAGTTGTAGCGAAATTGAAGAAGCCTCCGACTGAAGACACTGTTGTAGTAGCATAGTCTCATGAAGAGGATAGTTAGGGTTGTCAATGGTTTTCTTGATTATAAGAATCCTTCTTTGCATCATCATCTCCAGAGGTTCAACAGTTGTCCCCAAAGCAGAACCATCCTTCTTTATCAGATTGTTTAGCCTTTTTAAGTCTCTGGCTCTGATGCTGCTACTCCAACAGATGATGGATGAAGAGATTACAGTCTCCACAACAGACTTGTAGAAGATTTGGATCACCTTGCTGCAAACCTTGAAGGACCTATAAGCTTCCTCAAGAGGTACAGTCTGCTCTGTCGCTTCTTGTAGACAGCTTCACTGTTGAGTCTCCAGACCAGTCTGTTGTCCAAGTGAACTCTGAGGTATATATACTCTTCAACCACCCCCACTTCTTCTACCATGATGGAAACAGTGTTTAACTTAACTCTGTTTTTCTGAAACCTACAATCATCTCCTTTGTTTTGTTCACATTCAAGGTGAGACGATTGTTTCTGCACCATGCCACAAAGCGGTCCAACAGCTCTCTGTATTCAGTTTCTTGTCCATCTCTGATACACCCAACAACTGCAGAGTCATCTGAGTATTTCTGCAATGACAGGTCTCTGACTTATACTGGAAGTCTGAGTTGTACAGAGTGAAAAGGGATGGTGACAGTATGGTCACCTGTGGTGCTCCTGTGCTGCTGGCCACCTGGTTTGACACACAACCCTTCAGTTTCACAAATTGTGGTCTGTTTTGTTATTACCAATGATAGGGCAAAGTGAACACCACTGCTTATCTCTTCATTATATCATTTGTGAATGAGTGTGATATATTAGGTAGAGATTTTGTGTTTAAGAGTGATTTATTAAAAGCAAGAAAAATCAGCATGAGTAAGGGTTTCATCAAGTTTTACAAGGAACAAATTGTGATGACTTGACATCTGGGAGAGAGTGTTTCCTAGACTGATGCTCCTGTGGGCTGTTCCTAAGCTGCAGTGGTCAGTATCTATAAAATATAGTCAAAAAAGAAGAAACACTAACTAGCGGCACATATTGGGTGGCTAGGGCTCATCGATACGTCTCAAAAGTGAAATCTGGATTGTGTGGTCCAATCCAACAGACAAGTTACTTTAGCCTATTGCTAAAGAGTTAAGACTGGTTCTGATAGAACCAGTCTGTGTTAGTGGTTGCATCCATTGACTTTATATATTGCCACAGATATCATGACTCCATCCACTGCTGAAAGGGCAAAGAACAGGCATATGAGCATCAGAACTGGACCAAACGGCAATTATGTGGATGTGGATAGAACCAGAGTCCACGATGGGAAAAAGGTCAGCTAATGGAGGCATTGTGGTGTTTGGGAAAAGTTCTCCTAAGAAACACTGGTTCCTGCAATCTATGTAGGTATTACTTTGACCTGCACTACCCTCCTATGCATTGTTTCTGAACATGTACATCCATCCATCCATCCATTTTCTGTGCCCATCCATCCTATGCAGGGTTGTGGGGGGCTGGTGCCTATCTCCAGCAGTCACAAGATGAGAGGCGGGATACACCCTGGACAGGTCGCCAGTCCATTGCAGTGAACATGTACATTCTTTCACGAAAATATTATTGGTTGTAGCCTTTTCCAGCAATAATGCTTCAGGAAAGGTGAGTTTAGACATTGACTTGGCCTCCAAATTCATCTGTTTTCATTACAATCAAGCATCTGTGGGATGTGCTGGACAAACAAGTTCAATCCATAAAGGTTTCATCGTGCAGTTTAGGAAACCTAAAGGAACTTCTGCTAATATCTTGCTGCTAGAAACCACAGCACTTTTTTGGTGTCTAGTACTTGGCTTGAAGGGTCAGGGATGTTTTTGCAGCAAAAGGGGGAGCAATACACCAACCGGCAATGCAGTGTTATGTGTTTTACTGAGACGTGGTTGCTGGATCATATCCCCGACTCCAACGTCTCTCTGCCAGGCTTCCTGACTGTACGAGCAGACAGAGATCTGAAGACGAGCAGGAAAAGAAAAGGTGGTGGAGTAGCAGTGCTTGTCAACAACAGATGGTGTCATCCAGGACATGTTACTGTGAAGTGTCGTCTCTGCAGCCCAGATGTCGAACTCTTGGCAGTGAGTTTTCGTCCATATTATTTGCCAAGAGAGTTCACCAGTGTAATTTTGGCGTCAGTTTACATTCCACCTTCAGCCGTTGCCGACACCGCATGCGATGTCATCAGTTCCATTGTTGCTAAGCTACAGACACAGCACCCCAATGAATTTGTGGCAATATCTGGTGATTTTAATCATGCCTTGCTCTCTACTACACTTCCAACATTTCAACAGTTTGTCAGCTGCTCTACAAGAGAAAACAGGACCTTGGATTTGTTTTATGCAAATGTAAAGGATTCATACATGTCCAAACCAAGACCTCCTCTGGCACAATCAGATCACAATCTTGTTTTTCTCTTTTCAGAATATAAACCACTTGTTCAGAGGCAACCTGTGACAAAACGAACTGTGAGGAAATGGTCACAGCAAGCTGAAGAAGCCCTGCAGGGTTGTTTTGCAACCACAGACTGGATGACTCTTTTCCAAGCAGATAGAGAGGACATCAATGCCATGACTGAGTGTGTGACTGACTATATAAACTTCTGTGTGGACAACATCATCCCCACCAGAACAGTGAGATGCTTCCCTAATAACAAACCCTGGATCACCAGTGACCTGAAGGAACTGCTAAAAAAGAAAAAAAGAGCCTTCAGAGAGGGAGACAGGGAATTACTGAGGAGTACACAGAAGCACAGAAGGTCAAGATCAGAGACAGCAAGGAGGCATACAGGAAGAAGCTGGAGAACAACTACAGAGTAACAATACCAGAGATGTCTGGTCAGGAATGAGAAAGATCACAGGCTTTAAGGACAGGAAGGATTGGATAGATGGAAGTCTGGACAGAGCCAATGAACTGAACACATTCTTCAACAGGTTCAGTTCAGGAACTAGCTTAGCATCCTCCTCTCCTGTTCCCAGCCAAACAGACATCCCACTCTCCTCTGATCAACAGTTTCCCTGTTACACCTCGGATGTTTTATCCTTCACCTCAGCCATGGACTCTTCTGATTCCACAAGTTTGACTTCAACCAAGTCAGGAAATTCTGCTACCCCGTTTGCCTCCCCCTCCCACTTGTCTGTCTCCAAAAGTCAGGTGAAGAGGCAGCTGGAGAAACTGAACCGGAACAAGGCTGCAGGTCCAGATGGTGTCAGCCCCAGAGTCCTGAAGGCCTGTGCTGAGCAGCTCTGTGGGATCTTGCAGTACCTCTTCAACCTTAGCCTAACTCATGAGAAGGTCCCAGTGTTGTGGAAGACATCCTGCCTTGTTCCAGTACCAAAGAGAACTCACCCATCAGTCATCAATGACTATAGACCTGTTGCCCTGACATGCCACATCATGAAGGTCCTGGAGAGACTCATGTTGGCACCCCTGAGTAAGCAAACAAGAACGTATCAGGACCCACTGCAGTTTGCTTATCGTTGTGGACTTGGAGTTGAAGATGCCATCATCCACCTGCTTCAACCAACCCACTGTCATCTGAACAAAGCAGGCAGCACTGTGAGGATCATGTTCTTCGATTTATCCAGTGCATTTAACACAATTCAGCCTGATTTACTTTGTCAGAAACTCCTGAAGACAAAGGTGGAGCCCTCAACAATCGCCTGGATCAATGACTACCTGACCAACAGACTACAATTTGTGAGACTGAAGAATTGTGTGTCAAACCAGGTGATCAGTAGCACAGGAGCACCACAGGGGACCTTACTCTCACCATTCCTTTTCACTCTGTACACCTCAGACTTCCAGTACAAATCAGAGACCTGTCATCTGCAGAAATACTCAGATGACTCTGCAATTGTCGGGTGTATCAGGGATGAACAAGAAGCTGAATACAGAGAGCTGGTGGACCGCTTTGTGACATGGTGTGGAAACAATCGTCTCACCTTGAATGTGAACAAAACAAAGGAGATGATTGTAGATTTCAGAAGAAACAGGGATAAGTCAAACACTGTTTCCATCATGGGAGAAGAAGTGGAGGTGGTTGAGGAGTATAAATACCTCGGAGTTCACCTTGACAACAGACTGGACTGGAGACTGAACAGTGAAGCTGTCTACAAGAAGGGACAGAGCAGACTGTCCTTCTTGAGGAAGCTTAGGTCCTTCAAGGTTTGCAGCAAGATGCTGCAGATCTTCTACAAGTCTGTTGTGGAGAGTTTCATCTCTTCAGACGTCATCTGTTGGGGTAGCAGCATCAGAGCCAGGGATTTAAAAAGGCTCAACAACCTGATAAAGAAGGCTGGTTCTGTTCTTGGGACAACTGTGGAACATCTGGAGATGATAATGCACGAAGGATTCTTCATAAAATCAAAAAAATTATGGACTACCCTGAGCATCCTCTTCATGAGTCTGTCACACAACAACAGAGCGTCTTCAGTCGGAGGCTTCTTCAGTTTCGCTGCAATACAGACCGCTACAGGAAATCCTTCCTGCCCACAGCCATCATCATCTATAAAAACTCCTTAAAGAATTAATTATATGAGCTATACCAACACTTAATTTCCCCCTGGGATCAATAAAGTATTTTTGAATTTGAATAAGGCAGAAAGTCATAATGTTATGCCTGAATTGTGTATTTAATTGTATTGTTTTGAATGATATTATAGGATTGGATTGCATTGGACGATGTGTAATTGAATAGACAATTCCTTAAATTAACTGAATATTTTAATTTGAAACGGACTATATTTGACTCAATAATACTTGTCATTTCATCATCTATTTTCTTTTGTAAAGTAAAGATATTGACTTAAAATTAGATTTGGAATTAGATATGAATCTGTTGTTTGTCTTCATCATTTCTTCTAGTGTTGTAAGATAACTTGTGATGGGAAGTTAAGTTATATGAATAAGCTGAACTGAACTAGATTTAAAAAGGGTCCCCTGTTTGTTGTATTAAATACAAGCTATATATTTTTTAAGTTGTAATTGAGTGAACCTTGGTGCAATCGTTACATAATTGGAATGAAGTGGAGCTCTGTACTTGAAGAATTCTAAATTTTGTGAGTAAAAATGTAAAATCATCATTAGCGATTTTTTATTCATTTAACTTTTAAATCAATCGCATAGCTCTTTGGCAGCTCTCACCCTCACATGAACATCTTTGCCATATACGTACGCAAAACGTAAGACGCTGCGTAAGCCAATCGGGAGGAGCCTCCTTTTAGACGTAGTAGGCTACTGCTAGTTTAGCTGGTTTGCTAACCAGAAAGAAGATGGATTCTCACATACTGGTATTGTTTGTATTGTATTTTATTGTCACCTAATAATGTCTTAAAGCAAATAACTAGTTTTAGTAATTATTTGTCAAGAACGGTGCCTGTATGTAGCATGTAAAATAGAAGTATTATGCTTGTTATGGAGCTAGGTTAACAGAGAGCAAGGTGTTGGCTAACCAGTTAGCCCCGGATGTTGCTGATGTGGAAGTCCAGCGTCATTTCTATGATCTGCCGAACATTTTAAATAGTAAAAAAATATATGTCTATATATATCTATAACCAATTTAGGTTTAGTTGTGTGCCATTCATTTAATTAGCACTTTGATTTCTGTCCTGATGTAGTTTCTTTTATCTCGTTGTTTTAATGTGACATGTTTATATTTTTTTAAATGATCAGTAAAAATAAAGCGTTGTTGTCTTCACAGGAACCTTCTTTGCACACTGTCAAAGCTGTACTGATTCTGGACAACGATGGAGACAGGCTTTATGCCAAGGTAATTATTGTGGTTATTATACAGATTTTATTCCTTGAAATTGTCGTAACTTATTCTTTTCAAATTAGTTAACATATAATAAAGGAGAAATAATTTTTTGGGGAAGGGATGGGGGATATACACGAAAAAGACCTAAATCAACAACGTTCCATCAATCACACACAAGCTTTACTAAAATTTGATAACCTATAAAATGACAACAGTCATTTTAAGCGGAACATGTTCTGTGCAATTTAATTTTGAATCAGTTAATTGCATGCTTACAGTAAATTTAATAGTCGACCTGTGCAATTCATGAAAGATTTGACTGGTTCCCAAATCATAATATTTAAAATTAAGCAAGTTTGTCCATTCAGTACCAAGATTTTCAGCTTTTTTGGTTCGTAATGTGTCTATAATTAGTTGTTAAATAGCTTCTCTGAATATTTTAAACACAAATAAAGGTTGGGATTTATTTTTATTTTTTTTATATCACAAGAGCAAAGCTGTCTGGGGTTAAAAAACAGATATGGTTAAATAAAATAGAATTTACATAAATCTACAAACCGATTTATAAGCTGCCAACAGAGCACAGTAAACTCTCCAAATGTAATGGCTGTGTATACGTTTTTTTAATTGAAAATATTTTGTTGTATTTCAAAAGTAAACAGCTTTCCGTTATTAATTCAAAATGCTGATTTAAAAAAAATATTTTAGATAGAAATTCCAAAAAAGTATTCAGTTAAAATGTTACTGAGCTCAAACCTATAGTTACTAATATAGTTACAGTTACTAATTATAAACATCATATTGGTTTTAGTAATTTACTGTCGCTAAAAAGAAGCTGTACAAAGCTTGCTGATTGAATGTCCTATTGTTAAACATGTATATTAGGACATTTCTACACATCTTCAAAGCACATAATCTTTTAAGACCGTGTTGAATGAGATTTTTGTCTAAAGTAGAAATTTTTTTTAATGTCAAGCGAAGTCACAAAATGTTAAAACATTGACTCCTGACTACCTGTTTTAAATGTTCATGAAAATTACTTTACCCCTCCCCATACTTTGGTAAAAAATTCTTGCATCTTATGGTTTCATCTAGACCATAGATTTAGATATTAAAATACTAACACTGTGCTGATCTATTCCAGTATTATGATGACACGTACCCGACAGTGAAGGAGCAGAAAGCTTTTGAGAAGAACATATTTAACAAGACGCACCGGACAGACAGTAATCAATGTTTTTTTCTGTTAAAGACTTATTTAATACTATTGCACTACTTCATTTCATGTCTTAAGAACTTCGTGATTGTTATGGTGTTCGTTTATATTTCTTTTTTTTAAATATCTTTTAAGGTGAGATAGCATTACTGGAAGGCCTGACTGTTGTGTACAAGAGCAATATAGACCTCTTCTTTTATGTGATTGGAAGTTCACATGAAAATGAGGTAAACCTGTTAAGATTGTGTAATGTCATTCAGATGCCAAAGGTACTCTGAAAAGTATCTTAATTTCATAGTAAAATAAACATTAATCTATTTTTTATTATTTATAACACTGAATAGCTATTAATATTAATTCATTTAACTTTAAAATAGTTGTCATTTTGGTGTGGCAACAATTTATGAAAAACAAAAATCTAAATATTACACAATTTAGCATGCTTTATGAGTTTAAAAATGGTTTTATAAATAATAGATAGACTAAAAATTGATCATGACCGTTGTGCTTTTAAACTTCAAGAATTCATCTTTTTGACACTTACAAAAAAATAGTTATAAAATATAACTAAAGTTATAAAGACAAAATGGGATTTTCTAATATGTTGTTCTTTTCACTCTTCTCTACAGCTGATGCTTATGGCTGTTCTAAATTGCCTTTTTGATTCCCTCAGTCAGATGTTGAGGTATTTTTTAGTACAATATCAGTCAACCATTTAATATAGAGTCTAAGAAACTATGCTTAAAATTATAGCTGTATTTGTGTATTTTTCCTGCAGAAAAAATGTTGAGAGGAGAGCTTTGTTGGAGAATATGGAGGGACTCTTTCTCGCTGTGGATGAAATTGTGGATGGAGGGTATGTACAAACTTTGGCAACATGAAACTTTTAACACCAAGTTCTGTGTTTTAAGGATTAATGACTGTAGGGCTGTGTGTTTGCGTAACTAACCATTTATGGAACTCTTTGTGTCGCTTACAGGGTGATCTTAGAGAGTGACCCACAGCAAGTTGTGCACCGTGTGGCTCTTAGAGTAAGCTCTGCTCACCACCTTTCCT
Organism: Valencia hispanica; assembly: GCA_963556495.2. Classification (NCBI taxonomy): domain Eukaryota; kingdom Metazoa; phylum Chordata; class Actinopteri; order Cyprinodontiformes; family Valenciidae; genus Valencia; species Valencia hispanica. The sequence goes on from OY747709.1 coordinate 29,430,493, forward strand.
TCCAGAAATATTCAACAGAGTTTGATCTTGCTTTTATGAACTGTGAATATACATTTTTTTTCTTGTAGGGTGATGATGTACCTTTGACAGAGCAGACAGTCACCCAGGTATGAAAAACATCCTCACTTTGATCTTCTCTCTGCTACAAAGTTTAAAATATCCATTAGGTTATCGATTTTTAAAAGCCATTATTCTGGAATCTGGAATAGAGGGCGATGTCTTGCATCATGTCCTCTTCTGGTTTGTCACTCGCCTTGAGGCTGTCGGGGGGGGGGGGTGCTTTGTTGCCTTATATGCACAATGGTGTGCATGATAACTAATTACTCAGTGGCAAAGGCAGAAGGTAGCCAGCGGTGGTTCCTGTCTTTTAGTTTCTATGCAGCTCTGTCTGTCTGTCTGTGGGGGGGGAGATCTTCTTGATTAATGTTGTCATTTAGGAGGTCTGAGACCGGCTAACGCCATTCCTCTTATTGCGATGATTAATAGCTGTGTCCAGTCTCGATGCTTTATGGTTATGATTTGGCTTTCATTCAATCAATTAAGATGATTAATTAGGTCTTAGTAATTTCTTTTCATTTATATCACTTAGTCATTCTTTGTTGAATATTTTTAGAAAGTATTACTTCATTTTTTATCATTACACCAGGATACATTACTTTAGTTTGTTTTAGTTCACTTAGATGTTTGTTGCAATCACACTGTGGCCAAACTTTTACTGTGAAGAACAGTTAAACCTTGTTGTGTATAATTAAAAGTATCTCTCTTGCACAGGTGCTTCAGTCTGCCAAAGAACAGATCAAGTGGTCACTTCTCCGATAGTTGTCTTTACTCCAGTGTAACCAGGGACCCTCTGCTCAGCACAGACGACATGGCACTGATCTCCTCCTCCAGCGTACACTTCAGTCAAATCTGTAGCAGTACATATGGCTGATCCAGTGCATCTTTAGGACTTATACTCTCTAGTTTCCTTTTTCTTAATTTTTCTGCTGATTTTTTGCTCTGTTTTTATGATCAAAGTGAGGCTATGATGTGTACATTCCAGTAATGGCTGGCCTGTTTTGTTGATTTCTTTTTTAATGTTTTTTTTTTCTTTCAAAAGAGTATCTACGAATGTGATACACGAATTAACATCACAACTTCTGACACCATTTCTTGTATTGCTCTATCCAGATGTATAACTGTTTGAACAGCATGTTGTCATCCACAGATCACTGTAAAAAGAATAAAGCTGTGTTAAATTTATATTTGTTATATATCAGCACCCAGTAATTGCATTCAATACACAATGATCTTTTCTAGATCGTTTTAAAATATATATATATATATATCGTAAAAATAAAAATAAAAAATAAAATATATATATATATATATATATATATATATATATATATATTATTTGTTTTTTTCTTGTGTAGCTTGACTTCCTTAAGACAAAAGAAAGGCCTTCTTACTGAAGTGAAAGTGCTCCATCTCCTGGTATATAAAAGGAATTACAAGGCAAATATTTTTTTTTTGGAGGAGGGGAATTTCATTCCTGCCACAACAGTAAAAATTTGATGTCGAATTTTGCAAAACGAAAAGTTGTAAAAGGAGATACTTTATGCATGTTTATCTACTGCGTCCTGGTATGGGCATCTTGGGTGCCGCGCATCTTTGTACCCCCAGCTGTCACTCATGTTCATTAATTGAAATATTTATTAAGGGGCCGAAAAGGAATGCAGAAGAACAGAATAGCCATAACATCCAGTTGATATCAGATGTACAGTAGATCATTAGAAATAACATTTCTGTTTTACTGCTTGTTGATATTTCCAGAACAAACTGACTTCACCCTAGACTGAACCCCAACAGGTCATGTGCAAGCTTATGTCTTTACTCTGAAAGCATAAAAATTGGTTTATATTTCCATCTATGAAAAATATGATTTAAAAAATATATAAAAGCAGTTAATTCTTTGGTTTATTTTGGAAGAAAAAGAGTTTGAGGATACTTGTGCAAACAAAAACTCTTCCATTCTGAGTTTAAGGGGTTTCTACAATCATCTGTGTAACAGCATTTATTTGAAGACATTAGCCTGACCCAATAATCATATTATTTTCGCTGTGCTACATTTGATCAGTCCTTGTGTGTGTGTGGTTCTTTATGCCAGCACATATTCTGAATGAAGAGCTAAGATGATGCTACCAGCTAAGTGTTCATGGGACAAAAGTAATACGAAAGAGGATGGCAATTATTATAAATGGACCCCATTAATGCACCAGTTTACTGTTATCACACCAGTTTGCTGATATAATGAGGACAGCTTATGTCTCAGTGTGTGGTTTCAGTGCAGAAGGAGGATTTGAAGGTTAAAAAGGACGAGGCCAGCTCAAGTAGACAGCAGTAAATGTAATTAGATGAAATCCCAGGAAGAGCACAGCATGGAAGAGAGAGGGTTAAAACAGAATCCCACCCGGGATGCATGTCTAAGCTCTCACTTTTCATCAAGATGGGCCTGCAGCCCAATCGGCAGCTCAGTGACTTGCTGTCATCCAGTAATTACAGTTGTACCATCATAAAAAGCAGCCAGGTAATTTATTTTAATTATACAGGAATGAGTACAGTAGTTAGAAGCGCCATGGCCTGACATACTGTACATAACATGCAGTAAAATTGTCAGAGACGTGTGCGTTACAGTCTCGTAATTGATCGATGCATACAGTGAAGGACTAGGTCCTTTCTCTTGTGAGTGTGTGTGTTTGTGGGGAAGGAGGGGGTGGGACTTTGTAAATTAGTCAATAAATTCTCATCATCTGCAAGCTTACAGAGTCTTTATGTCATAGTCAATGGGTCCCAGCACCCATCCAATAGCATGTCCAGGTAAGCAGACACAATATAGGTATGCGTACATGGAGTACTTACTGCAACATGTACAATTACTGGCACCCCTGGTAAAGATGTGTGCAAAGCCTCTAAATAAATGCAGGTTTTATTACAGTAGCATATTCTCCCACTATTAAAAAAAATCAAACCTTTGATTTGAGTACATTTATTCAGCAAGAGAAAAAAACAACAACCTAAGAAATTCTTTTTTTGATCAATATCACTGGTGTGGCAAGACAAGGCATGTTTATTTGTATAGCAGCGTTAATACACAAGATAATTGAAAGTGCTTTACAGGTCAAATGAACAGAGGTAAACACATTCACATTAAAAACAACACTAAGAATTAATAGCGAAGCTTTAGCCATCACAAAAAGGAAAGAAACACTAAATTGCATAATCTAAAACAAATATCTAGTTCAATCCAGTTTATTTATATAGCGCCAATTCACAACGTCATCTCAAGGCACTTTTCAAGAAGAGTAATTTCAGTCCAATCACACATACATTGTAATTAATCCTACTTCTTAAACAGTGCATTAAGTTTAGGTCATTATTCCAATCAGTTTAAAGGTTTTCTATTTAAGGAAACCCAGCAGATTGCAGTCAATTACTTGCAACAGTAGACAGTCGCCTCCATTGCGTCGTTGACTTCACAGCAATCCCTCAAACTGAGCGTGCATGTAGCAACAGGGGAAAGGAAAAACTCCCATTTAACAGGAAGAAACCTCCAGCAGAATCTTGCTCAATATGAGCGGCCATCTACCATGATGAACTGGGGGGTTGAGAAGATTGAGCAGAGACACAAAAAAGAACAGAAGAACTTATGTAGTAGTACCTTATATGTTAAAGAAAGTAAAAAGTTAATAATAGGAGAGAAAGGACGTTCAGTTACTGGGAGCATCATCCCAGCCAACACCCCCCTCCAACAAGGCATCACAGACAAACAGAGCTCCAGACCAGTTGTGCTTCCATGGAGAGAAAGACACTGAGAGAAAATATAAAGTTATCAATTGCAATAACAGCAAATAATGCAATAAGAGAGTACTAGAAGAACAATGTAACAGAGTGAGAGTTACCTCATTCTTATACAGGTTAAGATAAAATTAACTGCAGTGAACAAAAATAAGCTGATTGAGTAATAGATTTTATGTGAATGTTTTTAACTTTGATCTGAGCTTATAACAACAGCTAGGTTCCTTGCAATGTTTTGTGGTTTCAAGAGTCATTGAAAAACATAGTTTTGTCTTTTATGCATAAGTCTAAGAAACCCATCCATGTATTGATATGGGCACTCCGGCTCAGTGACGGCAAGGGATTGTGGTCATATGGTGGCATAATTACAAAAAAATATTGTTGAATTATAGATTTTGTCCTTTGCATAAACATGATAATAAATGTTTTAGATTATAGGTGTTCCTCTGTTGTCTGAATTAGGTGGAGCATTTAGATGTGGAATAAAAGAAGTGCATGAATCAAGCCTCAAGGAACCCTATATATGAGCCTTGTTCACTCAAGTTTATAATCACAAAAAACACAAAGAAGTTTGAGTCCACATAAAAAGATCTGAACCTGTTTAGCACACTACCAGACAAATCCCCCTGTTTTTCCAGTAGTTAATCATTATACCATGATTAGCTGTAAATGATCTAGCAACTATAAACTGATGCCACACTTATAGGGACCCTAGCAAATCATAGGAAACAAACTGTCTGAAAAAGTTTTTATTTTTTTCTAGTTATCTTTAATGTATATAAACTTTGAACTAGCAATACATGGTCTAAAAGTTTAAAACAACTGCTGAGACAGACAAGGCTGGACAATGACCACATTTTATCTAACCACCACACAGAGTGAAGAGAATGGTAGAAAACATAAAGATAAAAAAAATCTTCACTGCTAAAGAGCTGTAGTAGAGGCCTCTTGAAGTCACCAAGTCTGCTTTAGCAACCAATTCAATTAAGGCTTTTACGCACACCTATACTAGGGGTCCCAATAGTTATGGAGGGTGCTGCATTATAGAAAGAGCTGTAGAGCGAGACCTAAATGACCATACGTGACAGATAAAAACAGCAATGCAACTAAAAAAGCTAAACATCAAAGTTTAATATATATATATATATATATATATATATATATATATATATTTTTTTTTTTTTTTTCTAATATTATTTTGTAAAAAAAAAATTACAATTACACCCATAATAATTTGGGATAGATATTTCTTCCATTGCTAAAAAAGCACTAAAGGTCAGAGGGGGAAAACTTTATGCACATTCTTTTACACAAAGCCAGTGATTTCTTCCTATTTGTATGTAGCTGTGTTAAAAATCTCACTATCTCAACTACTATGATACAAGGAGAACGAAAAACATGCAGAGACTTGTTTATATGGCGCAGCATCCTGGCTTCTGTCAGAGAACTCTAAGCAGCTCGTCCAGGTTTCACAACACAGGACAAGAGTTGACACAGTTTCCTGTAAAGAGAAAAAAACATCTATGTAACATATTCCCATGACACTACAAAAAAACAACAATAACCAGGAGTTTGTTGCACACATAAAAATTTAGAAACAGGCCATTAAAAGCTGCTCAAAATACTTGCAGTTGTGAATGTGTGCATGCTGAGTAGAGGAGGTATGTGCCCAAGTCTGCTCCCCCCTTGCCTTCACGGCAGCATTGTGGCAGCCCGACATGGTTTATGGCCCCTATTGCCCTCTCTGGCTCTGTTTATGGATTCCCTTAGAAAAAAGAATCATGGCCACTCCAAGGAAAGCCAGCCAAAAACAACACCTCCACCATTGCACTCTTGCCTGCATTTGCAATAACTCAGCTCACTATTTATGTCTCTAGAAAAAGAAGAAAAAACTTTTCATAGTAATGACATAAGATGACTGTAAATTCTGATGATAATGTTTAATTTTTTTGTGTCGTTGTAAAATAAAAATGTCACCACATGTGTGTGGTTTATTGGACGTCGTTATAAGTTGGTGGTAAAATGTGGGATTTTCTTTTTTAAAGAGGAACACTCCAACCCCTACTCCCCACCCCATCCCTCCATTGCAGGTCTGATTTCACTGAACCAGTTATTTCTTAGTATACCTGTTAGATTTATCTCATGAAAATGCTCAACTCTGATTGGATAATGAAATCACACCACTGAAGGAATTGTTAGTTAAAGAACATCTGATGTGTTTTGCTTGTGTATTTTATAAATTCTACTGCCTATAACTCTTTCCAGAAAGCATTGGATTGGAAGATGATAAAGGACGCTCTCTTTTCTGGGTTTACTTAAATGCTATATGAGCATGCCTTCTTCCTGACTGAAAAAACCCCTCCAGCATTAAACCTTGTTTAGGTTTGTTCTGCTGCAGGGGGAATTCCACTGTTCTGAACTTGCACAAGTGGGGCACATCTGGTTGGATGGGCTCATTTGGACTCTGGTTTAGACCCCCGCAGCCAGGCTGTGATCCAGACAGCTTGCCACTGATGGAGTTGTATCACAACAGTCAGAGGTTATTGCTGTAATCAAACTGTCAGCACAAATTTTTGGTGTAGATACGATGCGAAAGAGCACTAAAGAAGGGCCATCATCCAATTTTTATTGTAAACAGTCAACTTCAGACACTTACATTGTGGTTGTAGACCTTTATGAGGTCTATTCCTTATAGCTTCAACTGCCTCTGGAGCTAAAACAAAAAACATCTTTTTTTGCAGTGAGGAAGAAGTCCACCCCTCCCTCTTTGTAATTTTGCTACAGTATTTGCATTTTTCTTTGTCTCTTTTAATGTTCTAAGATTGCAAACAACTAGAAGATCCCTGCCTCCACCTTCAGTATGTTTCCTCATCCACTTTTCCTCTCTCTTTTCCCTCCCTCCCCATGGATTCCCCCAACCACACCAAGACACCGTTAACAGAACAGCCCAGACAGATTTACAGCCATCGTCTTTCCATTGGCCGCCACTGTGACAGCCAAGATTTAACGCTGCCTCCTCATTGGCCAAGGAAGGACAGGTTAATTTACAGCTGTACTGTGATTTGATGCCTTCTGCCTTTGAAGTGATTTACTGCTCTGTCGCTCATAGGACACAGAAACGGTGTCAGGTTGCAAGCGTAAAAATCTTATCCCTGAAGGGAGGTGGCACTGGAGTACAATAGTCCCTATATCACTAGAGCTTCTTGCAAGCAAAGTGGAAGAACAGAGAGAGAAGTACCAAGTTGTTCATTTGAAAATGCTTTGACTAAAACTTTTTTGTCTGTGCCCAAGAGAGGGATCTGATTATGATGCAAAATGAGGGAAAAAGTGATTTTTCATATCTGCAGATGTGTTATTCCTGATTCTTGTTTTTGGATCTGAACGTACCTTCGCATTGGCTATGTTTTCTCCATTTATTCCAAATTCCTCTAACCCCTGTATTGTATAAATGGTAACTTTTTTCTGGATTTTAATCCTTCTGTATAGACGTATGTTGGAGCATCGTCAGTCACTACATCAAGCATTGGTACTGCTTCTTTTTCTGAGAACCATTCATAGTCACTGTTACTAGCATCATTCTCATTTGATTACCTCCATAAAACTTCCCTGTAAGTCTTTAATTTAGTAAAGTTGAAGTGCAGTGTATGTCAGAAAGACTCTAACTGTATACAGTTAAATTAATCTACATTGTTGTTATAGCACTGTTACCTTGAACCAAAAAGGTAATTTGTCCAAATTCTTGCCAAAAGCATTTATGAATTATGTTTACATGATGTATTTATGCAGCATGCGTGGGTTCTCCTCACGTACTCAAGCTTTCTTCCACAATCAAAAAATTAGCACGTTATGTTAAGTGACCTCTCCTTAGTGGTTGGTTGTCTTTGTGTCGCCCTGTGATGGATTGGTGACTTGTCTAGGTTGTACTTCACCTCTTGCCTATTTATAGCTGGAGATTGGCACCAGGCTCTCCTAAACCCAATGGAAATTGGGTGGATGGATGCAAAACAGTTACTGCTGGTGAAACATTTTCAAGAACAATATAGTAGTCTGTATAAGGTAACCAGGGCTACATGATGTCCATTCCTGTAGAAAGATAGTTGCTAATTCCTTCCTGCATAAACTCCTTATTTCAATACTTCTAGCAAATAGCCTATATTAGTTTTTCATTTACGTTAGCAATACCCCCATAAGTGTTAAAAAAGTTTTTGTGCACTTACACTGGTTGAACAGTAGGTGGAAGTGTATGGAGTGAAACACCGATATATAATGAGGTTGCACGTTTGCAAGTATACTATTAACACCCACATATACAAGAAAAACAGTAGATGGCTTGAATAGCTGGGTACTCTCCTTATCATTCAGGAACGAGTAAGGATCGTTACATTTTTTTGTTCACTTCTGGGTCAAAAGATCCTAAACAACCAAGTAAATCACTTTATCTCAAAATGGATCTACAGCCACAGTCACTTTCTATCTGCCAGTTACATCTGTTCATACAAAACCATCATCTGTCTGCAGCTTATCTCTCCTTCAGTCTGACAGACAAAATCAAGATGATACAGAATGTAGCCCTGTAACGGCCTTGACCCAGGGAAATCTCTTAAGGGGAAATAGCATGGATGCCATGCCTTGCCCATCAACCCTGAACAAATTCATGCACCGTCTCCTGCATTTCAAACCCCCACCTTTTACTTTCACCCTGCACATGCTGAGGCTGTGTGCTCAAGTGGAAAATTGGTGGAAAAAATAGACTGAGGAAAGCCCTGGACCTGCCATATCAAGTGGGATTGCACAATTTCACGAAAGAACTTGATAATTTGGAGGTTTGCAAACCCCCCCCCCGCCCCAACACCAGACATCGAGCCATGGAGGGGAGAGAAAGCAGGTTCTACATTAAAGAGAGGTGATCTCTCTGAACTTTAAGGGGTGATGGATTGTTTGGTGGTTCTTTTGAAGAGGCTGTGACAAATATGTCTGTATAGAGTTACCCATTACTGTGGGGCCTTTCTTGTAGAATCATAATACGTTCAAACCTTTAAATTAACTGCTCTGACCTGCTAAACAAACACAAATATTTGGACTTGTTAAATATTTGAATTCTTAGGTTGTTGGGAAAAAATATTTCTCTGGAAGGTCATTTTTTTAAACATCTCATATTAGAGAAAAGGGGACTCGTATATGACTTCACTCCTTTGGTGATATGCAGAATGTAAAAGCTTCCCGGAGATGTATGCCTTTCCACAGAACAGTCAGGATTGTCCTGAGCTTTAGTGTGGTTCTTGTAGTGAGGATAATTGTGATGACCTGAAAAAAATCTGTTTTTTTTCCCTTTCATGTTCTGGGTACTGATAGTGAAAGTAGCAATGAAAATGACTCATCGACTGCTATAGGATCATCAAACACGATGTAAATCATCTTGTGGTAGACATTTACACCTATACCAAATGTCATGGAAATTTATCAAATACTGTAGGTGTTAACGCTCCCCACTGAAAACCAGAAACATCTCTCAGTGTAAAGTAATAGGACACTTCCAGAGATTACTAAACTAACAATGATTATAAATCCCAGGTAACATATAGAATTAACATATGTGTTTAGCCAATGTATCCAGTGAAAAGTGAGAATTATTTCAAGGGGTAAATCTAGAACTTTACATTTACATTACATCTTACATCTGTGCTGGGAAAAGAGCTTGTTTTGTTTGCCTGGGAAAATGATAAAGACCATACTTATCCAGATCAGATACACATGGCAAGACTAAAGTTGTTTGTGCTTGTATAAAATATTCTGAAAGTGAGCACTTGAGCTGACGGTCTAGTTTCAGCTTCATTAAATCTGCCCAAGTAGTTTTAAGATTTCTTTAGCCAGTGTATACAAAACTGTATGAAGAACAGCTCGTTGAGGACTAATGGTGTGTTCAGTTTCTTTCAGAATTTGAAATGTCAGAGTTGTAAGTCAAATAAATGTATCAGAACTTTCCCTGAAGCCAGAGTTGTTATTTGAAAAGTTTGATGTCTCGAGCCAACGCTTCTTCCTTATGGCTGCCACACATATTGGACAAAGTGAATGGAAAGCACAAATTGTTTGTTTGTACTTTTTAAAGTGCAAATCAAAATTTAGACACACAGCAGTGTGTAATCTTCATTTGTGAAGACAGAAAAGGGGATAAATGCATCGTTATTGTTATACATCTAGAAGTGGTTCGGCCGGTCTCTGACCACAACAGCTAGCAAATATGTTCCAACTTACACCTATAAAAAGCTAAACTCAGATATGCACTCATTACTTTAAAAAAATCTAATTTAGCATATTGTGGAAAGTAGAAGGATTTTTTTCTACTACAAGTGCAGACAGGTAGCATAGCAAAGCAAATGTTTGGGACAACTCATGGGTCAGCATGCAAAGGCGTTGTTTGAAATGTTTACTACATCAAGCCTTAATTGTTCTCTACTTTTTCATTTAGAACATACTTTGTAACATGCCAGGTATTTTGACTTGACAAGAAAGGTTTTAAACGCATATTGTTGTCATATATATTTTCTTAATAAGTTGCTAATGCCAAAACTTGAATAAGAAAAAAACAGTAAACCTGACTGTGCTGTGAAAAGAGTTTTGCTTTTCGTCTCCTATATCTGTTTCAGATCAACCAACAAATTTTGTTATCAAAGATAATCTAAGCAAATGCAAAAAGCAGTTTTTAAACTATAGTTTTGTTTATTAAAGGGAAGCAAGAATTCCAAACCAAGCTGTCCATATGTATAAAAAAAACAAAAACAATTGCCCTTTTCGCCCCACTGATTGCATCACCCTTGGTAGCAACAACTAACATCAAAATTGTTTTATAACTGGCAATGAGTGTTTTACATCTCAGTGGAGGGATTTTGGCACACTCTTCCTTGCAGAATTCAGAATCACCTTTATTTGCCAAATACACACAAACAAGAAATTAAAAAATTATAAACTGACTAACATTTTTTTTCTAAAACAGACATGTTAGTGAAGGAAAATATAGTCCTGATTTTGAAGTTACATAAACTGTTTTTATTTATTAATTCTCCCCAACTGCCCCTGCGGTAGTGGTTTCAGATCCCCCTTGTCCCCCCCCCAAACACAGAAGTGGTTTGGCCGCAGAGAAAACTTCAGACCTTAAGTTTATTATGCTGCCCTGACGCTGTAGCTACAAACAGCTCGGTCCGCTACAGGCTGGGAGAGATAAACAATGCAGCCTCAGTCGGTCCCTCCACTCTGGGTCATGCAGCCTCAGGAAGGTCAAGAAGGAGGGGCCCATAAGCCTTTGAAGCTCACATCTAAAAATCTCACATAAACAGTAGCCCAAAACTACTGTAGGAACAATTTGGAAATCCCTTTTTTTAACCTTTTGGTTGTGTGCTGATGATATCATACATTTATTTTATCTCTGCACTTTAAAAATCCAAGTCTCTCAGGTGCTAACACTACAACAGAAAAGTAGAGGCCCTCTGAGCTGTTTTGGTCTTTAAAGCTGTCTGTAGCTGGGTTGCTGTGGAGGTTAACCAGTCAGATATTAGGGTTTATTTATTGAGACACAGCAGCAAATTAAATTATTCCATAATGTATTTTTTAACACTTGTTTAATCAGCTACCACCTATCCCATGGTCTTTTTAATGTCTACAGTATCAGATGCGATGTCTCAACAGAAACATATTACCCCATCAGATAAGAAAACTGATTAATTTTGCTTTGCATGGTCCTTATCTGATGACAATGATATATTATGTTGCGATTCCCTATAAGATTCTTGATTAATCGGTACCATGAGTTTTTCTGTGACATTGTTGTTGTATTTTTATATCAATTTTTGTGTGATGTGGTTGTGTAGTTCTTAATTCACGATGTTAGGTTTGTTTTGTCGATGTTCCTTTTTTGTGTTTTGTTTTGTTTTTTTCCCCTCTCTCTGCCGTCCTGTGGCTATGGAGGCAGACTTCAATGTTTTCCTGTGTTTTCTTTGTTCCCTTTCCTCTCTTGTATTTTCAACTCACCCTCTCTCATGACTTTTTGTTTCCTACCTCTCTTCTTCATCTTCTTTCTTTCTTCCCCTTAATTTTCCGTCTCAGTGTCCTTAACATCAGGAAATGAAACCCCCAGCAATTCATAATAAAGATTTTTCGCACATATATCAAGTGGAGTACTATAGCAAAAGCTGTACTGCTCCACTTGTAAAAGTAAATCTGTTGGGCTTCTACTTGGTACTCAGACACCAATTCTGAGCTCCACACTGCCAAACAGGACATGTAAAAAAAAAAAAAAAAATGTAAAAAAATATCAGTTGTTATTATTCAGGATGGTGTACCTTAAGTTATGTTGTTGTAAGCAAGGCAACTTTAGTTGTATAGCACACTTTCAACAACAAGCCATTTCAAGGTGCCTTTGGTGATTAGGGGAGAACAACAGTGAAAGCATAAAATAAAACATTACACATTAAACATATGACACATTTAAACATATGACATTCCAGCTATTATTAATTGCTTACTCAAAGGCAGCTCTAAACAGATGAGTTTTTAACTTTGATTTAAAGGAACTCAGTGTTTCAGCAGCTTTGCAGTGGTCTAGAAGTTTGTCCCAGATAAGGGGAGCATAGAAACTGAAAGCTGCTTCTCCATGTCTGGTTCTAATTCTAGGAATGATTAATAGAAACTGGAGTGATGTGCTCTACTTTCCTGGTTCTAGTGAGGACACAAGCTGCAGTGTTCTGGATCAGCTGCAGCTGTCTAATTGACTTTTTAGGCATACCTGTAAGGAGACTATTGCAGTAATCAATCCAACTAAAGATAAACACATGGATGAGTTTTCCGAGGTCCCCTTGCGACATTACCCCTTTAATCCTAGATATATTCTTCAGATGCTGGAAGGCTTACCTTGTTATTGCCTTTATGTGACCCTGGAGGTTCAGGTCTGAGTCCATTACTACACCTAGATTTCGGGCCTGATCAGTAGTTTCTAGCTGTGATAACTGAAGCTGTTTGTTACAATTGATAGTTCCTCTTTAGGACCAAAAATAATTACTTCAGTTTTGTTTCTGTCCAGCTTGGACAGAAACATGGACTGATTGGTCCGGTAGAATGATGTCACTCTCCCTTCTACCTATGTAGTGGTAGCCACTGATTGGCCTGGTGGTGGGCGTGTTAAGTGATATCACATCGCTGGCAATGCATGGCTTCCAGCGAGTTCAAAACATTGCTGGGGGATACTAAGAAAATTAAAGTGTGAATATCGCCCCGTGAAGGACCAGAAAGGTCAGAGAGGGGCAGACCGCAAGCACTGGAAGTGCTTTGCCGAAATGGAAGGCATTTATGGTGAAAGGCCGGCGAGCAACGGGAGAGAGACTGGGCTAGATACCGCCTCCAGGAACTGTATCTGTAATGTCGGAAAACAGTAAGTGATGACTGATTTTTAGTGGAACTTTTGCAACGCTGAGCTCACCCATGTCCTCGCCCACTGGTGTGTTCCTGAGATGGCAATAAAAACACAACCAATCCATTCTGGGCTGAGATGACGCTACACAGCCTGGGCCAAGCTGACCCTGGTGGAAAAGGGGGACCGGAGACATTGTAATGTACAATAAAGCTGAGTGTCACCTGCATAGTTAATGTAACTAATCTTATTGGTTGTTGTTATAATCTTAGCTAGTGGGAGCATGTAGCTATTAAATAGAAGGGGCCCCAGGATGGAGCCATGGGGAACCCCACATGTGTGAAGAGTTTAATTGGTTAATGATTTCTTTACGGTTTGTTTGGTTTAGTTTTTGGAATTTAGATATTTTCTCTACATCAGTGTTAAATGAGGATGACATTGGTAATGGATTTGGAACTGATGTACAGATTGACGCTCTAATTGTCAGAATCTTTTCAGTAAAAAAGCTGGCAAATTCATTGCAAGCCCTGGTGGATTTTAGTTCAGGGGATACTGTCACAGGAGGATTAATTAGTCTCTCAACTGTTGCAAATAAAGTCTGCGCATTATTAATGTTTCTGTTAATGATTTCAGAAAAAAACGATTGCCTTGCATCTTTCAAAGTTCAGTTATATCTGTTCAGTCTATCTTTGTAGATCTCATAGCGAACTGCCATTTTCTCTTGACTCATCGACATTCCAGTGGATCCCTAGTCCATGAAGATTTCTTTTTTCCCGAGACTACTTATACTTCAGTAGAGATGTTGGAGATATTTAAACCTTTGCCAATAATTAAGTCCAGAGTGTTTCCTCGACTGTGTGTTGGTTGTTTGACATACTGGGTCAGGCCAAAGTTGTGAAGAGTATCACTTAATGTTTTTGCTCTATCTATCTTGGAGGTTGTCAGTATGGATGATGAAATCCCCCACAATGATTAAATGGTCATAGTCGATACATATTACAGAAAGAAGGTATCTAAAATCAATGAAGAAATTAGCGTTTAGATTTGGTGGTTTATATAAAATTAAAAATATTGCTTTGTTAGGGTCCTTTATCTGGAGACCTAGATACTCAAAAGAGTCAAATGTGCCCAGGAATACCTGTTTAAAGTTTGTTATGGAAAATTGTGGCTACACCTCCACCTCGTCTGTGTTTCCTGCTCTTGCTCAGAAAAATTACAATTTGATGGAGTAGACTCTATCAATGCAGACGATTCAATATTACTGTCTAACCAGGTTTTCGATCCTCCATCTAGATTGCACTCAGTGATTAAGTCATTTGTTAGAAAATGACAAAGACCTAGTATTTAATAATGCCAATTTAAAAGGTTTGGTGGTCTGTAGCAGATTCTTCTGACAAGCCGTTTTAAAATCTTACTCTATGGGCGCCTTTTTAACTTTTAGCACGTGCCCTTCTAAAGGGCTCTGCACGACCCTGATCATCACACTACCACCACCATATTTGACATAATGTATAGTATCCTTTTTATGAAATGCTGTGTTAGTTGTATACGCCAGCTGTACTGGGACACACAGCTTCCGTAAAGTTCCACTTTTGCCCCATCAGTCAAAATAATATTTTACAAAAAGTCTCGGGTATCCTCAATATGTTTTGTGGGAACTGTGAGACAGGCATTTTTGTTCGTTTTGGTCTGGAGTGGTTTTCACCTTGAAACTCTCCCCTGGATACCATTTCTGTCCAGGTTCTTGCTTGTTTTTGAATCATAAACACTGACATTGAGTGAGGCAGTGCTTTAGACGTTGTTCTAGTTTCTTTCGTGATCGCCTGGATCAGTGTTCATGTGCTCATATTATAATTTTGGTGGGCCAGCCAATCCTCGACTCAAGTGTTTCATGTTTTCTCTATTGGTGGATAATGGTTCTTGTTGTTATTGTTGAATATCTTTAGATCAGGACATGATGTATTGTTTTTATAAGGTATTTTAACCTACTTCATGTTGTCAAGACAGGTTCTATTTAACTGAATTCTAGATTATACAGCAGCAATTGTATTAGCTTTGGTTGATATTGAGAATTTGCTCATGAAGGCTAATGAAGAGTAGTGGTTAACCTGGACTGAACTGAACAGAATTTATATCTAGCTTTGTTACACATGCTGACAATTCTAAATGCTTTTGTACAACAAATCACACAATTAGACTCACTAAATTCTCCCCACTTAAAACATTTATAAACAGTATTAGACCTTTATTGTCCCATTTATTGCCCGAGAACACTTCAACATGTTGCCAGAAAAAAAGTTAGAATCAAACTTAACCAACTGGCAGGCACCTACTATACCTAGTAACCCACAAACTTGACTTCTCCTCTGGAATTTCTCCCTGATTCTCCAAAACAAAGGTAAGACATTGACTACTCCTAACTGCAGCACACAACCTCACTCCCAAATGATTCTGTAATTTAAAAAGGTAGGGCATTTAGCTCAACTGTTGATGTGTTGCTGCCTACTTTACAAATGCCCGATCAGAAGAAAACGTGTTAAAGTCTAACTTGTCAGTTTATCATGAAGAGTTGTTCTTTTGATGGCTTGGTGCTTCTCAAAGGAACAACAAATCTAAAAGCTATTAAATAACACATTGGAGTTTGAAGGTGAAAGTTACCTTTGTTGGAATGATTTTTTTTTGACTGTTTGAATGTCGATCCTTGTAAGTTGATTGTCATGAGATCAAATTTGTCTCAGCAACAAGATACTTAATACCAGGACTGAATATGATAACAAAAATCAGGCTTATCATGCTAAACCGTTCTTTTTTATTCAGTGTCTACATAGTCTAATAAATGAAGTTACGGTTTTCTGACTTCAAGTTGATTTTCATGTATGAATATTCATGATCTTAGTATATCTAAATGCAACTAGGCCAGATTCAAAATTTTCCCTAGCCGACTGTCAGAAGGGTGATAGCTTTCGCTCGTCTTCTCCTCCGTGCCATGTTTTGAGTCCTGGGAGTGATATGCAGACGCTAATTAATCTTGTTGAGTTACACTAATTAGAAAAGTAGTGGCACACATTTGAATATGGGACAGTTTGAGGAATGAAATGACATAATGTTCCCGTCTGAGACATTTTGTAAGGCAGACATCCCCCTGGTATATCTACAAAAATGTTTACTAGATTTTTGTCCCTGCAGTTATGATAACTTGCTATGATAGACATGGCCATTTTGTCTGTTTTCAGACTAATGCCAAACCACTGCCTTCGGCTAAGACGTGTTTCATTTGACCCAGATTGTCTTCAGTTCTGCACTTCTAAAATGTTAATTTTGATACAATACCTCTTGGGTATAACACAGACTAGGATTCGATGACATAAATAATTTATTTCTGAATAATAGCCCCAAGTATAAGAGAACATTGCAGTTTTTGGTAATCATTAATAAGTAATCCCTTCCCATTTTCTCTGCTCCTTGTTTGAAAAGAGCTCTCGATTTATGGCAAATTTTTTCATATAATATCAGACAATTATTGAGCAAAAGTGTGATAAATCAGATTGATGTTTTTTTTCATTCCTGCTGACAAAGTTGATTTTAATACACATAAAATGAGTGCAACACTGTTCACAGATATTTCCTTAATTTTTAATCTCCATTAGGCTACTGTTTTTTTTTTTTTTGATTTCTGAAATACGTGCATGGGGTCGGGTGAGTTTTCAAGGACATGCCTGTGAAGACATTGAAGAAAATGGGAATAACCTGGAGAGAGAGATTGAAATTTTAATGGAGAGCGGCAGCACCAACACAGCTGACGTCTATGCAACACCTCAGACAGCTTAAATATCACTGCTAATTAACACAGAGAGGTAGGCTGTCACAGGCATGATGGATGCTTAGAGGTTGCAGATTGTTGCTTTCAACCAACCAGCGATTCCTTTATTAATCAAAGTGTGAGATGAAAAGGCTCTCCCACACCTTGGAGAGAGGGAGATAGCAGGAGCTATTGTTGGGAGGGTTTCAATCACTTGCAGTGAGCTCAGTAATGTGTTTGATCAGGGCACAGCCAAACATTTGTTGGAAGACAGAACGTTTTCTTGCTGCTTGGCACTCGTATGTTAATGGAGCCACGGTGTGCACAGGCAGCGTAGATTTACTGATTGCCAGGGAGATTTCTGTTTCGAGGATGTATTTTTTGTACACCTCTAGCAAGAGAGGGGAGGATGTAGAGGCCCACCAATCAGTGTTGTTTAGGGAGAGTCCTCCATGATGAAGGGAGCCACTGAGAACAAGGCAGTACTCCCACACTTCACCTTCCGACTGACTCCGTGATCAGTCTGAGATGATTTCAAACCAAGATGATTTCAGCACTTTGTGCATGAAGATGGAGTGTTATCTCATCCTCTGCGATCTCCTCTCCATCTCCCTCACTTAGGAAGGGCCCATTGTTAAGTGCCGGGAGCCTGTGGGTCCCGTAAATCAGGCGGTGGAGGGAGGGGATGTCTCCCATGGGGGGAAACCGCACTTCCAGCAGCCTTCAGGCTTATCTCATCTTACCTATTCTTATACTGTAATTAAAGAAGTCAATAGCATAGAGGAAGGTGCTAAAGGGTATGATCTGCGCTTCCTACCTTACAGCTAATATGGCAATACAGACACCACTATAAATACAGGGTTATGGACATTTCACCTTCTTAGCCAACGATTGTGAGTTTAACAAAGTATTTAAGGGGAAATATCCTTCTTTCTGTGGATTTCCACTTATCAAGGCAAACGATCACACTTTTCTTGATTTTAGTCAATCTTGCCAACTCTCATTTTAATCAGTTAAATTCCGCTCCAAATAGGGATAGCGTCTGCACTCAGCTCAGACCGCTCCTTCATTAACCTGCTCAAGCATTGCTCTTTGATCGCTTTGTAGGCTACTATAATTTCAGTAGGCTACACACTTTTGTTTCCAGGATTCACAGAAATAATCCGCCATGAACATGCACAAACTCCACAGTTAATTTAATAGTAGCCTACAATATTTTCCAAATACTTTATAGTACACCATATCACCAATTATTCTAATTTTCTGATAAACTGAATTTTGAGTTTTTATTAGCTGTTAGCCCTGATCAAAAACAAAAACTGTATATCACTGATTGTGATATATGTAATAAATTTCACTTCTTGATTTTAATTACAGAAATCAATTAACTTTTTATGAAATTCCAATTTGAGATTTAAGTGCAAAAAATATATATCATAATTTCTAATTTCCTTACTGACGGTAAAAACACTTCCTGATTTCGCCTCTTCATCATTGGACTGAAAATAGGTCCTCATTTGGTCATGGCTGCCATCTGCTGCCATAACTAGTGTATTACTTATTTTGAAGAATACCACAGCACATACACTGAGCTAATTTCAAACGTTTCTGAACATCACTCTGGCTTTTTGGAAAACTGATTTACAGTAAAATAAGAAATCTTTATTGACATACAGTTAACATCCGCAAATACTTTTCTTGCAGAGTAGATGAACAGCTTTTACAGTTTAAAAAATACCAATGCACACAAAACAAAAACCATTACTGTGAGCCAAAACTGAACTCATTTCAGTCATTTTTAACAGGAAATGCTAAAAGCCTTTATTCAAAAAAAAAAAGAAAAAAAGACAAATTTTAACAAAATAAAATCTATACAAGCTTATTTCACAAATACATGCAAATTGTAAAACAAAGAATACTCCAATAAACTAATGGTTGTTTAACTGAAATATTACAGATAGTAGCTTTTACTTTCGGGAAATTATGAGACTACAGATTATACCCTTGTAAAACTTCTGATTCACCTTTTGAGTTCAGGCCCAACTGCTATCTAAACTCAAATCTACACTGCTAATAGCAACAAAGTTACCTTACTATTACAACATTTTAGGCTAAATAACTTGAAACTCAGATGTTGCTTCACAACTGAACAAACATCTTCAGTCCAGTGATTACGGTCCTGTCTGAATGACATTTCTGCCCAGTAATCCATCTTTACTCAAGATGCTTAAGGTTAAACAGACCATAAAAAGTAATGAGACTGTAATCAGGTTAAAATTCAGTCAGTCAGGCGAAGGTCATAATTTAAAATCTATGGATGAATTTGTGTCTTAATTTGATCTGCACTATGATTATAAGCAGCAACCAGCTAAGAAAATAACCCATACTGAAATAATCCATAGGGCCAGCACCTGTTTGATCCAATTTCAAACACTCATAGGCTTCCATCTCGCTAAACAAAATACTTTTGTTAAGGGTACATGTCTGTTGAAGTCGCATGAGCCTCCAGTTAAAGAGGAAAAACAAGAATGCAGAGTAAACTAATGGAGATAGTAAACACAATGGATTTACATTTATTTCATGGAAGCACTTTGGAGAAACTCGAAAATATTCTGAAATGCTCCAGCCAGTTACTCAAGAATATGCTAACCACAGGCACCAAAACATCTGGCTCCCAATAAAACCTGTCACCTAATTGTTACCACAGTGTAACATATAAAGAAGTGAGATCAAAACCACAATTAAACAAAGTCAGTCTTTACGTTTGGCAATAGACGCTCAATTAATTAAAAGATCAATTAGATATTAGGGTTTTTAGATGAATTCTTTTTACACAGCTGTGATTGTGCAACTGTGTTACAGATGGAGGATTAGCAAATTAAGAAGTTAATTTAGAGTAGTAGTGAAAAACATTAGAAGATCATGACAATAATATTCTTGGTGAATGGTTCAAAAACAATATCAGTTGAGAATAGTGCGTCTATCTATAGTTTTGGAGGAGCCGCTCAGCATCAGGGGCCTGGTTTTAGATCGGGTAGAGAAAATGCACATAACATGGAAAGTGTCCGGGAATTTCTGTTTATGTGGAAAGACAATGGTTCATGACTCCATAGTTGAAATGTGCCTCAAGGTAGGTTTGGGCACCAAATGCAGCGAGACTCTATCCACTAGGATGAAGGTTGCAGTGTAACACAAAGCATGAATTCATAAAACTTTGGAATATTTTGAATTCGCCTTTGCGATAACAATATTGCGCACGCTGACACTGTGACAATGAGATTTTAGCGATACATTGTGCAGCCCTATTTTAGAGCTATATCATTTAGGTGAAATAAGAAATATTCAGTGTGCATTAAAATAACTATCTCTTTTAGATAAGTGTAAATGAAATGATTTAAATAATTTACTTCAGGGAACACATCAGCGACTTGCTCTAAGATCTTTCTTAACTGTGGCGCATGTATGATTGATATATGATTTTACACTAAAAATACTTAAATATTGCATGATTTTGTGTCTCCCCTTTTAGTAACATGTTGCTGTACAGTGGGGTTGACTTTAGGTCAAAAAGGAGATCTAAAAAGTAAAGACTCAGGAATTTCAATCTTGCAGAGTACCTAGCCGTGCCTTTTTCACTTTACTTATTGCCATTTCCTTATGTCAAAAGCAGTCCATCTCTTTTTGCTCATGCATGAGAAGTACAAAACTCCACTATGATGAGCTACTGACAGCAAACTATAGTTTGGCAGTCTTTAGCTAAGGTTACTTTCAGAGTAAAACTCCAGTGATGACGTCATGAACCTGCAGGCTGGTGTTAGGAAGCTGGGGGTCAAACAGTGAGACGGTTGTTGGAGGGGTGGAGGGGACTCCAGGAAGCTGGATGGGCAGATGCATCCTGGGAGTACTGGTTTTCCTCTTTGCTCACACCAGCTGTACACAGCCGCCGGTGTCTCAGCAGCCTGTCAGTCCGCGAAAAGTTCTGCAGAAAGCCAAACAAAGTTGCTGCTTTAATAAAATGTAGAAACCAACAGCATCTGCAGGATTATGACTTGCATCAAGATGTAGAGCATGCTATGTATGTTGCTTGCTATGGAAATATTATAGGGTAACCTGATGGCATCGATCACACTGGTACGGCTTCTCTCCACTGTGCACTCTCTTGTGTCTGTCCAGGTGGTACCGCTGAATGAATCGCATATCACATGCATCACAAGCATATGGCTTTTCCCCTAGAAATAATTGGAGAAGCAAACAATTTATCAGTAT
Source organism: Valencia hispanica (assembly GCA_963556495.2). Classification (NCBI taxonomy): domain Eukaryota; kingdom Metazoa; phylum Chordata; class Actinopteri; order Cyprinodontiformes; family Valenciidae; genus Valencia; species Valencia hispanica. The sequence continues at coordinate 29,451,792 of OY747709.1, forward strand.
ATCCAAAAAACTTACTGCGTTCTGACTTATAAAGGTTAAACACATGTGAATTCAAAGTACATTTATGTCTCGCATTTTATTTTCTTGACATCTGAAACAAAAAAAGCTGCTTTCAGATTCTCACCTGTATGTGTGAGAATATGTCGCTTAAGGTGGTAGCTGCTCCGGAAAGCCCCGTAGCAGTGATCGCAGATGAAATTCTTCTGAACTCTTAAGGAACTGTCGTCATCCATATCCATGTGTGGAATCAACACCTCCACTTTCTCCTTTACTTTGTGGGACGACTTTTTGTGCTTCTTCTTGGGCTGCAAATTCTGGTTTGCCTGGCCGTCCTTCCCATCAATAATCCTCGATGTATGATATTCCCCATCTTTCCGGATAAGCTTTTGAATAAGGCAAAACATAGAAGTGACAGGTATGCATTTGGGACCAAGATGAGAACAAAAATCTGTCAACAACTAAGGCTTGTACTGACTGGATCCAAAAGTGGAGACTGGTGATGGAGAAAAGGCTTAAAGCATTCTTGTACAGTGCTGTAAAACAATAAATGTGAACACCAGACAAAGATAACCTGAGTTTTTAAACAATAATTTATTTATTAAGGGAGAAAAACTATTGACCAACACAGTGCTATGTAAAAATATACCTGCTCCTTTTGTTTAACCATGAATTAACCAGATTTTCCTGGTTCAACTTTACTAGTAGAAATACCCAGGCCTTACTACTGTCTGACTTGTAGAATCAGGAAATCACTGTAATAGAACCCGTCTGACAACATGAACTAGGCTAAAAGATTTGAAAAAAGTAACACATAACGCCTCAACCTGGAGTTGCTTTACTTCTTCAGAATCTGGATGACTTTCTGTAACTTATCAAACCATATATTATTCCCTCTAGGAGGAAATTCAGTCAGTTTGTGACCTCAAGCTAAAGTGCACTTTTGCAGCAGTAAAAGGATCAAAAGCATAAAAGCAGACCCCCTTCTGAATGATTCAAAAATAAGGTTTTGGGGTTAGGGTTGGGGTCTTGTAAAAAGTCCTAACTTAAATCAGACTGAGATGCTGTAAACAGGCCATCATGTACAAAACCCCTGCAGCGTGGCTGGATTGAAACAATAGGGTAATAAAGAGTGGGTCAAAGTTTCTTGACCGTGATGTTAAAAACTGGCCATTACTTTTCACACATGGTCAGGATGGTTTGTGCAGCTTTTTTCCTTGATTATGTGAAATGAGCATTTAAATACTATATTTTCATAATCATCATCATCAACTTTATTTGTATAGCACATTTAAAAAAACCACAAGGGTCGCCAAAGTGCTGTACATTAAAATACATTAAAATACTATATTTTATTTACTTAGGTCAACACTGTCTTAAAATAAAGTTTGTTTGGTGACCTTGAAAAATAAAATAGGAGTGAAAAAAAGCAATAAGAAATATAAGAAATTGGAAAAGGGGTAAATACACTTTCAAAGCACTGAAATACCCACATTATAAAATCCTATTATCAATATTTTAATTTCCATTTTCTTTACCAAATGTGTTACTAATTAGTTGTGAAATTAACTTAATACAAAAAAGTAGCAGCATAAGGTAGATATACAAACTTCCAATATGGAGAAGTGATCTGTGTTTCTCTCACCAGCGGTGGACAGCTCCCATCTGAAGAGTGTCCCATATGACTGTGATGGCCTTGTCCATGGTGAACTTGGTGCCCATGGTGGTTGAGGCTGTGCTGTGAATGTGTCTGGTGGTCTTCAGGACTGGACCTGTGGCCGTGACTCGAGGTTGACATCATCTTCTTCTGGCCTGGGATGTTGTTGGCTTGCATCAGGGCCATGCTGGACAACACCGCCTCGCAGCCCAGCAACCCAGCCTGGCAACACAGACATCAACACATCAGAGCACACAAAAGGGGTAGGGGGGGTTGAAGGACTCCTCACGGAGACCTGGAGTAAGAAAGAGGGGAAGCTGGAGGTGGGGGTTAGTATTAAGTGACAGAACAATGCAATCGTGATGGTGATTTTTGGAGATGAAGAGACTTCCACTGACCCATTTCATATGGTCTCGAACTGAATTGTTGGAATGGTGTGTCATCGCCGTGGTTTGAATGCGTGTGTGTTTGAGGGGGCAGAGTAGGGGGGGGGGGGCTTCACACAGGATGAGGGGGTGACAGGAGAGACCACAGTCCCCCCCAAATCATCAAGGGGCCAAAGCCTGAAAATAAAGGCACATGGATGGATATGAAACCAAGTACTGAGATCAAACCGTTATGAGAGCTTCTTATTGGGTAAAACAGCCCCAAATGTTTGGTGCACATCTAATGTTTGCATAGATGAAACCAAACAGGAAAATGAAATCCAAAGAAAAATTAAGAAAATGAAACACAAGATGCATCAGATCTGTTATGAGTATAACTCAAATTGTGGCACTTCAAAACACAAATTCTCCTTGAACAAAAGTATGATACAAAATGAGAATTCTATCTCTTTATCTACGCTCAGTATTACACATAAATGGAATACGCTCAAAATTAATTACATTCTAACTAACCTACTAATTGTAGTTTGAATTGAGGAAGCTGTGATAATGAGTTCTAAAGGTAAATCTGCTAATCCTTTATATCAAAGTCAAAATAGAAAGCTGGTTTCTTTTCTAAGAAACGGGTTTTCTTTTCTAACATAGGGTGATAGTTTTGATTAAATGTGTGTTATCTCTAGTGAACCACAGCTGCCCTTCCATCATAGTTCCATAGTTGAGGGTCAGTCTCCTGCATGAAGGTGAACCTCCACCTTCTTGTCATTTTTTTGCTGTCTTTAGCAGGTTTTTACCAGGATTGCTGCCATGTCTCACAGTGTGAATTGTGTTTGCAGGTCAATGTGCGGTGTGAGTTTTCCACTACACAGATGTTGTATGTAGACCAAAACATTGACCTTCTCTTCTGACTGGAGCGCTGACATGAAGGAATCTGGAAAAGGATTTTTCTCATTTATTCTTGTCAATTTTCCACAATGGAAAGATTTGTGGACATATCCTGTCAAAAGATTTTCCCACCTGAGCTGTGGATCTCTGCAGCTCATCCAGAGTCTCAAAGGCTTCTTGGTGGCTTCTTCGATTAATGCTCTTCTTGAGAGTAATGTTGATTTAAGTGGATTTCGAGGAGGATGGATTTGGTATTTCTCGAGAATATGTTCAAAGGTTTGAATGCTGTTTTTGTCCTATCGCTGTATTACGCTACTCGACCACATTATTGCTGAACCGTGTGGTTTGTTAATTTGGTTTTTATTATGCTTTTTGTTCACTTTTGCTCTCTAACAAACCTCTGAGGCATTTAAGCAACAGTCACATTTACAGACAGGTGGCTATGATGGATTATATTTTGGGATGTCAGAGTAGAGGGGACTGAAAGCAAATGATTCACTCATTTTAAAGATTTTGAAAACCATGCATTATTTACCTCCACGTTACAATTATGCTTTATTTTGAATTCGCCTAAAACATAAGATTCCCATGAATTGCAAGAAAGTGTCTGACTGTAAAGGGGCGAAATGTGAAAAAGTTTAGGTCGTACGAATACTTTTACAGGTCATTGCAACCTCAATCTTGAAACCAGATTCAAAATACAACTTAATAAAGTATAAAATGAATTCAACCGGGATCCGCTTATCGTTTACTGAAGAATCGTTCATGACCTCACAGTAGGTTTCTTGCTTCCAACAGGTACAGTTTTACATTTAGAAAGATCTGCTATTAAACAGATGTAGTAGTATAATGCTACAAAAAAAACACGATTCCTCGGTGAGCAAAATGTAGCCAGAAATGATAACGCGGATTATCAGGAAAAATAAAATACAATCTTTGACTGATAACATGATCTTCTTGGCTCCTCTTGAACCACCGCGATACAGAACACAGTGACCCTGCGGCTCTCCTACAATAAAGGTTTATGAACAACTCTAGTGTAGCTACACTGGACCCCCACCCCCCGACACAGACAACAACAGCCAGGCAGCAAGCACAGGCTGGCTGGGCGGGCTCAAAGCCTCCCTCATCGGCTACAGTAGCCAGAAACAGCCATGCGGAACATTACACGACGCTTAGGCAACAGCGAATGGAACGTGTGGCTAAATAAGACCCTTACCTTTCGATTTATGAGGTTTTTGGGATTATTATTTCTTGTCGTGGTTCCAATTTTTTCTGAGTTTACAAACACTGACAGGAAACACTATCACCGGAAGTAATACCGGGAGAGAGCGCTGATTGGACACATGGAGGGGCACGTGACCATTAAACGCGTTTTAGGTTTTAGGTTCGGGAACGTACGAATCAACGTGTTCACGTATTCATATAGTTATTCTTTATAATTTTCAATTACGGCGTTGAATAAATGTGTAAGGTGATAGAAAAAACGTCTTAGTATTTTATAATACTTTCCATTTGGTAACTTAAAAAGCAATCAATACAAGCGAAACAGGCAAAAGAAAAATACAGGAAATAAAGATAAAATTGTAAGAAAGGAGGACATACAGAATGTAATTATTTATTTATTCAGACATGTTGCATACCCGTGTGGTGTTATACCACTAGACTTTGTACAGTAAGTTTATGAAGGGGTAATTTAGTAAGAATGTCTTAAGTTTTACAACAGTTTGTTACTTTTGCTTCAATTACAGCTGCCAGTCTTTTAGGGTATGTCTCTACCAGCTTTGCACATCTAGAGACTGAAATTCTTGCCCATTCTTCTTTGCTAAACAGCTCCAGCTCAGTCAGATTAGATGGGCAGCATTTGTGAACAGCAGTTTTCAGATCTTGCCACAGATTCTCGATTGGATTTTGATCTGGACTTTGACTGGGCCATTCTAACACATGGATATGTTTTGTTTTAAACCATTCCATTGTTGCCCTGGCTTTATGTTTAGGGTTGTTGTCCAGCTGGAAGGTGAACCTCCGCCCCAGTCTCAAGTCTTTTGCAGACTCTAAGAGGTTTTTTCCAAGATTGGCCTGTATTTGGCTCCATCCATCTTCCCATCAACTCTGACCAGATTCCCTGTCCCTGCTGAAGAGAAGCACCCCCAGAGCATGATGCTGCCACCACCATATTTGACAGTGGGGATGGTGGGTTCAGAGTGATGTGCAGTGTTAGTTTTCCATCACACATAGCGTTTTGCATTTTGGCCAAAAAGTTCAATTTTGGTCTCATCTGACCAGATCACCTTCTTCCACATGTTTGCTGTCCCCCCCACATGGCTTGTGGTAAACTGCAAACGGGACTTCTTATGGTTTTCCTTTAACAATGGCTTTCTTCTTGCCACTCCTCCATAAAGGCCAACTTTGTGCAGTGCACGACTAATAGTTGTCCTATGGACAGATTCCCCCACCTGAGCTGTAGATCTCTGCAGCTCTTCCAGAGTCACCATGGGCCTCTTGGCTGCATTTCTGATCAGTGCTCTCCTTGTTCGGCCTGTGAGTTTAGGTGGACCGCCTTATCTTGGTAGGTTTACAGTTGTGCCATACTCCTTCCATTTCTGAATGATCGCTTGAACAGGGCTCCGTGGGATGTTCAAGGCTTGGGAAATCTTTTTGTAGCCTAAGCCTGCTTTAAATTTCTCTATAACTTTATCCCTGACCTGTCGGGTGTCTTTTTTGGACTTCATTGTGTTGTTGCTACCAACATTCTCTTAGACAACCACTGAGGCCGTCACAGGGCAGCTGTATTTGTACTGACATTAGATTACACACAGGTGCACTCTATTTAGTCATTAGCACTCATCAGGCAATGTCTATGGGCAACTGACTGCACTCAGACCAAAGGGGGCTGAATAATTACGCACACCCCACTTTTCAGTTATTTATTTGTAAAAACTTTTTGGAATCACGTACGATTTTCGTTCCACTTCTCACATGTACACCATTTTGTATTGGTCTTTCACGTGGAATTCCAATAAAATTGATTCATGTTTGTGGCTGTAATGTGACAAAATGTGGAAAAGTTCAAGGGGGCCGAATACTTTTGGTAGCCACTGTACATAGTCCTTCTTTGCCATGAAAATTCCACTGCATTTCATCGCTGTCATTAAAGGACCTATTGAGATCATTTCAGTAATTGCCTTGTTAACTCAGGTGAGAATGTTGACGAGCACAAGGCTGGAGATCATTATGTCAGGCTGATTGGGTTAGAATGGCAGACTTGACATGTGAAAAGGAGGGTGATGCTTGAAATCATTGTTCTTCCATTGTTAACCATGGTGACCTGCAAAGAAATGCGTGCTACCATCATTACGTTGTATAAAAATGGCTTCACAGGCAAGGATATTGTGGCTACTAAAATTGCACCAAAATCAGCAATTTATAGGATTATCAAGAACTTCAAGGAAAGAGGTTCAATTCTTGTTAAGAAGGCTTCAGGGCGTCCAAGAAAGTCCAGCAAGCGAAAACTAATATTTGTATCATTCTCAAAACTTTTGGCCACGACTGTATGTCAAATATTTGGAAGCAAGACCGATATAGAAGCCCAGCATTTGGAAGTAAGTTTGAGTCCCTGTTTGTAATGACTTTCTTAAAAATAAATATGAGCTTTATGGATTGTGCGAAGGCAAGAGTCAGAACTTCATAGCAAAGATAAAAAGAAGGTACATATTACACAATAAGTAATTACAAAATTACACGCACATACATATATTAGTCTAAAAATCCCATTTGCACTTGCTTTCAAACTTTTTTCTGCAGTATAAAGCATCACTTTGTTCTCTCAGGTATGCAGTGCTGGAAAGCCATTCATACCTCCGGTGATGTAAAGATGGTCAGTCGCGGGAGACTCCACAGGCCCTGGTTTTTAACTTCTGGGTAGAGTCTGTAGCGTGCAAGGTTCATGGTGCACATGTTCGAGGTGGACCCTCCAGGGCAGAAAAGACCATCACCTTCTGTCCAGCCCACCAGCTCACGAAGCCCTCTGAGCACCTCAGACTCCATCAGCACAAAGACTGGTGCCACTTCATTGGTGAAGCTGTAAATAGCATTCACAGCGTCTGATCCACGTCTTTTATTGTAAAGCTTTTTCCTGTATCTGATTTAAAATGGAACCACATTATGGAGTTTAGTAGTGACCTAAACACTGTGGCAGAGAAGGGAAGAGCAAAAATAGTAAATTTGCTTCAGTCTTGCTGAAGCAAGTTTTTCTGTTATACTTCTTTTCTTTTACTTTTTATGTCATCTGTTACAGACTGTAATTAGACCATCTAATAAAAACTTACTTTCTTAATCAACATAAATATTACATGTATTTTATTGATTAAAAACCAAAGTTATGAAACACTTAAAAAATGATAGATTGCATTATTAAAGATTGCATGTGAAAATGACTACTACAAAATAAAAATAAAAATAGAAAAATACTCCAATGATGATGCAGCTCTATAAAATAAAATAAACAATTCATTGGAATTTAATCTAGCGTTATTTAGGAGTGGATTTAGATAATCCAGGGAAACCTTTGGACACAAGGGAGAAGAATGAAAGCTAGAGTGGAATGATTGTCTTTTTTGGACACTAAATAATGTCTCTATTTTAAATAGTAACACTATTCTGCAGTAGAAAGCTACCTTGGCGGAGGTCTATGCTCTCCGAGTGCTGTTCTAGTTAAAATGAGTTAATTAAAGAATAGTATAAAATGACCAGGGCTGCACTTAAAATATATATTTCTAAATGTTTTGATAGTTATCAATAACACTCAATATCAATCAATATCACTTTTCTTTTTATCAATATGCTCTTTTTCTGTATTGTCCAGCCCTATGACAGATAGTGTACATAGACAGCCAATACACTTGATCAGTAGGGTTAATATATTTCAACATAAACTGACAAAATAAACTCAAAATCTTTGACGTTGGAAGGCCTTCTTGTCATCGTCTTAATATTAAAATCCCTCCACAAATTCAAGGCAGGACTCTGGCTGGGCCATTCCAAAAACGTAACAATACCACCAGTGATAAAAACATGTTGGTGAAAAAAAAAATTGGTAGGGTTATGAATAACTTTAGGCTTAGCTGTATTTTTTTGTCTTTTAGAGATTAGTGTTGAGAGCCTCTGAGAGGAAACGTCCAGCCAAAGAATGATAGTCAATGCCAGGAAACTGCTGATTGAAGAAATGCGGGTGACCTGAAATGACCATTAAACATTCCCCATCAAACTCAACAAAAAATCAGATTAACAGTTTTGATTGTCTCTGTCAGGTCTTACTTGTCTTAATGCTGTATTTGGCGACATCTCTTACTCTCTGTAAGAGCTTTTCTTGTGCCTCCCCCTTCTCTCTCAGCTCCATATCCAGCAGCAAGGCCAGCTCCTCTGGTTATTTCCATTCACATACCTGGATAAGAAATTTGCAGATTATGGCTTTTAGTTAAGAACACCAGTTGTAATCTGACAGGTGGTATTTCTGATGCTTTTCCCTTTAAGAGACCTTCTCCTTGACATTAATGCCTTTGCAGAGCACCTCCTCCACAATAATTTTGAAGGCTTCATGAAGGAAAAGTTGTCCTTCTGCATGGTTGATCAGAGGATCGCTCAGGTCAACAGTGGTTGGTTCCATTATCTGCCCGTCGGCTGTTGCTGAGAATAGTTTACAAAGAAAGACTTATTGTAGATAAAAAAAAATATACTAGACATTGTACTTACATAAAGATTGAGATATTTGTGACATTTTTAATTTCAAAGAGCTACTTTATTAGACTGCGCTAACAGGAGAAAGGAGAAACCTTGTACAAACCAAAGGTGAGGACAACGTGGGAGGGACTCAACCTTTGTCCTCATGTGAAGGTTAATTAATGATGTCTGAGACTAGTTGGGAGAGAAGGAGAAACAGCAGAGTTCAGTGACTTATTACGTTTGTGTCACAAAATTCAATTCAATTCAATTTAAATTCAATTCAGTTTATTTATATAGCGCCAATTCACAACAGATGTCATCTCAAGGCACTTAACAAGAAGTAATTTCAATACATTTACACAAACATTCCAATCGGTTAAAAAGTTTCCTATTTAAGGAATCCCAGCAGATTGCGTCAGTCATTGGCGTGGGGTTGGGCAGACTTTCCAACCACAGCAATCCTTCAGCAATCCCTCATACTGAGCAAGCATGTAGCGACGGTGGAGAGGAAAAACTCCCCTTTAACAGGAAGAAACCTCCAACAGAACCAGGCTGAGTAGGAGCTGCCATCTCCCACGACCGTCTGGGGGTTTGAGAAGACAGAGCAGAGACACAAAGATTTTTAATCACATGTTGTGTGAATTTTTCACCAAAAAGCCAAGTTTTAATAGATTCTCATCAGTACACAACCAAATATGATTTAGATGTAAGACATTTCAGATTGAATATAAAAAAGATATTCTTTGTTCATGATGTTTAAAAAGGAAATAAACTGAATACCCCTTATGCATTTTAAATGAATACAATTTTAAAATTGTACAATACTGTGCAGTGTTCCTGGTTATTGGCACCCCTGGTAAAGATGTGTAAAATGCCCTAAAATAAATACATAACATTACTTATTGTGAGGATATTTATTCAGTTAGATGGAGATCATGTTAATCTTTTTTCCCCAAAATCTCAAGCACTCTACTGGCAACCCAGTTAATACTTTGGCCAGTAGTACAGACCATAATCTTTTGTACCATTTCTGTAACACAAGACTTGAGCAATTGAAAGAAAATTATTTTCCCATTTGTCTTTAAGAAGTATGCCATCTTATCTTTAGCTCGAGTCGCAGGTTTTTTGAGGCAGCCATGAGACAGTTGGTTTTGGGTCTGGTCTGGTTCATATGCTGTTGAAAAACCAATGATGACCCATTTTGAGCTTACTGTTAAGAGTCCAAATCAGCCATGGAGTTGTGGGTGGGCCTACAGGGCCTGGGCCCACCCACTTGAACTTAGGCCCACCTCAAGGGAGTGCCAGTTCATAAGTTAATAGGCGCCGATTTACAGTTCTGCCAGCAGGTGCTCCTGCACTATAAAGGCATTATCCATGGTATTTCCATATCAACCCACCCAGACACGCACATAGACACAATATAGTAACTATATAACTGTCATGGCCCCCCTGCTGTGTGTTGGTTTGTGTTAAAATGTGAGGCATCTTCTTTTATAGATCCATGTTCACATTGCAGGCAAATGCGCATCAAATCCGACATTATCGCCCATATATATATTTTTAGTCTGAACAGCAAAATAAAAAAAATGTTCGCCCCCGACCCAGATCACTTTCAACATGCTCACAGTACCCTAAGACTCTCGCTCCCACTCCCGCAAAGTGGGCTAGTGGAGCGCCCTAAGCTGCAAACCCAGTCTGACACGTGAACCACCCTTCCTGCCTTGTGTTGTGTTGTGAATGATATATGTGCTTTCTAAGTATTGAGGATGGGTTTTCTAGCACCTATGCTGTGTCCCCCAATAGGGGACAGGGCTTAGATGCCTTTTTTTTCTCCACCCCCAATCCCCTACCTATTGTGAATCATTTCTATCTGCTATAGGGGCACTGGGAAAGCCAGCTGCCACCACAGTCTTCCAAATCCTGTATTGTGTTAATGTTTGTGTTTGTATGATCTTGGATTGGTTGCACTTGAAACTAAATTTCCCCACGGGGATTATTCAAGTATCTCTTATCTTATCTATATGTGGTTCCATTCACATAGATATCCAATATTTTAAAAAGTGGATTTGTTGATGGTCCCTATATCAATCAATGCATAATGCAGTGAGTCCACGGAATCTTGCCAAGCGCAGCCTCACTGACAGACACTATCTGGCATAAAAAGCCATCGCTGCCTCTACTAAATCATAGAGAGAATGTCTGTCGAGTATCCAATTTTAAACTAACTTCATTGTGGGAATAAAACCGGACATTTGGAGCAAAGTAGAACGACTTGGACAACCAAAAAGGGTGGCCTACTGTCAGACCCTGACAGCCAAACCCATCTGATCTCTGATTGGATAATAACACTTGTGATTAACAAGACACTGACCAATCAGGCAAGAGGAAGAAATATGCTGTAAAAATTCACACAATTAGAAAGTCACACGCACTTGAGAACAGAGTCTTACATACAGTTTTTTGCTTTGTCTGTGTAAAAGCTATAATTTTATAACTTCTTTAGTTATTCTTAAAATACAAATACTTTTACTCACATACAAACTCTTATTTGTGGATGCACAAAGCTGAAATTCACCGGATGTTATTTTACAAGGTTACAAAACAACTCAACTACAGTCTGAGTCACAAGTACAATATATTTATGACCAGAATTTGTATGGGATCAGAACAGTATCAACTTGAAATGAAACTGAAAATAAATATTGACATTGAAAAATATTATTGTAACTGAAAATATTAATTTTGAATCTGAAATAAATCTAGTGAAAATTTTTGTATTGAAAGTGATTTTTTTTCTATGAAACTCATGTATATGCACTGAAAGAAATAACTCAAGTTTTCAAATTTTCATTTTTTTTACAATGCCAATTTTTTTTTACAATGCCAATCTTTTTTTCAATACCAATCTTTTTTTCAATGCCATTATTTTTTTCAGCTTCATTCAGGTGATACTGTTTTGACGCTTGTGTGTGCACGCGCATGAGGGGCGGGGCTTCAGCCCCCCATATGTTTGCATGAACGAGGCAGGAGGGAAACTCCGACTGTCCGGGCAAGACGCGAGAAACAACAGGACATTTACATTGCTAATAATGTGGTTTGTGGAAGAAAAAAAGACATAAACGGTTTCTTCTCAGTTTCTTCTACTGACCAGTAGACTAGGAGTCTTTGTGATAAAGTTTTATGCTTGTGTAGCCTGTCTGTTGGAGGCTCTCCTCATTATAGACAGTGTGGTATGAAGGGATGTAAATACACACTATATATACCATATTAAATAACTGTATTTATTTCAGATCCACAATACATATTTACAATACATGTCAATAACGTTAACAAATCAATTAAGACTGGTGTAAGCAAAGCTAACAACACTGACAACTCGTTTTTTTATTAGATTGTAAAACGTAATTGTGACACACACTCTAAACCAGAAGGTGGCGGTAATGCGCGCCACTTGCCATGGCAAACTGAGAAGAAACCGTTCAAATCTTATTTTTATATTATTATTATTATTCCACAAACCACATTATGCTTTCTGTACACCTAGAGACTTTGAAACGATTTAGAAAAGATTCTAAAAGATTATCAGCTCACATCTAAAGACTTGGGTTAACAGTTTTTTAGTCTCAGACTAAAGATTGAACACCAAATCTGGTTGGGACACTATTTAAAAGACTACACCTAGCCTATTTTAGCTTCCCGCAAAATTCCTCCCATTATGCTCAGCATTATACAGTTTCTTTATGTGCGAATGTTGTAGCATTCTTTGCCAAGATTAATGTTATATGAAATAAAGACTTGCATTCAAAGTGGGTAATGTATCATCAAGTAACTGGTTCACTCATATCTTTTTAAAGGAGTCATAACCTAGTATTACCTTGGATACCCATGCTCTATTATAGTCTTTCAGGCCCTTCTAAAAAAAAAGTTGAAAAAAAGTGAAAAAAATAAACACAGAGCTCCTCTGACCCTTATTTCTGAAGGCATTATTGTCTCGCGAGATCTGATGCGATACTTTGGCAGTCGTGGACGGGCATTGTAATAATGCAAATGAGGGGCGCGTTGATTGGTGGCAGGAAGGAGGGGGGTTGACACCGCAGGTAACGCTTAACCCATATCTACTACTCCCACTAGCATACAATAGCCACATTAGCAGTTAGCTGCTGTTTGTTACACACAGCAGAGCAATAAAAACACAGCCTTACCGTTTCAATTGCAGGCAAGTCTCTTGATTGTTGGAATGGCCCCTTTTTCCAAACGGAGCTTTGATGCCAACTTCGCCTGATATTGTCCCAAATTCGTAAAGGATTCCGACGTAAAAAAAAATAGATTTTTTTTTTCCATGTTGATTCTGGCAGTCAACAACAGAGCAACTCACGTGTGCACTACGTTTCTGGTAGAAATGGTTTTAGCTGATTAAAATAAAAGGCTGACACGAATATGTCTTCTTCATGCATCATTGCGTGAAGAAACTTTCTGCATCTTTTACGTTGGAGTTCGTACTTCGAATCGGTGTGTGTCGGTCGCGAACGAACCGGCTCTAAGAGCTAACTCTTTGAAGTGAACAATGGGAGCCAGAAAATCTGAGGAGCCGAAAGAGCCGGCTCTTTATGGTGAGCCAAGCCAAAAAAGAACTGGCTCTCCAAAAAGAGCTGGAATTCCCATCACTAGAATTCAGTAATGGCGGCGCTCGATTGAAAATGAGGGGGAGAGGAGCGAGGAGGAGAGAGGAGCAGGGCGGGCTTCCTGCAGCATAGGTAGGTCTGCAATGTCTATATATGGTATATCCTGCGCCGAGTTGACGTCAAGTCGGCCAGAAATTAACACCACGTATTTGAGTGCGCGTGCACGTGGACTGGTTGATGAACCCAGGGGTAAACAAACGCTTCACTTTTAAATATCGGCTTCCCGGGCAGTGTATAATCGTTAGGCAATCATAACATACCTTTTTTCTCATGGAAAAGTGAAAATTACAGGTCATGACTCCTTTAATGCAAGGTGTTTATGCTGTACTGCTCCATGCAGATGCACAGATAGCGCTGGTTTGTGCCTGTATTCCAGGGGGCAAGGTTGGCATACACTTTTTAATTTATGGCCCATTACTCAGCCATGGAACACTAATATTGTATTTGTATTGTATTTATCCATAAGTGGCTACAAAACTGTTATTTATAAATATGACACCTATGTTTATAGCCTACTTTCCCGCAGGAACCAAAACAAAATTGATATGTGGCAAGGTGCAAGACAATATCATAAACGGGACTTGCACCCACAATCATCGGTGATGGAACTCTGCTTATTAACCATTGGGCCATAGCAGTAAAGTACAACCCCAAACAGCCAGGGTACACTATAAGTGGACAGAACCCCCACACGGTCACATAGTTGAATGAACGGTGGGAACAGATTACGACTCCATGCGCATGGTTTAATAAACCGAGGGTACAGATTCTTACCCCTCAAAAATTATTTCTGCACCTGACCCCTGCCGGGCTCTGTAGCTTTGTGCTTCCGCTTGTGTGAGAACAGCTTTATTGGTTGTTGATTGATTTACGTCACAACAACTACACTAGGACTTGCGATAATATCAAACATGTTTGAACCAAAAGACTACAGAAAGACTGTCATATATCGGGTCCCCAACTGCAGATTATCACCTTCCACAAACCCCATTAGAAGCAAAGAAAATGTTGATCCCACTCGGACAGTCGGAGTTTCCCTCCTGCCTCGTTCATGCAAACATATGGGGGGCTGAAGCCCAGCCCCTCATGCGCGTGCACACACAAGCGTCAAAACAGTATCACCTGAATGAAGCTGAAAAAAATTATGGCATTGAAAAAAGGATTGGCATTGTAAAAAAAAAAAGTCAATTTCAATACAAAAATTTTCACTAGATTTATTTCCGATTCAAAATTAATATTTTCAGTTACAATAATATTTTTCAATGCCAATTTTTATTTTCAATGCCAATATTTATTTTCAGTTTCATTTCAAGGTGATACTGTTCTGATCCCATAAATTTGAACCCATGGTAGGGATGTAGACAGTATGTGATGGAAACTTGATGAAACCCGGAGGCTATTCTTTGGTACAGTTCTCTGCCTGTAACCTGCACACTGTACATGGTGGCAAGATAATTTGCCAAGCCAAGTGATTAAAAGAAATTAGAAATCCTATTTATGGCCAAGGAAAACAGAAAGTCAATACATTTTTAATTAGGAGCTCATAACCATGTTGATCAACTTAAAAAGTAAAACATAAATTAAAGCATGAGTAAGATAATTTTACAATTATTGAGGATCCAACAATTGTGCCACCAATAGTTTTAGTGGACGATTATTTCTTTGGATTTTAAAAGGCTATATGCAATTTTCAGAAATTTAAACTCGCGACTGACACCTGTGGCCAAAAAACGGAACTGCTCTTCCTTTCTGCTTGCTCTCGCAGCGCGCGCTCGTGCGCCGGTCGCTCTCAATCTTCTATCTTTTTCGGGCACCTGTCAGGGGTTTAACTTTCTTAGTCTTATGTGGAGTTACTGTTGGTGTCAAAGGTGTCCTTGGTCTCTTCTGTGTATTCGCACAATCCATCGAACTGCTTGCGAGTGCTGACTAGTGGTGGTGGCAGAGTGATCTGAAACATTTAACATGAACACTAGTGATGTGCGGATTGATACTAAAATATCGATACCTCCAATACCAGCTTTGTATGTTCTAGAATCGATGTTCTTATAAAAATATTGATATTTCAGTCATTTGGAGCAAATATGTAGTTTATTGGAAATAGAAATACAGAGTAAAGTAACCACAATTACCCTAGTTTATCTGAATAATGCCCACTAAATGTTTATTGTTTTATGTTGAGATGTTCAGGTAGGCGTTTTAAGACACACATGCTCAGATGCTGTCAATAAATATGTAAGTTGGCTCTTTTCTTGTATGATAATTCTTCATCAATAAACAAGAAGA